>SJYX01014496.1:315917-382644 GCA_006410675.1 Oreotragus oreotragus | reverse complement strand
AAATTAGAAATAGTATTAGTATTTAGGACAAAACTGGGGGATATCTTCAGCTTTTTAACTAGACATTTTCTAAATAACTCCAGAAAAGTGCTGAATGAATTAATATATCCTTCTAAGCTTCAAGCAGCAAATATAAATGACGAGACAATATCTTGCCTCAAGATAATGTAAATTCCATAAGCAGACATGAGACTTACCCCAGAGTGGATCTATATCGACTGCTTATCCCTGGGGATATATTGTATACGTAACTTGAGGCGTCTGTTACTGTTGTAATTGGGAACCAGAAAAGCCATCGTTGTGGAGAGAGCCAGACTCTCTGCAGTGTCAATGAGGTAGGATCAGAATGACATTTCCAGCATAATGTTAGCCAATTAGATGTTGGAAATACGTATGCACTGCTCCAAACCACCTGTCATGTGCCTGGGTTCCTAATGGGAAGAAGGAAGAGATCATCAGAAAGAAAAGAAACAAGCTATCAGGCGGAAAAAAAAAAAAAGAGCACAAAAGCTAGATTGGCTAAAAACAGCAGCACTCAGGAAGTCCCAATGAAAATAACTGTTGAACAGTTTTATTGAAAATTGCAATGGTTGCCCAAGCTTTGCATTAAGGTCCCCTATTTTAGAGAAAACTTTACAGATGCCTCACTGGCAGCTTAATGAAGAAATGCCACAAATCATCTCAGAGAGGCAACAAGAGGTACTGAAGCAGCCTCTTCTGATGCTGCCACCACAAAAAAAAAAAAAAAAAAAAAAAAAAGCCTATGTTCTCCCAATGAGGTTTTTCAAAAATGAATTACACCATTAAGTGCCAAGAAGAAAATTAGCTATGAGCTTTTAAATTTAAAATGATCCCCTTTTTAATTGTAAAACAGTGGCACTTAACTACTATTGATCCTGTGGAGACACATTAGGGAACAGGGTCACCATAACTGTTAATATTCACTGCTTAGTGAAAGAGCATCAAAGGACATTTTAATGTCACAGACTTTCTCAGGGAGTTTTTAAAGAAGGCTTGAATCAGCCAGCCTATGAATGAAAAGGACATGAGGTAGACAAATGTAGAAACAAATGTGATAGCAATTTTCTGCTAATCAAATCATAACTCAAGATTGATTTTTTGGCAAAAGTTTATGTCATATAGATTTCCAACGCTGGTCGACATTTAAAAGTCAGAGTATATATTTTCTATAGACTGGGACTCTTTAGATGATCATCCAATAGGGAATCTTTGTTTTTCAACACAGAAGTGTAAGAAAGAGATTCCCTTCTGGGGACGGCCACCATCCCAGTTTCACACACTTCAGAAGTAAAGAATGTGAAATGTCAACGGGATTTTACTCAAAATACAAAGTCTATCCTACTTTTTTGAAACACTTATTGGATAAGACAATAAACCACAGGTGACTTTTCAGGTTTTAGAGGTAGAAATTACATTTTTAGAGTACATTCAGAGGAGGTTTTCTTTCTCCTTCAGCCTAGATCCTGCAGTAAATTTGAAAATATTGAATTTGTGGCATCATCAGCTTCTAGAATGCTGAACTTTGCCAAGACAGGAAACCAAACAAAGGTTAAAATTAAAACCTTTCTTCCAAAGTCTTCTGTTACATAGAAAAGTTAAATGGTAAATTTAACATTGTATTGGATATTTTTTTAATTAAAAATCTTTCAGTAATCTTTATTACTGACCAAATATGACTTTGCCTCTTTACAATGTCTATGGCTCACAATGCCAAAAAACTCCTTGATAAAATAATATTAGCATTTTTTGTCCCTAGTTCAAAAGTATGTCTTAATTATACTCTAAACATTTTTTAGGGTATAAATTTTGTCAAATAAAATCTTACTGGAATTGCTAAGTAGAAGGGAAATTAACAAAAAGAAATAACTGATTTTCTTAGAGCTGTTTAAAAGAGAGTATTTCATTCTTTATGGAATCATTGAGATGTTCTCAGGAGCATCTGGGTACTGATAGAAAACTACTGACCTACAGAATGTGTTCATTTTTAGATTTGAGGGAAGAGATGGATGGGCCTCCAGGGCAAACAGCTGAAGTTCCTTCATGTGGATCCCTATCCCAAGACAAACACAGCAGGACTATGGAAAGAGGAGGCTGAGCCCTGCCCAGAAACAAGAGAAGACACCACAGAGTTTCATTCTTGAAGTCAGGAAAACTCCCCAACTACCCATGGGAAGAAAGGGAGGAGGTGCTATCCCATAGTAAGCAATGCTAACTACTCAAGGGCCTCTTCATTAGAATCCATCTTGGCTTAGAGAAATACCTGCACACATGGGAGGTTCCTGAGGTATACCAAACATAGGCCCAGAACCAGGCAAATCAAAATGATCAGCCAAGGGAAATCCAGAAGATAAGTGATTTAAACTGCCGCAAGGGATGATTCTGTCTCTTTGAGTCTGCCTGTGTGTCTATCCACACATACTCTTTTCCTCCTAATAAACCCTTTACTTGTTTCACTAGAGGCCATCTTTGCAGGAATTACTTTCTCTATCACATTTAAGAGCTGGGATCTTGTCACTGACCACTGGTCTCGTGGGTAGGATTTGGTGCACTCACACCCTAGACCTGATATCAATCTCTGGCCGGAAACCAGAGTCCTGCTTCAAGCTGTTGCAGGCCAAGGCCACCAGAGATCAGATTCATGTACCACTTATTTGCCAAATGCATGTTTTCTGCGATATCACTCTGGGATCCAAGAAACTCTCCAGGCACTAAGGGAGTCACCTTCAGTTCATTTCAGTTCAGTCACTCAGTCGTGTCCGATTCTTTGCGACCCCATGAATCGCAGCATGCCAGACCTCCCTGTCCATCACCAACTCCCGGAGTTCACTCAGACTCACGTCCATCGAGTCAGGGATGCCATCCAGCCATCTCATCCTCTGTCATCCCCTTTTCCTCCTGCCCCCAATCCCTCCCAGCATTAGAGTCTTTTCCAATGAGTCAACTCTTTGAATGAGGTGGCCAAAGTACTGGAGTTTCAGCTTTAGCATCACTCCTTCCAAAGAAATCCCAGGGCTGATCTCCTTCAGAACGGACTGGTTGGATCTCCTTGCAGTCCAAGGGACTCTCAAGAGTCCTCTCCAACACCACAGTTCAAAGCATCAATTCTTCAGTGCTCAGCTTTCTTCACAGTCCAACTCTCACATCCATACATGACCACAGGAAAAACCATAGCCTTGACTAGACGGACCTTTGTTGGCAAAGTAATATCTCTGCTTTTCAATATGCTATCTAGGTTGGTCATAACTTTTCTCCCAAGGAGTAAGCATCTTTTAATTTCATGGCTGTAGTCATCATCTGCAGTGATTTTAGAGCCCAAAAAAATAAAGTCTGACACTGTTTACACTTAGGAAGAGACAAATAAGAAAACAAGAAATTCTGATGTGGAAAAAATGCTCTAGTGGAACTCAGATCAGAACACTATGAGAAGGTAGAGGATGAGAATCTTGCTGGGATTGGAGAGATGAAAGAAGTGCTCCCCTGAGTATGATTCAGGGGTTGGAACTCTGAGGATGAAGTCATGTTGACTAGAGGACGACTTAGTCTTTGGGGGAAAAAAAATTAAATTAAAAATGCAAATATGTAGAGTTGAGTGAACATGTGAATGGCAAGGAACACAGCAAGGAAAACAGAAGCCAAACTACCTCATGGTGAAGCTGGAGGCAGAGACTACAGTTGGAAGGTCATCCAGGTGAGAAAAGGTAAAATGCTGAAGAATGGAAAGAGTTCTTGGGATAGAAGAAGCATGGTTTGGGTAGTTAACTGGAATTGGAAAGAAAGAAGGTGGATGCCCAATAGACATCCAAGTATGTCTATTGGATTTCTAACTTAGATGATCATGTGAATGATCTACCCTTCTACCACTGACTGCAGTTAGGTTTATGGAATGATTCATATGAGTCTTATTTGGGGCAAGTTGAGATTATAATCAAAGTGTAGGTGTCCACCAGGCAATTGAACATGTAGATCTGGAACTCAGAAGAGAGACTGAAGTTCTAGCTAGAGATTCTACCAAATATTTGGCAGAGTAAGAATAACTTACATTTTTAAGAGATTTTTTTGATTTTGCCTTTACATAACCTAGATTTGTATTAGAATCTGTATTAGATAGGGGCTTCCCTGGTGGCTCAGGTGGTAAAGAATCTGTCTGCAACTCAGGAGACCTGGGTTCGATCCTTGGGTCAGGAAGATACCCTGGAAAAGGGAATGGCTACACACTCCAGGATTCTTGCCTAGAGAATTCCATCGACAGAGGACTCTGACTGGCTATAGTTATGGAGTCGCAAAGAGTTGAACATGACTGAACGACTAATACACACACAATATTAGATACACATAAACTAGGACATAACTTTATGTATATATGTGTGTGTGTGTATTTTTTTACACATCAGTGATTGGTGCTCTGTTTTTTAGTTAATAAACACTCAGAATATATGAGCCTTTGCAATAAGTGCATTAAGGAGATTGATCAAAATCTTTATGTATTTTTGAAAAATAATTTTATGGACAGAGGAGCCTGGCAGGTGACAGTCCATGGGGTTGCAAAAAATTCAAATCAGTAACTAAACAGTGACAACAGCAATGTATTTATTTATTTCGGCTGGGTTGGTTCTTCAATTCCATGTGGGCATTTCTCTAGTTGCGGCAAGTGGTAGCTACTCTTGTTGAGGTGTGCAGGTTTCTCATTCCAGTGGCTCAGGCTTCAGGGCATGAGAACCTCAGTAGTTGTGACTCTAGAACACAGGATCAGCAATTGGAGAGCATGGGCTTACTTCCTCTGGGGCATGTGGGATCTTCCAGGTCAAGGGATCAACTGAACGCAAGTCTTCTGCATTGACAGGCTGATTCTTTACCACTGAGCCACCAGAGAAACCCTTTGTGCTTTTTTATACAAAATGCTTGAACTGCAAGATTAAACCAGTCCATCCTAAAGGAAATCAGTCCTGAATATTCATTGGCAGGACTGATGCTAAAGCTGAAGCTCCAATTCTTTGGCCACCTGATGTGAAGAACTGACTCCTTAGAAAAGACCCTGATGCTGGGAAAGACTGAAGGCAGGAGGAGAAGGGGATGACAGAGGATGAGATGGTTGGTGGCATTACCAACGCTATGGACATGAGTTTGAGCAAGCTCCATGAATTTGATGGACAGAGAAGCCTGGTGTGCTGCAGTCCATGGGGTCGCAAAGAGTTGGACATGACTGAGTGACTGAAATTAACTGATACAAAATGCCGGATTATTTCTGGATATCTTTTACAGAAACAAAGCAGTTTTTGTTCACATATATGTGAAATGAAATAACTGCAGTTGGGATGGCTAAATAAACTGTGTCAGGAAGGGAGAGGGTATGAACAGTGTGCAGATTTGAGCAAGAAGAAGTGTTTGTGTGTGTGTGTGTATTTAATGATCTCTTCAGAGAGATTATAGAAGCAGATTCTAAATAAGTCCCATTCTTGGAGCTGTAGGTTAGTGGAGACTGCCCTAACGATTGTGAGACAGGCAGAGAGACTGTGAGGCACATTCCTACCATGTCTTGCAGCCACGAACCTAAATCCACACCCATGCTCTTTCCTAACTCTCAAGCCGTGACAAGGCTTTGTGGAGTCTGAAGCACAGACATCTTGAGGGACCCTCTCAAAGAAAGAAAAGAAAATGAATTACAAATTCAAAGTTAGTTATGACTGGAAATATTCATTTAGAACAAGAAAATAAATACAACTTTTTGAGACTTAGAAATTTCAGGTTGAGTTTTCGTGGCTGCCTGAGGAGTTTGCTAAAGTGCTTGTGAGAAACGGTTGCAAAGTCAAGGTGGCTCTTTCCTCCTCTGGGTAGGTCTCAGCCTCGCACACCCCAGCACTCACAGGGGCCATGAAGCTTAAGCTGTGTGGTCTTGGCACTAAGAAGCCGTTGGCTGGTTATCTCTTACGGCTCCACTTTCAGTCCATCCCATGTAAGATGTTCAGGCAACGTACTATAGCAAAGATAAAGTCTGTACTTTGAAATTCCAGTTTCCCAGTGAGGGGAGGAGAAATGCTGCTTTGGTGTGGGTGGTGGGCTCAGATTCTCCCAGCAGCTCGACTGCCTCACTTTGTATCCATCACAGTCCCTGTGGAGAGAAGCTCCAGGCCCCCCACTCCCAGGCTGTGTAGTTGAGACACCTGTGTACACAGTATATCCCCATTGGCCCACAACTTGGTCCTCGGGCTGCCAACATCCCAGATAGAACTTCTCCAAACCCTGCAGCCTGTTCAGTAATTACAGGGTGGCTTTATGCCCCATCGTGGAGTTTCAGGTGTGAGGATATGAGTCGATCGGCCTGAACCTAAGTCAACCTTTGATGAGAGTCAGGGAGTCATGACATCTGTCTGTTCTGATACTCCTCCAGGTCAATAACTGAATTTGCTCTTCAGAAGTGGAACATTATTCAAAAAATAATCCAGTTGCTTCAACAGCTGACAGCCAGGAAATTCAAAGAATGAGATAAGGGTGTGAACTGGCCATCCCAGCCTCCCAGAAAGGAAGAATGGAGCACTTCCGCACGGAGAGGTCAGAAAGCTCACCTTACAGACAGAAAGCAAACTGTACGTGTGTGTGTGCTCAGTCGTGTCCGACTCTGCGACCCCATGGACTGTATCCACGGGGATTCTCCAGGCAAGAATAGTTGGGTGGGTTTCCATGCTCTCCTTCAGGGCATCTTGCTGACCCAGGAATCAAATCCATGTCTCCTGACTTGCAAGTGGATTATTTACCTCTGAACCACCAGCGAAGCTCAAAAAACAAAGTATTGGTTACAAATAAGAGAGGGGAGGGGAGGGGCAAATGAAGGGCATGGGATTAAGAGATACAAACTACTAGGTATAAAATAGATAAGCAAAAGGGTATATTGCACATCATAGGAAATATAACCATTATCTTATAATAACCTATAACAAAGTATAATCTGTAAAAACACTGAATCAATATGTAGTACACTTGAAACTAATATAATACTGTAAACCAACAGTATTTTAATTTTAAAAATTATTATAAAAAAAGCAAGAAGTTAACTTTGCAGGTAGGTAAAAGGCCAGAACAGGGAGGCAGAAGGTGGTGATTGGAAACTGATGATCAGAATCCAAGGAGTCCAGTGGAAACAATATTTTCAGGACACTTGTTTACTTTCCAAATTGAGATAGACACTAGCCATTTTTAGCATAATTCCATCCTAAATATTGCATGGGACATAATTATACTAAAATATTATTTCTTGTGTATATGAAATTTAAACAACTCAGAATCCTATATTTTTATTTGCTATATGTCTGGCAACACTAATTGGAAATCCAAATAAAAAGGAAACTCTAAATTAGCCAGGACCATTCAGCATTAGGAAATATAAAACCATGCCCGCTACTTAAAGCAAAAATAAAAGCAAATGTTGGACAAATATATGGTCAGTTGACTTTTTACAATGGGGCAAATACATCTGGACAAGGAAAAGAGGCTGGAATACCTGGATATTTTTATGGAAAAAGTAAAACTTGATCCTTCTTACATCATGCACAATAATTAATTTGAAATAGATCATATACTTAAGTGTAAATATTAAAACTATAAAGCCCCTAAAAAGCAAGCATAGAATATTGCAACATGAGGGAAACAGAGATTTCTTAGGATACAAAAAAGGAACCAAGCATAAAAGAAAAATTGATAAACTGGTGTCTTAGATTGAGTTCCCTAAAGGCAGAACTTGAGAGGGGTCTCTTATGTGATTCATTTATTGAGTGAATGCTTGCAAGAGACATCTGTGAAGAAGTAAAGGAAGTAGGATAGGACAGGAAGCACAGCAAAGAAGTGGGGTCAGCTCCAGTCCAGCCTCTGTCTAATCCTACAAGGAGCCCCGGGACACAAACAACCCCTCAGTGTTGTCTCACACGGAGGTCAGAGGACAGGCCTTTTGTACTGCAATAACAGCCAGTCATTTGTCTAAGCCACTTCAGAAGAGAGCATGGCATCCCAGTTATGTCTAGATGAGATGCCTCTTGTTGGCTGAGAACCATTCTCCTGAGAAAGCTATTGCCATAAGCCTTTAGCAACCAACATTCACATAGGCTGAGAATGGGACTATTACCATGGAGCATCATCAAAATTAGAAACTTCCAATGATCAAAAGACATCATTAAGAAAATGGATAGTCAAGTCACATATTAGAAGAAAATATTTGCAACTCATGTGCCTGACAAAGGGCTCATATCCATAATATACATATATATAAATTCTACAAACCCACACAAACAACTCATTTTTTAAAATGAACACAGACCTAATATGAAGAAAACCCTCGAGATTCCACACACAAAAAAACTGTTAAAAGAGTAACTGCAGTGAAGTAGCAGGATACAAAATCAATACAACAACTCATGTGCCTGACAAAGGGCTCATATCCAGAATATATATATATATAAATTCTATAAACCCACACAAACAACTCATGTTTTTAAAATGAGCATAGACCTAATATGAAGAAAACCCTCAAGATTCCACACACAAAAAACTGTTAAAATGGTAAATGCAGTGAAGTAGCAGGATACAAAATCAATACACAAAAATCAATTGTATTTCTATACTAACAATGAACACTCTGAAAAGGAAATTATGAAAACAATTTCATTTACAATATGTAGTATGGGAGGCGGTCCTAAGATGGTGGAGGAATAGGACGGGGAGACCACTTTCTCCCCCACAAATTCATCAAAAGAACCTTTGCATGCAGAGCAAATTCCACAGAACAGCATCTGAATGCTGGCAGAGGACATCAGACACCCAGAAAAGCAGCCCATGGTCTTTGAAAGGAGGTAGGACAAAATATAAAAGATAAAAATAGAGACAAAAGAGGTAGGGACAGAAATTCATCCCAGGAAGGGTGTCTTAAAAATGAGAGAAGTTTCCAAACACCAGGAAACACTAGTCTGGTGGGTCTGTGGCCAGCCTTGGAATCTCAGAGGGCAAATAACCAAGAGGAAAATAAATAAATAATTAAAACCCACAGATTATGTGCCTAACAGGAACTCCCAGTGGTGCAACAGCCCAGACATTTGCATCCCCCACTAGCAAATAAGGGAGGGACAGGGAGGAGAGGGCGGCATTGCCTAGGATAACAACCAGGCCTGAATGCGCTGAGGGCAATCTGAGGAAACTAGCTTGAGACAGCAACCCAGACTGTGGGATAGCTATCCTGCGTTTCCGCAAAAAGCCCTAACCACCACCAGGCATGCTCACAGGACAAAGGACTAAGCAGAGCTAGCTTGCTGTGAACCGGCCCATCCCCCACTGGAGACAGGCAGGCGCAGGCAGCCAGAGCTGGAAGGGGGCAATCACAGCCCCAGAAAGGCATCATCTACCAAAGTGCAAGTAGACTTTGTTGCTAACCAAGACTTCTTGGGATCCTGGACGGTTGACATCTGCTGGGAGGGTAGCAGCCAGAGATCAGCTTCTCAGAAGAGACACAAGGTGTGGCCACTGTACACCCAGAAAACAGAGCGGCTGGGACAGGGGAGGGGATAAGTTGCAGCCTTCAACGGTGCAACCACGCGTGCCAAGGAACTGCTCACCTGAGCTGCTCAGACCTGGGATGGGCGCAAAACACAGGTCCAACCAAGTCTGTGCCTTTGTGAAGTACCCAAGAACCTGAACCTGAGTGGCTTAGACCTGAGAAGTGGCCCACATCAGACAGTTCCCAGCAGAGCAACCTAGAGTCTGAGCAGCGTAGACTGGGAGTGCACACACATCGTGAGCGGAGGCAAACCCAGTGTGGCTGAATCACTGTTAACACATGCCAGTGATATTTGTTTGCAGTGTTCCTCCCTCCCCAAATCACGACTGAACAAGCGAGCCTAAAACAAATTGACCACCACCGTGCCCCTTGTGTCAGGGCAGAAATTAAACACTGAAGAGACCAGCAAACAGAAGAAGCTAAAATAAGCAGAGGGAACCGCTTTGGAAGTGACAGGTGCAATAGACTAAAACCCTGTAGTTAGCACACACTACATAGGAAGGGGCCTATAGATCATGAGAAGTACGAACTGGACCAAGGAACTATCTGAAAATGAAGTGACCTCACACTGTCTGCANGAAGCTAAAATAAGCAGAGGGAACCGCTTTGGAAGTGACAGGTGCAATAGACTAAAACCCTGTAGTTAGCACACACTACATAGGAAGGGGCCTATAGATCATGAGAAGTACAAACTGGACCAAGGAACTATCTGAAAATGAAGTGACCTCACACTGTCTGCAACAGCTCCAGAGAAAGTCTTAGATATATTTTTACTGCTATCATTTTTTAAATTTAAGTTAAATTCTTAAGTTTAATTTAATGTTATTTTTTTTTATTTTTAAGTCCATGTTACTGTTTTAATTTTCATTTTTATAACCTACTATTACCTTGCAAAAAAGAAAGACTCTTTTTAAAGCAAACTTCATATATATATATATTTTATAATTTCTGTGACTTTGCGGTTTTTTGTTTGTTTGTTTGCTTGCTTTTGGTTTTTTTTTTTTGTTTGCTTTTTTTTATTTTTTAATATTGTATTTTTGAGAATCTAACCTCTACTCAAGATTTTTAAGCTTTGCTTTTTGGTATTTGTTATCAACTTTGTACCTTTAAGAACCCAATCTTCAGTACCCATTTTTACTNTTCATTGGAAGGACTGATGTTGAAGCTGAAACTGCAATACTTTGGCCACCTGATGCAAAGAGCTGACTCATTTGAAAAGACCCTGATGCTGGGAAAGATTGAGAGCAGGAGGAGAAGGGGACGACAGAGGATGAGATGGTTGGATGGTATCACCGACTCGATGGACATGGTTTTGGGTGGACTCCAGGAGTTAGTGATGGACAGGGAGGCCTGGCATGCTGCGGTTTATGGGATCACAGAGTCAGACACAACTGAGTGACTGAACTGAATGACATCTAAGCCTTTTGCTTGGGTACATTTCTAGACATTATATTTCAAAATAAAAACTACATTCTTTTAAAAGATTTTGATACTTATTTAAAATTGTTTTCCAGATAACACTCAATTGTAACATATGACAGTGTCTCCCATGTCAGAATGGATCTGTGTATATTTGACTATGGCTATTGGTTTAACAGAAAGGAAAAAAGAAAATAAATAAATACAAATACAAATATTCTCTAAATAAAAAAACAAACCAGAGTTGTGGATCATGGAGTAAACAAGCTTAGTTTTTTTCACCAAGAATTTTCTAACTACTTTCTAAAGGGAGCAAATGGATTACAGATTTGTGGCATTACATGCTTATTTTCCAAAACCAACTTATATTTTCTCAACCATATTAGAGTTTCAAGTCAAGACGGCACAGGCAAATGAGAGCTGGGCCAGCCCTCTTTCCTTCCTGCCTCATTTCATCTCACACTGAGAAGATTTTATGCATATCTATGTGAATACTCTCATCTACCTGGTCCCTACCCCACTGAAATTCTTCCCTGAGCAGCTTCTTCTTGGCCACTTCTCCCCCAGGGATGCACACACTAGTGTTATAAGATATCCTGGGAACACACACAGAATCTTGAAGGATATTTGGTGAGAAACCTCTGGATTCCTGCTATCTGGACCTTAGTCTGAAAGGGGAAGTCTTGCGCTTCCATCTGAGCCTGTGTTTTAGGCTCATGGAATCCTTCTCACCCAAAAGGAGAAATCATCAGCTAAAGAAGGGTCAGAGTGGTGTCTTCTAGATGTAGAGTGTGGGGCAGGACAATGTACAGTGGAGCAGAGGGAATGACAGAGAGAAGAATAAAAGATGAACTCAGGAAATTAATGGGGTGAGGATGTAGTAGGTACATCATGCAAGGGACTCATAACATTATGAGGTCTTTCCTTTCACTAAATGAAATGGGTAACCTTTTGTAGGTCACAAAATTAAGACTGTCCATTTTGCATTTTCAAAGATCACTGTGATACCCATTTTGATAACAGACACTTCCAAAGTGATGGGGAAATCTGGGAGACTAATTAGTGGGCTATTACAGTTATGTAGGAAATACATCATGGTAGGATGTGGACTAGATGAGAAATAATTGACAGGATAGAGTCAGCTAGATTTATTCTGTAAAATTAGAGATGAGAGAGTGAGATAAAGGGAAATTCAGTTCATTTCAGGCACTCAGTCATGTCTGACTCTTTGTGACCCCATGGACTGCAGCACACCAGGTTTCCCTGTCCATCATCAACTCTCAGAGCTTACTCAAATTCATGTCCATCGAGTTGGTGATGCCATCCAACCATCTCATCCTCTGCCATCCCCTTCTCNTAAAGGGAAATTCAGTTCATTTCAGGCACTCAGTCATGTCTGACTCTTTGTGACCCCATGGACTGCAGCACACCAGGTTTCCCTGTCCATCATCAACTCTCAGAGCTTACTCAAATTCATGTCCATCGAGTTGGTGATGCCATCCAACCATCTCATCCTCTGCCATCCCCTTCTCCTCCCGCCTTCAATCTTTCCCAGCATCAGGGTCTTTTCCAGTGAGTCAATTCTTCACATCAGGTGGCCAAAGTATTGGAGTTTCAGCTTCAACATCAGTCCTTCCAATGAATATTCAGGACTGATTTCCTTTAGGTTGAACTGGTTGGATCTCCTTGCAGTTCAAGGGATTCGGGAGAATAAAAGGTGGGTAGAGCAGATTTTGGGGAAACAGTACCAGAGTCCCTTTTTAGACTTGCTGTTTGGAGATGCCTACTATTTAATATTGAAGTAATTGTGTAGATTTGAACAGTGTGCTATATGATTGTGAAGGATAAAACAGGGGTCTAGTCTAGAAATGCACATTTGGGTAACTGAGTTTGTACATATTTAAAGTTGTAAGATTGCCTCAGATCACCAAGGCTGTTGGTGTAAGTGAACCAGAGAAAAGACTAAGAACTGAGCTATGGGACATTCAGGGAGAAGAGGTGCAATCAGCAAACAAGAATTCGAATGGCAGTTTGGAAGAAAACTGAGATAGCCTCCTGTAAGCCACGTGAAGGAAGTGTATTAAGAATGAGGAAGTGATCAACTGGGTTGAAAGTTGCAGTAGCTCAAGTTAAGACAGAAACTAAATGTTGAGTATCACATTTAGCAAAGTAGACATCACTGTTGAACTTATTAAAAATGTAGGTTAAATTTTGATTGGAACATAGTAAAAAGGGATGGTGCGGTATTGGAAAGTTTAAATTTAGTCAATTACTTGAAGACAGAATTATACAAAATCAACAAAAGTATTGAAAATTTATTTAACCTCTCTACTTAAAAATAAGAATCGCCAGTCCAGGTTTGATGCAGGATACAGGATGCTTGGAGCTGGTGCACTGGGATGACCCAGAGGNGAGAACCTCAGACAACTAAACAATTTTGAAAAAGAAAAACAAAGCTGGAAGACTCACACTTTCTGATTTCAAAACTTACTGTATATGCATGGTAATCAAAACCGTGTGGTACCAGCATAAAGACAGACATATAGATCAATGGAATAGAACAGAAACTCCTAAAATAAACCCTCAGATATATAGTCAAATGGATTTTGTCAAGGGCGCCAAAATCACTCAATGGGGAAAGGAGAGTCTTTTCAATAAATGATACCAAGGAAACTGGATATTCACATACAGAAAAATAAAGCTGGACACTTGCCTAAAATTATATATAAAAGTCAACTCAAAATGGATTAAAGATGCAAATGTAAGACCTAAAATTATAAAGCTCTTAGAAGAAAGCAGGGCAAAAGCTACATAATATTGGATTTGGCAATCATTTCTTGGACTTAACACCAAAGGCATAGATAACACCACCACAACCAAATATGCATGTAAGATTTCATGACAATTTTAAAAAATGTCATTAAAAGACAATATCAACAGAGTAAAATGAAATGAACAAAATGGGAGAAAATATTTGTGAATCATATATTGATAAGTGATTATAATCCAGAATATATAGAAAACTCCTAAAACTCAAAAACACACAAAACACATGCAAACCAACTCAAAAACAGACCAAGGACTTTAACAGAAATTTCTCCTCAGATATACGAATGACCAATGAAATGAAATGGCACTCAGCATGACTAATTACTAAGGAAATGCACACCAAAACCACAGTGAGATATCATGTCATAACTAATTAGGATATCTAATTCAGACAGCTCAACATTCAGAAAACTAAGATCATGGCATCTGGTCCCATCACTTCATGGGAAGTCAATGGGGAAACAGTGGAAACAGTGTCAGATTTTATTTTGGGGGGCTTGAAAATCACTGCAGATGGTGACTGTAGCTATGAACTTAAAAGACGCTTACCCCTTGGAAGGAAGGTTATGACCAACCTAGGTAGCATATTCAAAAGCAGAGACATTACTTTGCCAACAAAGGTCCGTCTAGTCAAGGCTATGGTTTTTCCTGTGGTCATGTATGGATGTGAGAGTTGGACTGTGAAAAAAGCTGAGCACCGAAGAATTGGTGCTTTTGAACTGTGGTATTGGAGAAGACTCCTGAGAGTCCCTTGGACTGCAAGGAGATCCAACCAGTCCATCCTAAAGAAGACTGGTCCTGGGTGTTCATTGAAAGGAATGATGCTAAAGCTGAAACTCCAGTACTTTGGCCACCTGATGTGAAGAGTTGACTCATTGGAAAAGACTCTGATGCTGGGAGGGACTGGGGGCAGGAGGAGAAGGGGACGACAGAGGATGAGATGGCTGGATGGCATTACCGACTCTATGGACGTGAGTTTGAGTGAACTCCTGGAGTTGGTGATGGACAGGGAGGCCCTGCGTGCTGTGATTCATGGGGTTGCCAAGAGTCGGATACGACTGAGCAACTGAACTGAACTGAACTGAATGTCAGAAAACCAAAAAACAAAGAGTGGTGGAGAGAATGTGTAGAAATTGGAATCTATTTTCATTATTGGTGGGACGATAACATGGTATTGCAGCTGTGGTAAACAGTATGGTGTTTCCTCAAAAGAAAAAAAATAGAAAAACAGAATTATCATGTGATCCAAAAATTCCACTTCTATATATAAATCTAAAAGAGGCAAAAGGAAGATCTCAAGGTGATATTTGTACATCTTATTCATAGCAGCATTATTCATAATAGAGAACCTGTGGGAGCAACACAAATGTCCATTGTTGAATAAGAAAAATGTGGTATATACATACAATAGGCTATTAGTCAATCTTTAAAACAAAGGGCATTTTGATATATGCTAAAATATCAATGAAACTTAAGGATTTTATTCTAAGTGAAATGTTACCCACAAAAAGACAAGTGACTCCACTTAGATGCAGTACTGAGATTAGTACCACAGAGACATAAAGTGGAATAGTGATTGCCAGAAGCTGAGCAGAGCAGGGGATAGGGGGCTACTGTTTGAGGGTAGAGCTTCATTTTATAAGATGGAGAGTTAAAGAGATGGATGTTGGTAATGGCTGCACAACACCATGAATGTATTAATTCATATGTTAATATGATTAGATAGTAAATTTTATGCTATATGCATTTGTCAAAATTTTAAAAATCGAGAGAAAAGGGGGCAAGTAAGTGACTTTTACAGACAAAGATGGCTAAAATTACAAAGACTGACAGTACCAAATATTAGCAAGTATATAGACAAAGTGAACACTAATGCATTGCTGGTGCGAGTGTAAAATGGTCAACCCCTTTGGAGACGCAATTTTTAATAAATATAACTGCATACTTACCCTGTGCCTTCATGCTCAATCACTAAGTCATGTCCAATTCTGCCACATCATGGACTGTAGCTCACCAGACTCCTTTGCCCTAAGGATTTCCAGACAAGTGTGTTGTCGCTTCCTTCTCCAGGGAATCTTCCCAATCCAGAGATTGAACTCATGTCTTCTGCATTCGCAGGCAGATTCTTCACCACTGAGCCACCAGGGAAGCCGAACTTATCCCAGGAAACAGTAAGTGTACTGCTAAATATTTACCCATCAAGTTAAAATACATGTCCACAAACAAAACCTTACATAAGAAGGTTAAAACGTTCATATTGGCTCTAATCACAGAAGCCAAAACCTGTAATAATCCAATCTCAATCAACAAGGGAATGGATAAACAATGTGTAACATATTAATACCATAACTTAAACCTCAGCAATAAAAAGGACTATTTTTATATGCAACAACGCAGATGTACTTCAAAAGCATGTTAAGTCAAAGAAGAGAAACACAAGAGAGAAACTATTCAATGATTCCATTATATGAAGTTTAAGAACTGTCAAAATTCATAGAAATAAAAATCAGAACAATCATTGCTTCTAGGATGGAAGATGAGAACTGATAAGAAAGAACCATGGATGAACTTCATAGGGTGATGGAAATGTTTTTTCTTGAAAGGAGTAGTGGGTTACAAGAAAATAGTCTTGCTAAAATGAATCAAGTTTTATACTTAATGTCTATATGTGTTAGATTATTATATAAACAATACCTCAGTGATCTGTATTAGTTTGCATGCATGCATGCCTGCTGTGTCACTTCAGTCATGTCTGAAGTTTTGTGACCTGATGGACTGTAGCCCACCAGACTCCTTTGTTCATGGGATTCTCTAGGCAAGACTACTGGAGAGGGTTGCCGTGCCCTCCTCCAGGGGATCTTCCTGACCCAGAGATTGAACCTGAGTCTCTTCTGTCTCCAGCATTAGCAGGTGGGTTCTTTACCACTAGCACCACCTTGGAAGCCCTTGTATTAGTTTATGTGTAACTAAGTTGCCAAAGGTTAAATGAGTTTCAAGGTTATATGAATACTGGAATTCACACAAAGTCATCAGCTTTCTCCTCCTCTTTCTCTCTCTCCTTTCCCTTTCCCTCTCCCTTTTTCCTCTGCTCGCTTCCTCTTGCGTCTGGCTTTATTCTGGGTCTGCTTACTCCACAGAGCCATAAGAAAGTTCCCATCATTCCCCTGGGAATCATGACACAGTTCACGATGCTGAAATCACCCAGGGAGTAAAATGCTGTATGAATTGAATCTATTCACATAAGAGAAGAATCAGCACAATGTGATTCTTATTTTAATCACGCTTCGTATCTAATTGACTAGTCTTCTGAAGTCATACTAGGAAAACCAAATCTTAAGAGTGGACACTGATCACAGCTTCTCTGATCCACAGAGATCAATTACCAATTTGGAGATTGCCTTTCTCCAATCTAAGAGAAGAGTCACGTTTTACTTGAAACAGCTAATTTATCTGGGCACTTACTACTGTTTTTATAAATGTCATGATAGGCCTTAAACTTATCACAGCCAGGGCTTTTGAGACAGACACATTATTGATTTTGTTTTCTGAAGAGGTCACGTTGAGAAAATGGAATCAGATCTGAGCAGGAAAGGGGATGACTCTGAGCTTCATCACAGATGGAACCATGCTACCTAACCAAAAACTAAACCTCTGTCTTTCACTTCACTCCGTTTACAAATTTGGTTTGACTTCTACATGCTTCTCTTCCTGCAAAAGTTCAACGAATTTTCCAGAAACAATTTGCCCTGCAGAGCTCAAATAAATAGGACTTCCCAGGTGGCTCAGTGGTAAAGAACACACCTGCTAAGACAGAAGATGAAAAGATGAAGGTTTGATCCCTGGGTCAGGAAGATCCTTTGAAGGAGGAAATGGCAACCCACTCCTATATTCTTTCCTGGAGAATCCTATGGACAGAGGAGCCTGGCGGGCTACAGTCTGTTTAGTCATAAAGAGTCACTCACAACTTAGCAACTGAGCACAAGCCCCAAATTGAAAAGTGAAAGTGAAGTCGCTCAGTCATGTCCAACTCTTAGTGATCCCATGGGCTGCAGCCTACCAGGAAAATCCATGGGATTTTCCAGGCAAGAGTACTGGAGTGGGGTGCCATTGCCTGTCTAACTACAGCCCACAGATTTGTTTTTTGTAAACAGGTTTTATTGGAGTATAGCCCTGACCATTTCTTCACGTATTGCCCATGGCTCCTTTCATGCAACTATGCCAAAAATAAATGTTTGGAAGTCATATAGTGCTGCTCTAATCCTAAATTTTTTCTTATCTGGCCTTGCACAGAAGTCTGCCCATTCCTGATATACACCCTCACCTTCTCATGCTTCCCTCCACAATGCTAGATATCTAACATTCTCCTTGGGATGGAAGTGGGCTGTAAAGGAACTTAAGAGAAAATCGAAGTCATATGGTGTTGGCCATATCTATGTATCATTGATGTTATTGACACAGAAAAGTGTCTTATTGGGAAACAATTCTCATATTAGCCAATTTTTGGATTTTGTTCTCCTAACACGTGAATTACACTGGAAGACAGAGCATGCCAGCAATTCTTTTCAACCCACTTACCCAGCCATTCAAACTCTCTCCATTAGATCTCAGTGGAAGTTGATTTTTATCCAGATATAAACATGTTCTTGTGTATAAATATCTCAGGAAATTTTTTTCTGAAATACTTAGTTAAAGGTAACAATATGAATTATATAGAAAATTCTTTACAAAGAATTCTGCAGTATATGTTCTGACTATGGAAACAACCTTGGAAAGTCAATAAACAGTTTGGTAATGGAAGCCTGTTGTGGGAAGAAGCTTGGTTATGAAGAATCTGGGAGAATCAAGGCACACACAATGGAGGCTAAGAGAACACAAGAGAGTTATTTCACCCCAGGTCCATGGTGTACTCAGGAGGAGGAGGAGATGTTTTGAGGTGGATTCCCACTCAGCCATCGGTAATGAAGGTGCTAAGGAAGGGGTAGCAAACTGTAAGCAGCACGCTACTGAGTGCTCTCTTGAGAGCTGGAGTTTTAGGATCGCCTGTCCTCTCTCCTCTGAGACAGATGACTGCAAATAATGAATGGACAGAGCTGGGCATGGCTCAGCACTGACACCAACAATCCAACAAGCTTCTCCTCATCACCTCCATCAAAGTCAAATCACAGCAGAGGCCCCAAACCTGTTCCCAGTCCTCTTTACCTCGCCTCTATGTGATGCGGTGCTTATAAGTCCATGCATCAGTCACGGCTTAATACATCTGGGTCCACATAAAGTATTTTGTAGCTATATTAACTCAACAAAAATTGGAAGTGTGGGCTTTTCTTCCTAGCTTCTGGGTAGAATTGCATTACTAGTCAGTTCTTTGAAGGTTATTTCCATCCAAGTGTTCTGACCCACCTTGGAAGGTATTCTTTGAACACATACTCCACATCTTTAGTAATGATGGAAATACATGTGCTTGGGAAGTTTGGAAACTGGTTATTTTTATTAAAGTTTAAGACTACCTAACAGCTCTTTACAAATAGGTCTGTGATTTATAGATCATTTCCTTGTTTTCAGGTCTGCGCCTTATGCTCAGGTGATGTTTGTGGGAAACAATAAATATGGATATCATGGAATAACATTAATCTAAATAAATTTACCACATTGTATGTTTCATTCTACATCTTGGTATTTCCAGTCAGTGCTATATTCTGTTTAAAATGCTAATTTATTGCTTCATTTCTTTAAGATGGTAATGTTGCTGCATATATGCATGGTCTGTTTGTTTCGACTGCTATGTGTTATTCCATCTATTATGAGAGATATTCATATACACTGTGAATTTTCCACAAATACTGGTCTGTGGACATTTTTGCCATCTGCCACCAACAGGAGTTTCCCTAAAGCATATTTACCTTTTAATTCCCTGTGTTCTATTACGGTAAGACACTTATATGATTGGCCATCAGATTCCTTCTTCAGTAAACAGTCTGTTCATATGTACTTTGCTTATTTTCTATTGTTTTTGTTCTTGCTTAATACTAGGAATTCTACATGTAATCTGACTACTAAACATATCTGCAATAGTATTTGTGTAACAAATATTTTTTGCCAATGTGAGACTTATCTTTCAACTTTACTTGTGATTTTGTTATGTTATGAAAGTGAAATTGTTAATTGCTCAGTCATGTCTGACTGTTTGCAACCCCATGGACTGTATCTCGCCCAGGCTCCTCTTTCCAAGGAATTCTCCAGGCAAGAATACTGGAGGGGATTGCCATTTTCTTCTCCAGGGGATCTTCTTGACCCAGGGATCAAACTCAGCTCTCCTGTATTACTGAAATTTATAATTTTAGAAGTAAAATGTATCCTGATTTTTATCTCTCCTTTGTAATTTGTATATCTTAAGAAAGTATTTCCTATGCAAAAATTATAACAAATTATTCTATATTTTCTGAAGGTTTAAAAGTTTCCATTGTCATACTTTTATTTGTAATCCATTTGAAATTATTGCTTCTAGTTACTGTTTCCATGTGGATACCCAGTGGTACCCATGCCATGTATGACATAGTCTATCATTTCTGCACAATTAATAACTTGAAAAACTACCTCTGTATTATAGCAAGTGCACATATATTCCTGGGTCTGCTCCTGGAAACTCTATGATTTATATTTATTGCAATATTTTAAAAACAACTTGTCCAATCTTACCACAGAACAAACATCTTTTGGAGATTTTAGCTGACATCTACTTTACTTTATAAATTTAATAGGATTCAAATATTTACACTGCTAAAACATCCCATCCAAGAACATAGGAATTTTTCTTGATTTAGAATTTTCCTTTTATTAGATTCAGTACTAAGTAACTCTTCAGTTTTCTGGGTTTGTAGCATCATTTTTAGCTTTTATATTATTATTTTTATGATGATATTAAAGCTAGCAAACATTGAAATTCCTTATTAATGCTAATGTTGATCTAGATACTATGAGTAATGTCAACTCTTCCTTTCAAATATTAATATCTATTTCTTCTCCTAGTATTAATGTTTTATCTAGAACACTCAACACAATGATGGATGGTGGCACTAAAAGCAAATATCCTTGTCTTGTTCCTGACCTTAAATACATGAATGTTAAGAATTTTAATTGCTTTGTAGTATTCAGTTCAGTTCAATTCAGTCACTCAGTCCTGTCCGACTCTGCAACCCCATGGACTGCATCACACCAGGTCCACCTGTCCATCACCAACTCCCAGAGTTTATCCAAACTAATGTCCATTGAGTCAGTGACAACGTCCAACCATCTCACCCTCCATCATCCCCTTCTCCTGCCCTCAATCTTTCCCAGCAACAGGGTCTTTTCAAATGAGTCAGCTCTTCATATCAGGTGGCCAAAGTATTGGAGTTTCAGCTTCAGTATCAGTCCTTCCAATGAGTATTCAGGACTGATTTCCTTTAGAATTGCCTGGTTGGATCTCCTTGCAGTCCAAGGGTCTCTCAAGAGTCTTCTCCAATACCACATTTCAAAACCATCAATTCTTTGACGTTCAGCTTTCTTTATAGTCCAACTCTCACATCCACACATAACTGTTGGAAAAACCATAGCCTTGACTAGACAGATCTTTTCTGGCAAAGTAATATCTCTGCTTTTTAATATTGTAATAGTAGAAACCATTTAACTAAGTAAAGAAGTCCTTTTCCATTTGCAGTGGACTAAAATATTTTATCTTATTGTTGAATTTTATCTAATGATATTTTATATGTACTGGGATTTTATATAGTTTTCCTTAATCTGGAAAATCAGTAGTCACATTAATAAATATTCTAATACTACAAATTTTTTCATCCTTAGGTTAAATTTCACTTGTTTGTGATACATTATTTTAATATGATACATTGCTATATTTAATTTTTTAGTATTTCATATAAATCATTTCCCTTTATATCTATTCATGATTTATGTCTATATTTAATAGTAAGATTATATTGGCTTTGTAAATGAGTTGAACAAAAGAATCTTACTTTCTTATTTAGTTTCTGAATTATTGCAAATATAAGGATTACCTCTCTCCTTGAAGCTTTGGAAACTTACCTGTAAAATCACCCAAGCCTGATTATTTTAAGGATTAGATTGTTTGCTTTCTATTTCATTTTTTATATGTATATATCAAATTTTTGTTTTTCCTTTGCCTTCTCCATTTTTTTAAAATTTATTCTTGATGTAAGAAATTATTAACTTGTATTGTCATTCATTTTTAACTTTTACTTTCGCAAAATAAGCATTTAACATTCTACTCTAAAATATCCTCATAGCTGCATTTCCAAGTTTTGTAACACAAAACTATTTTTTTGGGGGGGCTACTTTGTTGCTTTTTCTAAATACATAAACAATGCAGGATGCAGGTTGCTTGGGACTGGTGTATGGGGATGATCTGGAGGGATGATGTGGGGTGGGAGGTGGGAGGGGGGTTCATGTTTGGGAGTTCGTGTAAAAAAATAAATAAATACAAAAAAAATAAATACATAAACAATTTCCATTTTGTTTTCTCAGGCAACTCATGAATTAGTAAAAAGTGTGTTTTGTGATTTACATTGTGTTTATCTTTGACATCCTTGAAGATAGACTTCAGTGACACCACCTCCTGATACATGTGCTTTTCTACAATTACTTCCCTAAGAATGCGGTTGGAACTCCCAGCTCTCCTCTAGGATTCCCTTCTGATGAATTTATTATGGACAAAAATGATAGAACGTGCCTCCCAGGTGAGCTTGCAGTAAGACCCTCTTGTGCTCTCTCATGCCCGCTGTCTGCAGGGTCATGTTGTGAGTTGCCCTTTCATGAGGCTCTCCTGGCAAGGAACTGGGAAGAGTTTCAAGCCAACAACCTGGAAATAACTGAATCCTGCCAACAACCATACAAATGAGTTTGGAAGTGACAAAAGATGTGCTTCTGATTTAAAGTGAATTACATAGCTGTGTCTGCCCTTCACATTAATATCATACTCGCATTAATAATTATATTGCTGTAATCAAGCAGGTATGTATATATAATTATATAATTATGTGTTATACCAGCAAGAAAAGGAGTTTAGATGTTGGATAAACTTACATCAAATTCCTGCTTCATCATTTACGTAACCTATGAGCATTCGCGGAAATAGTGTTACCGTCTCTGGAGTTTTGGAGGTTACTCTGATTGAGACAACACTAGAGGAGCATATACTCAGCATATTTCTGGAAAATATTTTTTAATTGTAGACAAATACAATATATGAACTAGGGCCTAAAAATATTTGCTATCTTTGCCACAAATAAATATGAGACTTTTGTCTGGATACATATTAAAGACTTAGAGACACATTTTTTTTTTTTTTGGTGAGTAGACAAACATGTATAATGTATTTTGGGATTCTCCAACTTTCAGACATTTATTCTCTTGTAACTTCCATATTTCAATTGCAGTGCTTACCAAATTGAATTAGTATTATTTACTAAAATATTGAAAACTAAAATCATAGCATCTGGTCCCATCATGTGATGTCAAATAGATGGGGAAGCTATGGAAACAGTGGCTGACTTTATTTTTTAGGGCTCCCAAATCACTATAGATGGTGACTGCAGCCATGAGATTAAAAGACACTTGCTCCTTGGAAGAAAAGTTATGACCAAACTAGACAGCATATTAAAAAGCAGAGACATCATTTTGCCAACAAATATCCATCTAATCAAAGTGGTGGTTTCTCCAGCAGTCATGCACGAATGTGAGAGTTGGACAAAGAAAGCTGAGCGCCAAAGAATTAATGCTTTTGAACTGTGGTGTTAGAGAAGACTCTTGAGAGTCCCTTGGACAGCAAGGAGATTAAACCAGTCAATTCAAAAGAAAACTGGTCCTGAATATTCATTGGAAGGACTGATGCTGAAGCTGAAGCTACAATTCTTTGGCCACCTGATATGAAGAAATGACTCATTGGAAAAGACCCTGATGCTGGGAAAGATTGAAGGTGGAATGAGAAGGGGGTAACAGAGGATGAGATGGTTGGATGGCATCACCAACTTGATGGACAAGAGTTTGAGTAAACTCCAAGAGTTGGTGATGGACAGGGAGGCCTGCCATGCTATAATCCATGGGTCGCAAAGAGTCAGACATGACTAAATGACTGAATTGAACTAAAATATTGACACATTAAAATATTTTGAAGAACAATAAATGAAATTAGAAGTCCTTAGGAAAACCGGGAGCATTCTTTGGTATTGAATGCCAAAGAATGCTCAAACTACCACACTCATCTCACACGCTAATAAAGTAATGCTCAAAATTCTCCAAGCCAGACTTCAACAGTACATGAACCATGAACTTTCAGATGTTCAANCATTAAAATATTTTGAAGAACAATAAATGAAATTAGAAGTCCTTAGGAAAACCGGGAGCATTCTTTGGTATTGAATGCCAAAGAATGCTCAAACTACCACACTCATCTCACACGCTAATAAAGTAATGCTCAAAATTCTCCAAGCCAGACTTCAACAGTACATGAACCATGAACTTTCAGATGTTCAAACTGGATTTAGAAAAGGCAGAGGAACCAGAGATAAAATCGCCAACAACCGTTTGATTACAGAAAAAGCAAGAAAGTTCCAGAAAAACATCTTCCTCTGCATTATTGACTACGTCAAAGCCTTTGGCTGTGTGGATCACAACAAACTGTGAAAAATGTTTTAAGTGATGGGAATAACAGACCACTTTACCTGTCTCCTGAGAAGTCTGTATTCAGGTCAAGACACAACAGTTAGGACCAGACATGGAGCAACAGACTGGTTCAAAATCGGGAAAGGAGTATGTGAAGGCTGTATATTGTCCCTGCTTATTTAACTTACATAGAGTACATCATATGAGATGCTGAGCTGGATGAAGCACAGGCTGGAATCAAGATTGCCAGGACAAATATCAATAATGTCAGATATACAGATGACTCCACCCTTATGGCAGGAAGTGAAGAAGAACTAAAGAGCCTCTTGATGAAAGTGAAAGAGGAGAGTGAAGAAGAACTGACTCGTTTGAAAAGACCCTGATGCTGGGAAAGATTTAAGGTAGGAGGAGAAGTAGACGACAGAGGATGAGATGGCTGGATGGCATCACCGACTCGATGGACATGAGTTTGAGTAAGCTCCAGAAATTATACTNAGAGTGAAGAAGAACTGACTCGTTTGAAAAGACCCTGATGCTGGGAAAGATTTAAGGTAGGAGGAGAAGTAGACGACAGAGGATGAGATGGCTGGATGGCATCACCGACTCGATGGACATGAGTTTGAGTAAGCTCCAGAAATTATACTAGGAGGCCTGGCACGCTGCAGTTCATGGATCACAAAGAGTCAGACATGAGTGAGCAACTGAACTGAACTGAGGAAAACTGTAACCACAGGATTGCAAAACATTTTGTTGCACTAAGATCTTATTGTTTCACTATAAGAATTGCAAACTTTTATAAACTGAACACGTTAACCCTTTCATTTTTAAAAAAACTTTATTGAACTATAGCTGATTTACAATGGTGTGTTAATTTCTGCTATACAGCAAAGTGACTCAGTTATAATTATATATATATTCTTTTTCATATTATTTTCCATTATGGTTTATCATGGGATATTGAATATAGTTCCCTGTGCTATACAGTAGGACCCTGTTGTTTATCCATCCTATACATAACAGTGTGCATCTAAAGTGAAGTGAAGTGAAGTGATGTCAGGTGAAAGTTGCTTCAGTCATGTCCGACTTTTTGCGACCCCACGGACTGTAGTCCATGGAATTCTCCAGGCAGAAGACTGGAGTGGGTAACCTTTCCCTTGTCCAGGGGATCTTCCCAACCCAGAGATTGAACCCAGGTCTCCCTCAATAACAGTGAATTCTTTACCAGCTGAGTCACAAGGGAAGCCCAAGAATATTGGAGTGGGTAGTTAATCCCTTCTCCAGCAGATCTTCCCGACCCAGGAATCAAACCAGGGTCTCCTGAATTGCAGGCAGATTCTTTATCAACTGAACTATCAGAGAAGCCCTGAGTTTGCATCTGCTAATCCCAAATTCACAGTACTTCCCTCCTCCAACCCTTTTCCCTTGGCAACTGCAAGTCTTAAACACATAAACTCTTCATTATGTTCAAGTTCCCTTTATCAATGTCACATATTTGATTTGCTGACATAGAACAGATAGCTTTCTATCACAAATATTCCTTGGTCATAACTAAGGTATTCTGAATTGTTCACAAGTGTCAGTAAGAGATGGAAGGAGAGAGATTCACAAGCTGGAGAAAAGAAAAGAGGTAGAACAAGAGAAGAGTGGATGTATGGCCATGGAGAATGAGATCTCATCAGTTTTGAAAAGGAACCAGGGATCTATTGGTTGGAACCAACTGGAAGGTAACTGCATCCTGGAGCAGTAAGAAAGGGGAAAGCTAGAAGGTGACTGCAAGTCTTAGCCTAAGGGATAGCATGATTCAAAACCAAAGAAGGCCAAATCAACCACAGATCCAGGAGGCAGCCACAGGCACTTAGCAAATGCAAATATAGAAAAACAGCTGGGAGCCAGGGGCAGGGGAAGGAAAAAGTTGGCACCTAGAACAGAACTGCAGCCAAGAGGTCTGTCAGACTCACCATCCTTCAATACAGATGACTGTGTGGGTAACAGAGGTCACAGTGGGCAAGGCGGGGAGTGAGTCACGGAATTACAGATAACAGGGAGGCCAGAAAGGACCCTGGGCTAAAGCAGAAATAACCAAAGTAGGGAAATTGCCAGGTGACATCATCCTCCTCCACAGCCCCGGTAAGGAAGAGGGCCTGAGGCAGTGTATATGGTATCTGTTATTCAGATGGGGGATTCTTGGGTCAACAAATGATAACAGAAAAAGTACTTATAATGATTTTTTTATTTTTATTTTATAATTGAGAATAAGCTTCAAGGTGAGTTTAGCCTGGAAAAACTCAAGCATGTGTTAGTTGAACTCAAACTATTTCTTAATTGAATTTGAATATTTGTGCATATAATCCCCATTTCTAATTTCAAGCAAAATTCTCTTTAACGTGGACTTCTCTGGCAATCCAGTGCTTAAGACTCCATGCTTCCACTGCAGGGGGCATGGGTTCAATCTCTGCCTGGGAAGATCCCGCGTGCCACGCAGCATGGAAAAATATATATATATATTGGCAATATAGCGGTGTTTTTTCCTCATTCATCAAAGCATAAGCAGAGTCTCAGAAGTGGTCTGAGAGTAATCCAAGGTCCCAGGATATGATGAGGGCAGAGTGGCTATGCGAGCTCAAGTCTTCTGATTCCTGGAGTGACTTCTGTTTCTGGCTCAACTCTCAGGAGTTTCACCATACCATTCTTATTGTACTGAGACAATCCTGGGTCAATCTGGCTAAGCAATTTCAAGTTTCCAAATCTAGTTTCTTGACAGGTACTTCTTAGTCCTAGTGTGGAGAAAATTATATTGCCTGTGATTGTGTGTCTAATTCACATAATAAGATATTTAATTAAAAGACATTCCTTTAAGGAGATAAACTAGTAATGGTTAGTCATCTCCCATCTTTCCACAAAAGTTGAATGTGAAGCTGCTGTGAAAATTCTCAAGATCTTTATAAATACAACTAACAATTTTATTAGGAGGTATAAGGACCTGTGTAAGAATTTTACAAAATTCTAAAAGCAGTATGTGTTTGGGAGTGTGCTAAACTCTAGGAATTGTCTATGTCTCAACTCTGGTCATCTCTCACCCATCCAAATATATCCTCCAAAATAAAAAAAACCCTGCATATTATCTTTTAATGAAAATGCAGATATATGCTGCTGAAGCTAATTGCTGAATATCAGAATTATGTCCAAGGGAAACTCCAGGTTGCCTGGAGTAGGATGTTCAAAGCCAAAGGTAGTTGGTGAGATAATTAGAATAAAGAAATGGAGTCAGACAGAATTTACAAAAATAGAGAATTAACAGGGCAGAGAAGCAGATCAGAGAGGAGGAAATGGGAAGTGGTCCAGCTAAAGAAGAGCTGAGTTTTTTTACATAATTCTACCAAAGACTTGTATGGGCAGTTGAGCCCCATTTACAAATTCTGGCCCAGCTGGACAGCAGGATATGAGATCTATAATTATTTCTGTTCTATCAGGCTTTGACAATCTGTTTAAATTCTCTAGAACAGTGGTTCCCAACCTTTCTGACACTAGGGACCAGTTTTGTCGAAGACCATTTTTCCAGTCTGGGCAAGTGTGGGGCGGGGACGGGGGAGTTGGTGATGGTAGGTGATGGTTTCATGATGATTATCACAAGGAGCAGGCAGCCAAGATCCCTTGCATGCACAATTCATGGTAGGGTTCACACTCCTATGAGAATCTAATGCGGCCACAAATATGACAGGAAGTTGAGCTCAGGTGGTGAGGTAAGTGATGGAAATCATCTGTAAATACAAATGAAGCTTCCCTTGCTCACCTGCCACTCACTTCATGCTGTGTGGCCTGGTTCCTGACAGGCCAGGAACCAAGACCCATCCGTGGCCTGGGGGCTGGGGACCCTTGTCTAGAGGACCATTTACCTACGGGTATATCTATACTTGTGTAAGAAAAAGCTACATCATTAGAAATTTATATGATATAAATTCAAGACACTTTTTTTTGGCTGCACTTGGGCTTTGTTGCGGAGAAGACAATGGCACCCCACTCCAGTACTCTGCCTGGAGAATCCCAGGGACAGAGGAGCCCGGTGGGCTGCCGTCTATGGGGTGCACAGAGTCAGACACGACTGAAGCGACTTAGCAGCAGCAGCAGCAGCAGCGGGGCTGTGTTGCTGTGCTAGTGNGGCTTTGTTGCGGAGAAGACAATGGCACCCCACTCCAGTACTCTGCCTGGAGAATCCCAGGGACAGAGGAGCCCGGTGGGCTGCCGTCTATGGGGTGCACAGAGTCAGACACGACTGAAGCGACTTAGCAGCAGCAGCAGCAGCAGCGGGGCTGTGTTGCTGTGCTAGTGTTTTCTCCAGTTGCGGTGAATGGCGGGCTGCTGTTCGATGTCGTACGTGGGATTCTCACTGTGTGTCTCCCTCTTCCTGCAGAGCACAGGGTCTAGGTGCCTGGGCTTCAGTAGTTGTGGCCCAGAGGGTGCAGGTGCCAGTACTTGTGGCACATGGGCTCAGTAGTTGCCACTGGTGGGCTTTAGTTGCTCTATAGCATGTGCAATCTTCCCAGACCAAGGATTAAACACATATTCCCCTCTATTGGCAGGTGGATTCTTATCCACTGTACCACCAGGGAAGTCCTAAAGATGCACATTTTAAAAAGAGGAGATAGGAAACTGTGCCTAATATCATCAACAGAGTTTATGATCTTAATCCTTGCATCTCCTCATATCTAGAGCAGCACTAAATCCCTTCATGGTGACATCAGATCCTCATGACTAACAAAAACCTTATTAAATCCACTTGTTACCTCTCACTGTGTCTCTCACTGAATTCTTTCTGCGATGAGACATCAAGAAACGGAGTTTTATTAGGTCCTGAAACCAGGTCTGTGGGACCTGGTTTTTGGGTTGGTTATGTTATGAAGACCATGGGTTTTGGCTGGGTTTAAGTCCCAGGCATGTGGGTTAAAGTTCCAAAATGGTTCAAGTCCTAAGCAGGGGTTTGGCTGAGTTTGAGACCCAACCGTGTGGGTTAGAATCCCAAGGGGGTTCAAGTCCCAATCTGAGGTAAACGGTTTCATTGCCATCTCTCCCTGCCACTCACCTTTGGCAGAGCCTAAAACAGAACAGCCGAGAGGAGCTACCCTGTGTCTGAGGTCTGGGCGGCGACCGAGAGGAGCTACCCTGCATGCAAGGTCAGTGGCAGCCGGGAGGAGCTACCCCGCATCTGATGGGTGGCCGGAAAGAGACACCCCGCGTCCGAGGCCAGGGGCGGCCGGGAGAAGCCACCTCGCGCCCGAGGCCAGGGGCAGTGACCTGGAGGAGCCACCCTGAGCCCGAGGCCAGGGGCAGCAGCTGGGAGGAGCCACCCAAGCCCGAGGCCATGGCCGGCGGCCGGGAGGAGCAACCCGAGGAGCAGTGGCTGCGCAGGCACAGGAGGGCCTAGAGGAGCTGTCCCACATTGAAGGTCAGGAACTGCGGCGGTAAGGAGATACCCCTCGTCCAAGGTAAGGAGCAGCCGTGAAGAGACAACCCACGCCCAAGGTAAGAGAAACCCAAGTAAGATGGTAGGTGTTGCAAGAGAGCATCAGAGGGCAGACACACTGAAACCATACTCACAGAAAACTAGTCAATCTAATCACACTAGGACCAGGGCCTTGTCTAACTCAATGAAACCAAGCCATGCCTGCAGGGCAACCCAAGGCGGGCGGGTCATGGTGGAGAGGTCTGACAGAACGTGGTCCACTGGAGAAGGGAATGGCAAGCCACTTCAGTATTCTTGCCTTGAGAACCCCATGAACAGTATGAAAAGGCAAAATGATAGGATATCAAAAGAGAATCTCCCCAGGTCGTTAGGTGCCCAATATGCTACTGGAGATCAGTGGAGAAATAACTCCAGAAAGAATGAAGGGATGGAGCCAAAGAAAAACAATACCCAGTTGTGCATGTGACTGGTGATAGAAGCAAGATCCGATGCTGTAAAGAACAAAAATTGCATAGGAACCTGGAATGTCAGGTCCATGAATCAAGGCAAATTGGAAGGGGTCAAACAAGAGGTGGCAAGGGTGAACGTCGACATTCTAGGAATCAGCGAACTAAAATGGACTGGAATGGGTGAATTTAACTCAGATATTACTGAGTTACAGTAATCAAAATAGTATGGCAATGGCATAAAGCTCAACATTCAGAAAACTAAGATCATGGCATCCAGTCCCATCACTTCATGGAAAATAGATGGGGAAACAGTGGAGACAGTGGCTGACTTTATTTTGGGGGGTTCCAAAATCACTGCAGATGATGACTGCACCCATGAAATTAAAAGATGCTTACTCCTTGGAAAGAAAGTTATGACCAACATAGACAGCATATTAAAAAGCAGAGACATTACTTTGCCAACAAAGGTCCATCTAGTCAAGGCTATGGTTTTTCCAGTAGTCATGTATAGATGTGAGAGGTGGACTATGAAGAAAGCTGAGTGCCGAAGAATTGATGCTTTTGAACTGTGTGTGGTGTTAGAGAAGACTCGAGAGCCCCTTGGACTGCAAGGAGATCCAACCAGTCCATTCTAAAGAAGATCAGTCCTGGTGTTCATTGGAAGGACTGATGCCAAAGCTGAAACTCCAATACTTTGGCCATATGATGTGAAGAGCTGACTCATCGGAAAAGACCCTGATGCTGGGAAAGGTTGAGGGTAGGAGGAGAAGGGGACAAAAGAGGATGAGATGGTTGGATGGCATCACCAACTCAATGGACATGGGTTTGGGTAGACTCTGGTAGTTGGTGATGGACAGGGAGGCCTGGCGTGCTGTGGTTCATGGGGTTGCGAAGAGTTGGACATGACTTAGCGACTGAACTGAACTGAATGGAATAAAAACAGTCACATAAACCAGTGGAACAGAAGAATCAAGTGCCAAGAAATAAATCTATGCACATACAGTCAATTAATATTTGACAGAGGAGCTAAGCACACTCAATGGAGAAAAAATAATCTCTGCAATAAATGATGCAGGAAAAACTGGGTATTCATATGCAAGACAATGAAACTGGACCCCAATATTTTATCACTCAAAAAATTAACATGAAATGGATTGAAGACTTAAATGTAAAACCTAAACTATAAAACTCCTTGAGGAAAATACAGGGCAAAAACTCTTTGGCTTTGGTCTTAGCAATGATTTTATGGATATGGAAACCAAAACATAGGTAACAAAAGCAAAACTAAACAAATGAGACTTTGTCAAACTAAGAAGCTCTGCACAGCAAAATTTACATTTAATAAAATGAAAAGGCAACTTACAAAATGGGAGAAAATATTTGCAAACCATATATCTAGTAAAGGGCTAACATCAAAATATATTTTGGAACTTGTACAACTCAATAGTGATAATAACAAATAATCCAATTTTAAAATGTTTAAAGGATCTGAATAGAAGTTTTGCCAAAGACAGTATGCAAATGGACAAAAAGTACATGAAAATGTGCAAACATCGTTAATCATCAAGGAAATGAAAAGCACAGGGATATCACCTCAAACTTGTTAGAATGGTTATCAAAAAGCCAAGTGATAGCAAGTGGTGATGAGACTGTGGAGAAAAGGGAAACCTGTGCACCATTGGTGGAAATGTAAGTTGGTGCAGTCACTATGGAAAACAGAATGGAAATTCCTAAAAAAATTAAAAATAGGACTACTGTATGATTCAGCAGTTCTACTTTGGGTATATATTGGAAAGAAATGAAATCACTACCTTGAAGGGATAGTTGCACTCCTATGTTCTTTGTATCATTATTTCCAAGACGTTGAAACAACCCTAAAGGTCCATGGCTAGATGAATGAGTAAAGAAGATATATGTGTACACACACACACACACACACACACACACACACGGGGCTCTTATTCAGTCATTAAAAAAGACTAAGATCCTGCTATTTGTGACAATGTGGATGAATCTTAAAGGCATTATGCTAAGTAAAATAAGCCAGACAGAAAAAGTTGAATACAATATGATCTCACTTACACATGCATCTGAAATACTAAACTCACAGAGACGAGACTGGTGGTTGCCAGGGGTGAGTATGAACTTCCCTTGTGTCTGAGGCCTCCAGCTATTCCAGATTGACACACTAATACACACATCTTTTAGTGATTTGCTAAAATTCTGATTTCTCCTTTATCGTTTATGGGGATTAGTTCCTTTCCTCGTGATCTACCAAAGGTGATGGACACAGTTCATGAACTTGGAAAGGCTCTTCTCTTTTTGAAATTTGGATCGTGGGATTGTTTTGGGACCTCATCTCTTTGATAGGGTCATAAAAGCTTGTGACTTGTATTTTATGTGACTTTTTTCATAGTGATGGGGAGTAACTTTCCTTTTGGGTTTCAACATACTAAATAGAAGCAAAAATTTCAGTTCTTCGTGTATGAAGTTGAGAAGTTATCTTCATCTGTAAGACTGAGTTTCTGATACTGTGATAAAATGCAGTCTGTTTATGAACAATGCGCCATAGCACAGATAGCTTTCATGATTCCTTCTGTTTTTGTTTATGCCCTTAGCACTTTTAAGGATAAGATTTTTATCTGCAGAGATGTTATGCGTCTCTGCTTATCCATTCTAAATCTGACTGTATTGAATAAGGGAAATGAAGTGTCTGAATGGACAGAAAGAAAATGGTGGGAGAAACAAAGTGTGGAGAGTAGGAAAATGATGGCAACTTTGTCCCCACGGAAACCAGTCATTGTGCTGCAGCTAATGGTGGTAAGGTCCTCCATAACCTGGGGCTCTTATATGCATCTCCAGCTTCATTTTCTGCCTATTTATTTCTGTCTGTGACTGTCATATTGTAGCCAAAGTGAACTGCTCATCGTTCCTCAAACATACCCCAATTTGTTTGCAAATGCTGATTTCCCTTTCCATATTGCCTTTCCCATCCATGCATTCCAACTGCCACCCAGTAAATCTCTACTCAGAATTTAAATGTCAACATTTTCTGTGCAGTGTTTCTTGAATCTCATTTTCCTAAGAGTCTATGTATGCTCTGTTGGACTAGTTACCTTATACCACATTCAAGGGATTATCTGCTCAAAGTTTTGCAAAGATGAAAGTATGGAAAATCTGCAAGGGCAAGGCTAAGAATTGTTACAGATCCAGACATAGTGCACTAACTACTTGGTAGTGACCAAATTATATATTTTTTTAATTGATAAAAGTCTGACAAATAAGTTTTTAAGATGGTTATTCTCCACCTATAAGGATCAAGACTTTGAAATCTAAGTCCTCACCTGGGAAGAAAATTCTGGAAGCCGTCAGTTATTGTGTAGGAGGATACAAAATCTCCCTCAGGGTTTCCCCAAGAGTTCTCAGTGATTCTAAACTTCAGAGAATAGGATCTGGAGCTAAAAGGCAGCAACGAAGGGCAAACTAGGGAATCTTAGCAAATCTCTTTCTTTAACCCACAGATTTCAGGTTAAGGACCCTGGTGCATGATTCCACACTTTGAGTGATACAGAATTCCCTGCCTCTTTCTGTGCTCTATAATAAGCTTGTTTTTGGTTTACCAGGATTTATTTGTGGTTCCGTTTCACTATGTCTGCAGTAATGAACTATGTGTCCACTTTACAACACTTTAAAAGAAGCTGGTTTGATTGATGGAACGTGTACTACTCTCTAGTCATCCCCCCCACTTAAGTCCAGGCTGGAGATCCACCAATAAGACTTCTATTTTCTAAACCAGACACCCAACTTTTCCTCTGTCATGAGAAAATGGGAACACAATTTGTGTTGCTTTTTGCTTTGAACAATGGATCTGCAGGTGGTTAAGGCTGAAGAATTACTATGCCAGAAGGGAGCTCACAGGATTATAAAAGAGACTGTGCCATCCATCTCCCCAGATCTTGTTTGAGGCTTTATGATTTCCTGGGAGTAGATTTTCCTCTTGCTAATAGTAAGAGCAATTATTCTGTCTTGAAGAAAACTGATTAAATATTAAATTTAGCTTTCTTATTCTAGAAATAAAGAGTATTTGTTCCTATAGATTAAAAATATTCAGCTGCAAGATTCAGTTGTTCCTGGTTGCATTATGTATTATCCTTCCATACACAGTATTTGCTGGGCCCAATACATTGAAGGAAAAAGGCACTCAGTAAATGTGCTTATTGATTATATTCTTTTCCACTTCCTTTTATTTAGAGTTATTCACTTTTATGAAATTTTGAGCCAAATAGAGAAAGCAGTGTTGCTCCCTAATCTTCTGCTATAGACAGAGATGATTTGAATATACAGGGTCATAGAAACAATTACTCTTAAATATTTCCATAACAATTTCAGTTATTTATGGGTTCTCTGTAAATAATGAAACTAGATAGATGGGGAAATACAGGGAATCCTCAAAGATTCGATGAGGAATCATATCAATTCAAATTGCTCAGAAAAGGAATATCAAAATAAACAATTGGGTGTATTCAGTATACAGTGGCTTCTTGGAGAATTAGAATTTAAAAGGCATAAAGATAAGCATGATATTCCAAAGAAAATGACCATTTGGGGCCTATGTTCTCTTTATTCTTGCCTCCTCACATCCAGCCTGACTAGGCAGCAAGGATAAAATGGAGATGGGTAATGTTCTTACATTTAGCCTCCTTACTTCAGGTTTGCTAGAATTCAAAACCCATTTAAAAAATTCAACTGACTGGGGAGATTCCTGGAGTGATTCACAAACTGTATTCTCTTCCACACCCCAAGGTTTGCTAATATTGACAGGTTGCTCAGATTGCCTCTGAAATACATACATTTTATCCAAGGACCAAAGATTTCAGTGAGGCCCAGAGAAGCTCTGCTCCATGCTTCTGCCCAAGTCAGGGTGCTCCCCAGCAAGTTCACCTTCTGACAACAATGCTCATTTGTTGCTTTTCTCCACAGCTCTGTTGTTACTGTTCATGCTGCTACTAGTACAGCTCTTTCTGCTTTCTGCCACTGTCTAAATGTCAACTAAAGAGCCTCTTAATGAGGATGAAGGAGAAGAGTGAAAAACCTGGCTTAAAACCTAACACTCAAAAAGTTAAGATCGTAGCATCTGGCCCCATCACTTCATGGCAAATAGAAGGGGAAAAAGTGGAAGCAGTGACGCTTGGGCTCTAAAATCACTGCTGGTGGTGACTACAGCCATAAAATTAAAGACGCTTGCTCCTTGGAAGGAAAGATATGACAAACCTAGAGAGCATATTAAAAAGCAGAAACATCACTTTGCCGACAAAAGTCCATATTGCCAAAGCTATGGTTTTGCCAATAGTCATGTACAGATATGAGAGTTGGACCATAAAGAAGACTGAGTGCTGAAGAACTGAAGTTTTTGAACTGTGGTGTTGGAGACTGTTGAGAATCCCTTGGACTGCAAGGAAACTAAAGGAAATCAGTCCTGAATATTCATTGGAAGGACTGATGCTGAAACTAAAGCTCCAATACGTTGACCACCTGATGTGAATGAAGAGCTGACTCCTTGGGAAAGACCCTGCTGCTGGGAAAGATTGAAGGCAAAAGGAGAGGGCGGCAGAGGATGAGATGGTTAGATAGCATCACTGACTCAATGAATTTGAGCAACTCTAGGAAATAGTGGTGGACCGAGGAGCCTGGCATGGTGCAGTCTGTGGGGTCACAAAGAGTTGGACACAGCTTGGTGATTGAATGACAGCCAAATTTCACCACCAACAACCCAAAAGCATACCTACTAAGAATTTCCTATTTTGTTCCAGTCAGTTACTCACTTACTCCTCAAGATGAAAATCATGTTATTGTAAAAAATCCACTCCAGGAAGCCCCCAGAATCCACAGAGCCCAGTCCAGGAGCCCAGTGGTGTCATTTTTCAACATGGGGCTCTAAATCTACCAAGTTCTGTGTTTTCTTTTTACTTCCCAAAAGGAAGTAAATTTGGCTTCTAAATCCTTGCTGAAGATATCATTCCCTCTTTCTTCCAGGAGTCCCTACCTTGTTTGTTATCAAGAGCTTTTCCTCAAAATAAATAGGTGTCTAACTCCTGAGGAAGTAGCAACCTAACCAAACATGCCAGGTGCATCAGAGCATGAAGGGACAAATCTTTGGGACCAGGCTGATTTGGGCAACACAGCCTGCTTCTCTAATAATTAAGCCCCTTGAGAAAGTTCTTGTTTTGTCTACATGCTATTTTTCTCATCTAGAAAATGGGACTACAAGCATGCTCATAAATTAATCATGGCAGATAAATATGAAAATACATATAGTAATATGGTACTTGACATGTGGTACTCAGCTCACTTAAGTTGAGCTCAAAAAAAAAAAAAAAAGTACAAGTATTTTTAACATAAGTGACAGAGTAAGTCCAGTGTCTGATTATAAACTATGGAACCACATTTTTGCTGACATTAATCAATCACCTTCTTCTATTCTGGTTTTAGTTGCTTTTGTTTCTGTCATGAATTAGGTCAACTGCTCTGATTTAATCAAGGAAAATATGTACCAATATTACACACACACACACATATATTTGAGCACTTCATCCAAAGAGACGTTTAAAGTACTTGGGAACAATGCATGCATCCTCTTCAGGAAAACTGGAGACTGGTTAAATTTTGCTTCCTTTTTCAGATGTTTATGAGAACTGACAGAAAACCTTTGCAATACCCCCAAGTTTAATTCTCCACTGATATTTTCATCTTCTCTACTATTTATTGAGTGAAATCTGGCTTAAGTTAGAAAAGTGGTTGGCAGTTAGCAAGCACTTTAGTTTCAGGATGTTACAAACTGTCAAAAAAAAAAAAAAAAGTACAAGTATTTTTAACATAAGTGACAGAGTAAGTCCAGTGTCTGATTATAAACTATGGAACCACATTTTTGCTGACATTAATCAATCACCTTCTTCTATTCTGGTTTTAGTTGCTTTTGTTTCTGTCATGAATTAGGTCAACTGCTCTGATTTAATCAAGGAAAATATGTACCAATATTACACACACACACACATATATTTGAGCACTTCATCCAAAGAGACGTTTAAAGTACTTGGGAACAATGCATGCATCCTCTTCAGGAAAACTGGAGACTGGTTAAATTTTGCTTCCTTTTTCAGATGTTTATGAGAACTGACAGAAAACCTTTGCAATACCCCCAAGTTTAATTCTCCACTGATATTTTCATCTTCTCTACTATTTATTGAGTGAAATCTGGCTTAAGTTAGAAAAGTGGTTGGCAGTTAGCAAGCACTTTAGTTTCAGGATGTTACAAACTGTCAAAAAAAAAAAAAAAAAGAACTTTCCAATGTGATTACAAATTACCCCTCTTTGGCCCTATTACATCCCATAATTGAACTGTCACTCACTTGTTTTATTCATTATGATAATGGATGCAATTGATAAATGTATGCAAAGTGTAGAAAGTAAGGTTGGGACTTGTTAGGAAGACAGTCTGTTATGCCTGCAGCTAAACATTTGGAAGGCATCAGTCAAAATCTGAGATCTGTTTAACCAGATGACTGAACCTTGACTGGAATGATAACCTATTTACCATCTTTGGCAGTAAATAAAGTGCTTCTTTACCTTTAGGTACTTGGTGGACTAATAAGGTATATTTTTAAATACATGCAACAGGAACCTACTGGTATAGCACAGGGAACTCATCTCAATACTCTGGATAATAACTTGTTTGGGAAGAGACTCTGGAAAAGAATAGATATTTGTATAACTGAGTCACTTTGTTATACACCTGAAACCAACATAACGCTATAAATCAAATTTACTCCAAAATAAAATAAAACACACTTGAAGATATCTACTAGTACTTTTTTCTCTTCTTCTGTTACTACAAGTAGTACTAAGACTACTACTATTACTCTTTTTTATCCTCTTCCTTCTCCTCCTCCTTCTCCTCCTCCTTCTCTTCCTCCTTTCTCTTTCCTCTACAATTTTTTATTCTCCTCCTTAGCTGCAGAATCTAAATTTTACTTGAGAATATAATATGCTCATTTATCACACTTCAAATTCTAATATTTCTGGCCAATCAGTTTTAGCCAATGCGAGGTATGGGCTTTCTGGGAATGCTACTAAAACGAAGCTGACCCAACTACTTCCTGGACTGAGGGCAAAATGGCAGAAATTTGGTGGCCACCTTGGATTGTAAATTGACCCTGAGGATGGAAGTCACGGCTAGGAGGTGAAACAGAAAGATGGAAGGATCTTGAGTCCTGGGGACTTTGGAAACTTCACAGTCTTGACTGTATGCTCCAGACTCCTTTTCCCTGAGAGGAAAATAAAATTTCATTTGATTTAAGCCTCTTTAATTTTTTTTTCCCCTATAATGTGGAGCACCTCAAAGTCCAAGCCACACAAGTAACATATTCTCCTACTCCATGGAATACAGTTATTGTGCTGGGTGTTAAGGTAAAAATAAATACCTAACTCCAAACCACTACTAGATAAACATAAAAACAATATCAAGATAAAACGAGAACCATGCAGATCAATTAAATTTGTATAAGAATCAAATCTAATGCATACGTAACCAGTGTGAACATCCACAGTCTACAGGAGCACATAAAAGACAGTGAGGTTGCCACAGAATACCCTGGTTAACTCTGATGCAATGCTTCCCACCCTTTGTCCATAGTTCCCTTCCTTGTGAAACCCTTTTTAAATATCTTACAGTATTGCGGTCTTGGAATTATTTTAGGAAACATCACGTTTGCAACCTCACAGAGTGTTGGGCATTATGAAGCCTCAAGCTGAGACTCAGGAAAGTCTTAGCTCCGTCACTTCCTGACTGATGAGTTTATCTTCTGTAAACAAAAGGACTTTGAATTAGACTGGTAAAGCTCTTTTGTCCCTAAAATTCTATAAAGCTGAGTTACGTCTGAGTTACCCAAAACAGTCATCTTTTGGGTGTCCCTGAACAGGATAGTATGTAAACAGCTTACTCTACATATACAAAAGCAATAAAGTTTTATATTTTACATTACTCTTCAGTTTCAGAGAAACCTAACCAAAAATTAGGATATGGCAGTTTCCTCATACTGTTCATGTGGTTCTGAAGGCAAGAACGCTGAAGTGGTTTCCCATTCCCTTCTCCAGTGGACCACGTTTTGTCAGAACCCTCCACCAGGACCCATCCATCTTGGGTGGTGCTACAGGGCACGGCTCATAGTTTCATTGAGTTAGACAAGGTTGTGGTCCATGTTATCAGTTTGAATAGTTTTCTGTGATTGTGGTTTTCATTCTGTCTGCCCTCTGAGGGAGAAGGATGAGAGGCTTGGAAGCTTTCCGATGGGAGAGACTGACTGTGGGGGAAACTGGGTCTTGATCAGGCTCTTTTCCAATGAGTCAGTTCTTCACATCAGGTGGCCAAAGTATTGGAGTTACAGCTTCAGCATCAGTCCTTCCAATGAATATTTAGGACCAATTTCCTTTAGGATGGACTGGTTGGGTCTCCTTGCAGTCAAGGGACTCTCAAGAGTCTTCTCCAACACCACAGTTCAAAAGCACCCATTCTTCAGTGTTCATCTTTCTTTATGGTCCAAGTGTCACATTCATGCACAACTACTGGAAAAACCACAGCTTTGACTAGACAGATCTTAGTTGGCAGGATAATATCTCTGCTTTTCAATATGCTGTCTAGGTTGGTCATAACTTTTCTTCCAAAGAGCCAGCATAATTTTATGGCTGCAGTCACCATCTGCAGTGATTTTGGAGCCCAAGTTAATGAAATATGTCACTGTTTTTATTGTTTCCCCATCTATTTGTCATGAAATGATGGGACCAGAGGTCATGATCTTAGTTTTCTGAATTTTGAGTTTGACTCATTGGAAAAGACCCTGATGCTGGGAAAGATTGAAAGCAGGAGGAGAAGGGGATGACAGAGGATGAGATGGTTGGATGGCACCCCTGACTCAATGGACATGAGTGTGAGCAAGATCCAGGAGCTGGTGATGGACAGGGAAGCCTGGCATTCTGCAGTCCATACAGTGCCAAAGAGTCAGACATGACTGAGTGACTGAACCGAAATGAATTTCCTCATGACTTGTTTATTGACTTCCTTTCAATTTACTGCATTTCTTTTTTCTGTAATGGTTATGAGGGCTATTGATTGCATTCATGATTTAATTAGAAGATGGAGAGGTTAATTATTCAGATGAATCTTTTGAGCTAATTGTTACCTTTTAACTAATTTAAAGCTGTCTAAATTCTGACTTGAAATTGTTGAAACCAATTGGAGATTAAGTCTCCTTATATCAAAGTTTGGTTCAGGGTTATCACAATCTATGGGAATGTGATTCTTTACACTAAATAAAAATGTCTTCTAAACTGGTTGAACTAGATTAAAAGTTTAAACAAAAGAAACCCCATAAAAGTCCATTTGCTCTTTTGGAAAACCCTCTTACCTACAGAATTTGGTAGTTCTGCTTTTGAGTAAAATAAGTAAAAAAAAAAAATGTATTTTTTTCCATTAAAATCAACTTTGGCAGAAATGCAGACTTACAGAATTGATTTGAAGATTTTTGTGTTTCATATATTCAGTTGGATTTTCTAATGCTTTCATACATATTTGTCTTGTAGAATTTAACTTTAAATACTATTTCTGATAACAGGTGTTTTTATATGTGCAATTATTTTGACATGGCTAAATATGGTATGACAATCAAGGTATTTTAAACTGCACAGTTAAACTCAACTGAATGTTTAAAAAATGCAAGGTAGCAACTAAGTGTCCATCAGCAGATGAATGGATAAAGAAGATGTGGAAAATAAATATAATGGACTACTGCTCAGTCATAAAAAAAATGAAATAAAGCCTTTGTAGCAACATGGATGGACTTGGAGGGTATGATGCTAAGTGAAATAAATCAAAGAAAGACAAATACTGCATGATATCAGTTATCTGTAGAATCTAAAAAATACAACAAACTAGTGAATATAACAAAATGGATGTAGACTCACAGCTATAGAGAACAAGCTAGTGGCTACCAGTGGGGAGAGGGAAAGAAGAAGGGGCGATATAGGGGTAGGGGAGTAAAAGGTACAAACTGTAAAGTATAGGATAAGTTCCAAGTCTGCTTGTGTTGATAGCTTACTAATAGGAGACTTTTTTTTTTTTTTTTAAGATTCCAAGACAGCTAAGACTTGCCAATGCCTAATTCTTATACTTTCTATCTCATCGTGTTCATGTGGTACAGCTACTGAATAATCCAGCCCTTTCTCTTCCATCTGTACTTCATCTTCATCCATTTGAAGTGAATTAATGAGTATTTATGATGCTATCAAAGGTCACTTTTTTATCAGCATTGCCATCTCTGCTGCCATTTGATGGGTGAGTCACCTACTTCCTGTGTTCCATCCAGGGCTTATGCTTTCTAGGATCATTTTTGGTCCCAACCTTGGGTGAATCTCTCCCAGAGCAGAGGCTGAGATAAGGATTTTGAGTGTCTTAGTCTGTCAGTCATGTCTGACTCTTTGCAGTCCCAAGGGCTATATCCCACCAGGCTCCTCTATCCATGGAATTCTCTAGGTAAGAATACTGGGGTGGGTAGCCATTCCATTCTCCAGGGGATTTTCCTGACCCAGGGATTGAATCTGCATCTCCTGCATTGCAGGCAGATTCTTCACCATGTGAGCCACAAGGGAGGCCTAAGGATTTGGGGAAGGGTAATTTATTTAAGGGTCAGGGAACCCTAAGAAGCAGGAATGAGGAAAACAAAGGGTTAAGGAGTAAGGACAAGGCTGTGGTCCTAGTGTGATTAGATTGACTAGTTTTCTGCGATTATGGTTTCAGTGTGTCTCCCCTCTGATGCCCTCTTGCAACACCTACCATCTTGCTTGGGTTTCTCTTACCTTGGACGTGGGGTACCTCTTCATGGCTGCTCCAGCAAACCACAGCCACTGCTCCTTACTTCAGATATGCAGATGACAACATCCTTATGGCAAAAAGTGAAGAGGAACTAAAAAGCCTCTTGATGAAAGTGAAAGAGGAGAGCGAAAAAGTTGGCTTAAAGCTCAGCATTCAGAAAATGAAGACCATGGCATCATGGGAAACAGATGGGAAAACAGTGGAAACAGTGTCAGATTTTATTATTTGGGGCTCCAAAATCACTGCAGATGGTGACTGCAGCCATGAAATTAAAAGACTCTTACTCCTTGGAAGAAAAGTTATGACCAACCTAGGTAGTATATTGAAAAGCAGAGACATTACTTTGCCAACAAAGGTCCATCTAGTCAAGGCTGCTATTTCCAGTAGTCATGTATGGATGTGAGAGTTGGACTGTGAAGAAAGCTGAGCGCTGAACAATTGATGCTTTTGAACTGTGGTGTTGGAGAAGACTCTTGAGAGTCCCTTGGACTGCAAGGAGATCCAACCAGTCCATTCTGAAGAAGATCAACCCTGGGATTTCTTTGGAAGGAATGATTCTAAAGCTGAAACTCCAGTACTTTGACCACCTCATGCGAAGAGTTGACTTAGTGACTTCAGAAGCTGTCTCTTATACACATCTTCAGATTTTATTATTTGGGGCTCCAAAATCACTGCAGATGGTGACTGCAGCCATGAAATTAAAAGACTCTTACTCCTTGGAAGAAAAGTTATGACCAACCTAGGTAGTATATTGAAAAGCAGAGACATTACTTTGCCAACAAAGGTCCATCTAGTCAAGGCTGCTATTTCCAGTAGTCATGTATGGATGTGAGAGTTGGACTGTGAAGAAAGCTGAGCGCTGAACAATTGATGCTTTTGAACTGTGGTGTTGGAGAAGACTCTTGAGAGTCCCTTGGACTGCAAGGAGATCCAACCAGTCCATTCTGAAGAAGATCAACCCTGGGATTTCTTTGGAAGGAATGATTCTAAAGCTGAAACTCCAGTACTTTGACCACCTCATGCGAAGAGTTGACTCACTGTAAAAGACTCTGATGTTGGGAGGGATTGGGGGCAGGAGGAGAAGGGGACGACAGAGGATGAGATGGCTTGATGACATCACCGACTTGATGAACGTGAGTCTGAGTGAACTCCGGGAGTTGGTGATGGACAGGGAGGCCTGGAGTGCTGTGATTCATGGAGTCGCAAAGAGTCGGACATGACTGAGTAACTGAACTGAACTGAACTGAAGGAGTATGGAAGAGCCAATTATATAGGTTGCTGCTGTGGACAATGGGGGTTTGATTCCACTGAGACGCTGGGAAGAATACAGAAGGCCTCCCAGAATTTTCCTTCTGAAGGACAGAAGGCTTGGGCATTAATCCACTAGCCCCAGTCCCGTGTCCTAGAGGACTTCTCCTGGGGACACAGTGCTCTGTAATTCTGGGCTGTATGTACATGTGGACGAAGAGGGCTCCTGCAACTTCAAAGAAAGTAGAAAGATACACAGGGATCTTGAGGTCAAATGCTATCAGTGCAAAGTGACAAAGTGGATGAAATTTGAGGTGAGCACAGAGAATGTGACCTGAAGTGCCAAGCCATCAACTGCAGCTCATATCTATAAGCAACTGCTACTGATTAATAGATGGATGATAGAGCAATAGCTCACTGTATATTTTTGCAGATTGTTGGCTACTAAAGTTCAAAGCACTCAATTTGAGCATGCTAATAAATCTAAACAGCAAGCTCACATTAATGCAAATGTGTAAAGCAAAGCACACTAAATTTAGGTATATTCAACACTTTTCTCCTTAATTATTTTCCATATGTTTCCATTTCATTACTTTTGAAATTTCAATCATGATTATAACTTAAGAATACTACAGTACAATTTTTCACTTTTTATTTTGAAATAGAGTCTTTAAAAGTTGCAAATAGTATAGAGTAGGCTGAACTAGGCTTCTTCCTATGTAATACAGGTTTAATTCTTTCTTCTTCTCGAGTTTCCAAGCTGCATATACAGAGCTATCAGATTAATCTTTCAAAGGCATGCATCTGATCACGTCACTTCCTACAAATATTAAATTTCTCCATGTTTCTTTCAAGACTCCTTTCCCATAAATTCTATAGGTTTAGCTCTCCTTTGGGGTTTATTCATTCATCAAATATTTACTGAGAACTTGCTAAGTGTATCAGATACAGTAGGAAACAAAGCTTGAAATGGGTTTGTCCTTCAGTAGATGCTTACTTCTTGGAAGAAAAGTTATGACTAACCTAGATAGCATATTCAAAAGCAGAGACATTACTTTGCTGACTAAGGTCCGTCTAGTCAAGGCTATGGTTTTTCCAGTAGTCATATATGGATGTGAGAGTTGGACTGTGAAGAAGGCTGAGCGCTGAAGAATTGATGCTTTTGAACTGTGGTGTTGGAGAAGACTCTTGAGAGTCCCTTGGACTGCAAGGAGATCCAACCAGTCCATTCTGAAGGAGACCAACCCTGGGATTTCTTTGGAAGGAATGATGTTAAGCTGAAACTCCAGTACTTTGGCCACCTAATGAGAAGAGTTGACGCATTGGAAAAGACTTTGATGCTGGGAGGGATTGAGGGCAGGAGGAGAAGGGGACGACAGAGGATGAGATGGCTTGATGGCATCACTGACTCGATTGACATGAATCTGAGTGAACTCCGGGAGTCGGTGATGGACAGGGAGGGCTGGCGTGCTGCAATTCATGGGGTCGCAAAGAGTCGGACACGACTGAGCTACTGAACTGAACTGACTGAGACAAGCTAGACAACCAATATACACCCTAATCAATAGACATACTGATAAGTTATGCAAATCCAAATTATGGTCACTGTGATGCATGGTACAAACTAATTGATGCTGTCTAAAATAACTAGGACAGACAGCTTTTGATCAGGGATGAGAGGCCTCCCTGAGAAGGTAAATTAGTGCTATACATAAGAGGTTTAAATAGATGAGCTATGTGAAGGAAGAGAAATGGGAGAAAGAATATTTTAGGCAAAATATTAGGCAAAAAAAGTGCAAAGATGCCAAGGTGGACTTTGATTTGAAAAAGGAAGAGAAAGGAAGTCAGTAACAGAGTTTGAAATTCACTTCTTCAGCACTGGTGTCAAATATCCCTTCTCCTCATTTTCCCAAGGCTGCCATGACTGCTCCCTTCTGCAGACGCACATTTTGCCTCTCTTGGGGTATTTACCACACTTTGCCTTTTTCTTAGTGATATTCATTTATTTTTCTTATCCATCTGATTCACTGCAAGTTATGTTATGGCAAATGATGACTATCTTTTATATTGCATAGATATAAAAGACCAAAGACCAAAGTGAGTCTTGCATAGATGCAGAGCTGAGCTGAACTGGTGGAAGTGTTCCACGGCAGTGTGTGTGGTGCCATGCCACCTGAACACCAGGCTCCTCGTGTTTTCAGCAGGTCCGAGACCAGGGCTCTGCATTGTGGGACTTAGCTTCAACCAGCAGTGAATAGGAACAACTTCCATTATCCACAGACCTTCTGAGTTTTAGAGTTTTGAAACAGGTACTTAAGAGAAACAGAAAAAGATAATACCAGCTGCAGCAACATGGATGGAGCTAGAGATTGTCGTGCTAAGTGAAGTCAGACACAGACAAACATCATATAGTATCAACTATATGCAGAATCTAAAAAAAAAAAAAAGCAATGGTACCAGTGAACCTACTTACAAAACAGAAATAGAATCACAGGTGTAGAAGACAAAATTTTGGTTATGAAGGGGCGGTATGGAGAGGAATTATTTGGAAGATTGGGATTGACGTATACAGACTTCCCTGGTGGCTTAGATGATAAAGCGTCTGCCTACAATGTGGGAGACCTGGGTTCAATCCCTGGGTTGGGAAGATCTCCTGGAGAAGGNCAAAATTTTGGTTATGAAGGGGCGGTATGGAGAGGAATTATTTGGAAGATTGGGATTGACGTATACAGACTTCCCTGGTGGCTTAGATGATAAAGCGTCTGCCTACAATGTGGGAGACCTGGGTTCAATCCCTGGGTTGGGAAGATCTCCTGGAGAAGGAAATGGCAACCCACTCCAGTACTCTTGGCGGGAGAATCCCATGGATGGAGGAGCCTGGTGAGCTAAAATCCATGGGGTCGCAAAGAGTTGGACACGACTGAGCGACTTCACTTTCACTACACAGACTACTGTATATAAAATAGATAAGTAACAAGGATTTACTGTACAGCACAGGGGATTCTACTCAATACTCTGTAATGACCTACGTAGGAAAAGAATCTTAAAAAGAGTGGACTATGTTTACACATGGCTGATTCACTTTGCTGTACAGAGGAAAACTAACAAAACATTGCAAATCAACTATGCTCTGATAAAAATTAATTTAAAAAGAATAATTAAAAAGTTAAATATTATAATTTTAGCATGTAATCAATAAAAAAAGATTATGGTTGACAGAAAAATGAAAAAGAGGCTTTCTCTGCATATATTGAGATAATCATATGGCTTTTATTTTTCAATTTGTTAATGTGGTGCAATACATTGATTGATTTGTGAATACTGAAGAATCCTTGCATGCCTGGGATAAAGCCCACTTGTTCATGGGGTATGATCTTTTTAATGTGTTGTTGGATTCTGATTGCTAGAATTTTGTTGAGGATTTTTGCATCTATGTTCATCAGTGATATTGGCCTGTAGTTTTCCTTTTTTGTGGCATCTTTGTCAGGTTTTGGTATTAGGTGATGGTGGCCTCATAGAATGAGTTTGGAAGTTTACCTTCCTCTGCAATTTTCTGGAAGAGTTTGAATAGGATAGGTGTTAGCTCTTCTCTAAATTTTTGGTAGAATTCAGCTGTGAAGCCATCTGGACCTGGGCTTTTGTTTGCTGGAAGATTTCTGATTACAGTTTCAATTTCTGTGCTTGTGATGAGTCTGTTAAGATTTTCTATTTCTTCCTGGTTCAGTTTTGGGAAGTTGTACTTTTCTAAGAATTTGTCCATTTCATGCCAGCCAGAATGGCTGCAATCCAAAAGTCTATAAGCAATAAATGCTGGAGAGGGTGTGGAGAAAAGGGAACCCTCTTCCACTGTTGGTGGGAATGCAAACTAGTACAGCCACTATGGAGAACAGTGTGGAGATTCCTTAAAAAAACTGGAAATAGAACTGCCTTATGACCCAGCAATCCCACTACTGGGCATACACACCGAGGAAACCAGAATAGNAAGCAATAAATGCTGGAGAGGGTGTGGAGAAAAGGGAACCCTCTTCCACTGTTGGTGGGAATGCAAACTAGTACAGCCACTATGGAGAACAGTGTGGAGATTCCTTAAAAAAACTGGAAATAGAACTGCCTTATGACCCAGCAATCCCACTACTGGGCATACACACCGAGGAAACCAGAATAGAAAGAGACACATGTACCCCAATGTTCATCACAGCACTGTTTATAATAGCCAGGACATGGAAGCAACCTAGATGTCCATCAGCAGATGAATAGATAAGAAAGCTGTGTACATATACACAATGGAGTATTACTCAGCCATTAAAGAGAATACATTTGAATCAGTTCTAATGAGGTGGATGAAACTGGAGCCTACTATACAGAGTGAAGTAAGCCAGAAAGAAAAACACCAGTACTGTATACTAACACATATATATGGAATTTAGAAAAGATGGTAATGAGGACCCTGTGTGTGAGACAGCAAAAGAGACACAGATGTACAGAATAGTCTTTTGGACTCTGAGGGAGAAGGAGAGGGTGGGATGATTTGGTAGAATGGCATTGAAACATGTATAATATCATACATGAAATGAATTGCCAGTCCAGGTTTGATGCATGCTTGGGGCTGGTGCGCTGACATGACCCAGAGGGATGGTGTGGGGAGGGAGGAGGGAGGAGGGTTCAGGATGGGGAACACATGTATACCTGTGGCAGATTCATGTTGATGTATAGCAAAACCAATACAATATTGTAAAGTAATTAACCTCCAATTAAAATAAATAAATTTATATTTTTTAAAAAAAGAAAAAGGGTACATTTTTTCCCCCTATCAGAGGATAATTGCTTTACAGTGTTGTGGTGGTCTCTGCCTAACGTCAATAGGAAATCAGTCATCACTGCTGTTGTTCAGTTCTAAGTCGTGTCTCTTCGTGATCCATGGACTGCAGCATACCAGGCTTCCTTGTCCTTCACTATCTCCTGCTGTTTGCCCAAGTTTACTTTTAAGCAAACTCCAGGAGTCAGTCATAATTATACATATGGTGGCTTAGTCACTAAGCTGTGCCATGCAATCCCATGTAGACCATCAGGCTCTTTCTTCTGTCCATTGGGTTCTCCAGGCAAGAATACTGGAGTGGGTTGCCATTTCCTTCTCCAGGGATCTTCCTGACCCAAGGGTTGAGCCTAGGTCTCCTGTACTTCAGGCAGATTCTTTACCGACTGAGCTACCAGGAATCCCCTCCCTCATGGTACAATAGTTTTTAACTACTGACTCATGCTCACCCTGTGATACACTTTTTAACACTAGTGAAGCAGGTGATTCATCAGTAGGAGCCATATTTTCCACTGCTCTACCCTTTCCTAGGACACTTTGTCCTCAAAGTCTCTACTTTCCAGGGGCAGAGAGAAATTTTGAGGTATATATTTTGCCCAGAAGAAAATCTCTAAAGAACCTTTTGTTCTTGGAGGCCTTAGACTTATCTTCATGATTAAGCAGATATGGCCAATGGCAGAGGAGGTTTGGTGGTGGGGAGACACTGAGAAGGTAACAGTGGAGCCTCCATATTGGGAAGAAGGATAGAAATTTTCTGAGGGTCACAGAGAGTTGCATCTGCCCGTAATTGCTCTGAGGGATGAAAATTCTGGAAAGGGTATCTGCTTGGTGGCTAGTGAATGCTGGACACAGCTCTGTAGCTGTGGCCAGGAGCCTCCCATGCTCAAACGTGGCCCAGAAGAAAGAAACTCTGGTTGTTGGTACTGGCACTGGCTAGACCATATGGTCCCAAACACAGATCACAACACTGGCTAGCAGACTCATCCTGTTTCTGAGGATGTTTAAAAAGATGATACAGGTCCCAGGACTCAGATACAATAAAAGGGGGTAAGGATGGAGCCTTGAAAACTGGCTCCTACTGAAAATTCCACCAATCTTGATATTTGGAGACCAATATCTTAAAAATCAACATTATCTGTAATCCAAGTATCATGAACCAGTCCATTTCTGTTATGTCATACAGGCAGACCTCATTTTATTGTGCTTCACAGATATTGCTGCTTTTTTATTTTTTTACAAATTGAAGGTTTGTAACAACCTTGTATTGAGTAAGCCTGTTGGCACCACTTATCCAACAACATTTGCTTACTTCATGTCTCAGTGTCATATTTTGGAGCTTCTTACAATATTTCAAAAATTTTAATTATTATTATATTTGTTATGGTGATCTGTGATCAACTATGACTCGCTGAGTGCTTAGATGGTGGTTAGCATTTTTTAGCAATTATGTATTTTTAAACTCATGTATATACATCATGCAAAATACCAGACTCGATGAAGCAAAAGCTGGAATCAAGATTGTCGGGAGGAATATCAATAACCTCAGATATGCAGATAACACCACCCTTATAGTAGAAAGCAAAGAACTAAAGAGCCTCTTGATGAAAGTGAAAGAGGAAAGTAAAAAAGTAGGCTTATAACTCTACATTCAGAAAATTAAGATCATGGCATCTGGTCCCATCACTTCATGACAAATAGATGGGGAAATAATGGAAACAGTGACAGACTTTATTTTGAGGGGCTCCCAAATCACTGCAGATGGTACAGTGAAATCAGAGGAAAAGGAGGANCTTATGGAAGAAAGTGAAGTAGAACTAAAGATCCTCTTCATAAATGTGAAAGAGGAGAGTGAAAAAGTTGTTTTAAAACTCAACATTCAGAAAAGTAAGATCATGGCATCCGGTCCCATCACTTTATGGCAGATAGATGGGGAAACAATGGAAACAGTGAGAGACTTCATTTTGAGGGGGCTCCAAAATCACTGCAGCAGGTGACTACAGCCATGAAATTAAAAGACACTTGCTCCTTGGAAGAAATTTATGACCAATCTAGACAGCATAAAAGGCAGAGACATTATTTTGTCAAAAAAAGGTCCATCTAGTCAAAGCTATGGTTTTTCCAGTAGTCATGTATGGATGTGAGAGTTGGACTATAAAGAAAGCTGGAGCTCTGAAGAATTGCTGCTTTTGAACTGTGGTGTTGGAGAAGACTCTTGAGAGTCCCTTGAACTACAAGGAGATCAAACCAGTCCATCCTAAAGGAAATCAGTCCTGAATATTCATTGGAAGGAATGATGCTGAGGCTGAAGCTGAAGCTCCAGTATTTTGGCCACTGTATGTGAAGAGCTGACTCATTTGAAAAGATCCTAATGCTGGGTAAGACTGAAGGCAGGAGGATAGAGGGCCAACAGAGGATGAGATGGTTGAATGGCATCACTGACTCAATGGACATGAGTTTGAGTAAGCTCTGGGAGTTGCTGATGGACAGTTTAGCCTGGCATGCTGCAGTCCATGGAGTCACAAAGAGTTGAACATGACTGAGTGACTGGACTGAACTAAAATATGAAGTGGTTAGTTTCTAATGGGCTCAGTAATTTCATAGGATAATAAGTGGGAAGATTATTCTATTTCAGGGAAGGGGCAGGGATTTTGAAGAATTAAGCCACCAATCACTTTTTGACCTTTTATGGTAGGCCTCAGAACTGTCACGTTGCCTGTGGGTGTGTCATTTAGCATGCCAATGTATCACAGTTGATGTATAATGAGGTTTAAGTTGTACTGGAAGTCCAATCTTCCACCGTCCCTGACTTGGTTCCTGCTAACCAGTTTCTGTCATGTCCTCAGTGGCTATGCCATTCATTTAGGACTGTGGACGCTGACCCTGTCCCTGCTGTTTCACTATGTGGCCTCCAGTTGTGCCCTTTCCCTAGGGGCATATGTTAAGGCTGGATTTAGGAAAGCCCTTCATAACTCATGGGCTACCCTGGTGGCTCAGACAGTAAAGAATCTGCCTGCAATGCAGGGGACCAGGGTTCAATCCCTGGGTTAGGAAGATCCCTTGGAGAAGGAAATGGCTACCCATTCCAGTATTCTTACCTGAAGAATTCCATAGACAGAGAAACCTGGGGAGCTAATTCCACGGGCTTGCAAAGAATCAGACATGCGTGAGGCACTAACACTTTCGCTTTTTCTTGGTTGGAACTAATGGCAATTAACTCTAGATCACTATTAGTCATGGTCTCTGAGTTGTTTGTAAACCCATAATTTAAAAGCTACGCTTTTAGTAATTTTCCAAGATGTATAGACATGCAGTGTATTTGTATTTGGATGAAAAACACATCTAAACTCTTGAGGTGAGCAATCCCAATTTAATTGACCTCCAGGTGAGTGTCTTCAACCATCCCAAAATGGTGAGGTGCTTATTAGCCATAGTTATATGATGATGGTAATAATAATGATGAATAATAAAATAATACTATTTTAAAACTGCTACGATTTCTTAAGTATTTATTAGACTCAAGTTCTAAGGACTTTACACATATTAACTCACTTGATCTTCACAACTACTATGTCATGTCAGTATTATTCATCACCATTTTATAAACAAAGACACATAAGCACAGAAAGGTAAAGGAACTCACCCAATATCACACAACTAAGTGCAAAGCAAGGATTCAGACAATTTAACTCCAGGACATGAGCTCTTAACTTACTAATTGCTATCAAGTAAGAGTCTGAAGAGATGAACCCCTCATTTGAAAACATCTGAGGAATTTTGAAAACTCCACTCTACATCACCTAAGCTCAGTGGGGATATACAGCCACACAACAAAAATAAATTTCAGCGAGTTGAACCTTAACAGTTCGTATCTAGATAATGTTTGGAAACATTGATCTCATGATGAAATCATTCTATCAAGATTAGGTCAAGACTTCTACATGAAAATTTAAGGAAATTGGAGGGTACGGTATAGTCATCACAGAAATAGAGAAAAATAGATATTACTGGGGGGTTGGGACCCCACTTTGATGAAGGAATAAAGAGGCATTATTTGTGTTGTTTACTGAGTCAAGGCAAGTCCGTTGCTTTTAAATAGAGGCATCTTTGGAATAAGAGGTCTACAGACTGAAGCATAACATCAAAATCATTCCCTCTCTGTTCTCACCAATCAGGAAGCTAAAGTTAAAACAGGAAAGGGCATGGCTGAAAAAGCCAAGCCAGATTAAGAAGGAGCTCTCTGTTTTATATTCCNGTCAAGGCAAGTCCGTTGCTTTTAAATAGAGGCATCTTTGGAATAAGAGGTCTACAGACTGAAGCATAACATCAAAATCATTCCCTCTCTGTTCTCACCAATCAGGAAGCTAAAGTTAAAACAGGAAAGGGCATGGCTGAAAAAGCCAAGCCAGATTAAGAAGGAGCTCTCTGTTTTATATTCCCCTTGGCTCTTTAAAGGAGAGCAGTGATGAAATTCTACGGCATTGAAGTCACTCAGTCCCAGGTTCTCCCCCGCTCTGTCACTGATTCTGATGTGACCTTGGCAAGTTACTTTGACTCTGTAGCATGGGAGAGATCCTTACACCCAGCTCGTGGTACTATTTGATGATTGAATGAGCAAGGTTATGCATACAAAGTCCTTAAGACAGAGTCTGGCACAAATCAAGGATTCAATAACCTTGGTTAACTCTGGGAAGGATCCTCATCTCTCTTTAATCACCTCCATCAGCTTCCTCAGCCAGTTGTTTGGCTCAACCTTCAACCCAGGCACAGATTCAACCCTCCCTCCATCCCTTGCAAATGATCGTGACCACCTAAGCCACAGCGTCTTCTGCTTACATTATTGCAATAACCTCCTAACTGGTCTCCTGCTTTTTTACCTTGTCATTTTCAGACAGTTCTCAGAGCAGTCAAGACATTCTGTTGAAAATGTTTGAACATAGCAGTCCACTCCACTGCTGAAAATCTCCAGTTGTTTTCCATCTACAAAGACTTCAGATTGCCCCCTCTATCATCAACCCTTTCTTCCTGGCTTTAACTCCTACAGCTCCCCACCCACACACCCAACAAAGACTCTCACCTTGACAGAACTCCAGTCAAGCCCCTCTGAGCCCTTTCTCAACCATGCCTCAACCTTGGCCTATTAAGACTTGAACAAGCACTGACATCACATCTAACAGTTCAAGGGCACCTCCCTAGAATGTCTCTAGGTCCCTTATGTGCCTGCCTGAGAAAACTCAAGGCTTCCAGAAGAATGTAAGATCTGTTCCAGCCAGCACCGGAGAGTAGAGGCCCTGTCTCCCCAACTCACTGGGAGGCTAGGAGCTTAGCTAACATAAGCACCGGTTGGCAAATCCAGATGGGTTTCATATTGGTCAATCCCCTTCTTGTTTTTAGCAATTTTTCACATCCTTGACTCTACTGGATTCCCACCCACCCCTCCCTCATTTCCCTTTAAAATGAGTCATCTCCTTACAGATCAAAGTTTAATTCGGTTCACACTGGCCCTTTTACTGCATTTGCGTCATACTGGTTTATGCTGATCCTCACTGCTTTAGCTGGTGTCCAGCTAAATTTATCTTTGATACCTACTATTCTCCAGTCACCCTGGGTATCAAATATTCCCCAACTCACCAAGCCCAAGTTTTGCCTTAAGACCTTTGCATCTGTTCTGCCCACTCCAAGTCACAGCTCCTTGGCTCCTGACCTACTCCCTCGGGTCATTGCTCAGTTGTGAACCCGGCCTGACACCTCCATAAGTGCCTATTCTTCTCCTTGCTTTATTATTTTTCCTCCCTACAGTTCTATCGTCGATTCAGGAGATGCAAGAAACACGAGTTCGGTCTCTGGGTCAGGAAGATCCCCTGGAGGTGGAAATGGCAACCACTCCAGCATTCTTGCCTGGGAAATCCCATAGACAGAGGAGCCTTGTGGGCCACAGTCCATAGGGTGACAAAGAGTCAGACACAACTGAGCACACAGCACACATACAGCCCTCACCAGCACTGGACACACTGCAAGGACTTTATTAGTATATTTCAAGTTTATCACCTTACATTGCAGGTGCCATGAGGACAAAGATTTGTTCACAGTAATATGCCCACCATGCGGTACAGAGTAGTCTCTTAATAAATACTTGCCAAATAAATAAATTAATAAATATTAGCAATCATTTGTTGTTCAGTCACTAAGTCATTCCCAACTCTTTGCCATCCCATGGAATGCAGCATGCCAGGCTTCCCTGAAATTGCTACTTTTCAACAAATACTATTTGTACATAATAGTAAGTACTTAACTATTGGTTCCCAGGTGACTCACCGGTAAAGAATTTGCTTGCAATACAGGAGACATGGTTTGGATCCCTAGGTAGGGAAGAGCCCCTGGAGGAGGAAATGGCAACCTACTCCAGTATTCTGGCCCGGAAATCCCATGGACAGAGGAGTCTGGTGGGCTACAGCCCACGAGGTCTCAAAAGAGTCACAAAACACGACTGACAACAATGAAAGCACTTAACTGATCATTAAAGCAATTCAGTCAAAATGAAATAAACCTAAAATGAGGGCAAGGAGGACGCTTGCTTCTTGGAAGAAAAGCTATGACCCACCTAGACAGCATATTAAAAAGCAGAGGCATTACTTTGACCTTTGACAAAGGTCTGTATAGTCAAAGCTATGGTTTTTCCAGTAGTCCTAGATGGCTGTGAGAGTTGGACTATAAAGAAAGCTGAGCACGGAAGAATTGATGCTTTTGAACTGTGGTGTTGGAGAAGACTCTTGAAAGTCCCTTAGACTGCAAGGAGATCCAACCAGTCCATCCTAAAGGAAATCAGTTCTAAATATTCATTGAAAGGACTGATGCTGAAGCTGAAGCTCCAACACTTAGGCCACCTTGATGTGAAGAACCGACTCATTGGAAAAGACCCTGATGCTGGGAAAGATTGAGGGGTGGAGAAGGGGACGACAGAGGATGAGATGGTTGGGTGGCATCACTGACTCAATGGACATGAGTTTGAGCAAGCTCCGGGAGTTGGTGATGGACAGGCAAGCCTGGCGTGCTGCAGTCCATGGGGTCGCAAAGAGTCAGATACAACTGAACAACTGAATTGAGGGCAAGAGAGCAGAATATGTTTTAATGAGGAAGGTACACTCATTGCTTTTAAGAATTCACTTAAAGAAACATCTGAGGAGGGAGAAAGTAAAAAAATGACCATTGATGTCCATATTCAGGGAAAAAATAATGCTACACAGTAGTAACTACAGTGGGCTTCAAGATACATCAGAAAATATATTATATTATTATTTTCAGTTTGACTGTGTTTTTCAAAGCAGCCATTCTAACAAACTGGAACCGGGCTGTATTTATGAGGGGTGAGTCTACTCTCCCTTTCAATCCCTAACTGAAAGTCCCAAAATATAACAGTCGTCACAAAGATTTCAAGATTGGTGAAAAAGATTCTGTCAATGGTTTAGGTTATTTTAACAAAGAACTAAGTAAATATCTCATACACCAGGGGTTATTTATTATTCCTTTTATGCTAGATATCTTAGCAGACAGCTCAGCACAGGTGAATAATCATCAGTAGAAACAGTCTACATTCCCCACCCCAGGAAGGCAAGACTTGTATGAAGTGAAGTGAAGTGAAGTGAAGTTGCTCAGTCGTGTNTACACCAGGGGTTATTTATTATTCCTTTTATGCTAGATATCTTAGCAGACAGCTCAGCACAGGTGAATAATCATCAGTAGAAACAGTCTACATTCCCCACCCCAGGAAGGCAAGACTTGTATGAAGTGAAGTGAAGTGAAGTGAAGTTGCTCAGTCGTGTTCGACTCTTTGCGACCCCATGGACTGTAGCCTACTAGGCTCTTCTATCCATTGGATTTTCCAGGCAATAGTCCTGGAGTGGATTGCCATTTCCTTCTCCAGGGGATCTTCCCAACCCAGGGATCGAACCCGGGTCTCCTGCATTGTAGACAGACGCTTTACCATCTGAGCCACCATAGTGGAGATAAAAGCCCCTGTCCCAGGGCAGGTCTGTCCCTGTGGAACCCAGAGATGAAATCAGAAACCAGGGTAACGGAGGATCAATCTAACAGCACCTCTGTTTGCTTATTCCAATCTAATTCATTAGTGAAATTTCTCAAAGAAACGAACCTTCTTGTCTGGACTGTCTCTCTGGCATCAGGGATTAGTGACATACCCAATGCATAAAGCCGCAAGGCACACACACCTCTGGGATTACACCTCCGTTTGCCACCCCAGCCCAGATGCAATGCAACCTCTTTAATGCGTGAGGCTGTTGTCAGGCAGAATGACGAGCCATCTGAATAATTACACCGGTTGTAGGGTGTAAATGAGACAGCCGCCTGCCCCATCCCACAACATAGAAGTTGAGGCCAAACAGTCCTTTGAAGCTGCAGTCTCTGTTAGAAATCTCAGTGTCACAGATAAGAAAGTGCCCCTTTACCTGCCAGGTGGTGCCTGACCTCTCACCTGTTACCAAGGCCCATTTGCAGCCACCAAATCCTCTTCTATAAATTTCCTAGCAAGGATGGCCCAGTCCTTTGAGGTCCAGAGATAGAAACTCAATGTCTCCAAATGTCAGCATTAAACCTTCCAGAGGGAAGGCAGAGCGCCTGGCCTCTCCCTTCTGGGCAGGTGCATCTCACTTCTCTCATCAGTGCTGTGGTTCTCTCCACTGCAGAGCCAAGGCTCACAGTACCCCATGCTCACTGCCCGCACACCAGGCTATTTATAACTGCCCGACGCCAGGCTTGCACTGAGAGTGTGACACTAGCCGAAAGTTGCACTGCAATTTCAGCAGTCTCTAACGAAAACACCAGCAGACACAGATCCTCACCAGGTGTGGGGGTGGAGGGGATGACAGCACTCGGGAAGAGGAAGGCTGTCATTTGGGTTTCTGTGTTTTAATCACCTATATATTTTTTAAACCTGGGATGTCATTTAGAAATCTTAAAGGAACTCTATTTCTCAGCATCCCTGGCCCTCCAGCTGTCTTGATTAGTGGCTCTGTGTATGCTGGTCAGATCTGGGGATTAATGATGGCTAATTTGCCCGAGGTTGGTGCAGCCCAGGCAGCAGACTCTGCACGACCAGCTTTTGCTGCCATATGGGCAGAAGCAGCTGTTTCAATTACTTTCAGTGCCCAGATGTGTCAGACGAGCCACCAGCCCTCTGCGGGGTACATCAGCCGCTAGGCAGCTAATTGCTTCAATCACTGTGGAAGTGCAGTGCTGGGTACTGTGAAAAGGGGTTTTGGGGACAGTCGAGTGCCAGCTGTCCTCACAGCTCACAAGGCCANAAAAAAAAAAAGAAAACACAAGTAATACCTCTGTAATTGCTCTGTGTGTGTGCTGTCTCTTATACACATCTGGGGTACATCAGCCGCTAGGCAGCTAATTGCTTCAATCACTGTGGAAGTGCAGTGCTGGGTACTGTGAAAAGGGGTTTTGGGGACAGTCGAGTGCCAGCTGTCCTCACAGCTCACAAGGCCAGCAAGCGGAGAGGCTGCGACTAGACTTCAGCTTCCACTGGCTGGCCCGCCGCCTGGCACCTGCTCTGGTTGTGTCTGTGTCTTTTCAGGTGCCCTCTGCGCAAGGATAGACAGGGGCCTGGACTTGGGTGTGTCTCGCTCCACATAGACTATATATCCTGGGAACACGTGGGTCTGTGCTCTGTGAACGCCAAGAGATCAACATTTACAAGATTTCAATTAACATGCAATTCAGGTTGCTTATTTGAATCTGAAGCTTCAAGGCACATGTTTAAAGGATAATCGTCCTGTCCTGGCATCCAGACAGTGATCAGTGGATCAGTCCGGGTGGTGTCCTTTCTTGTGCCTCAGACTAAAGCAAGAGGGAAAGGGAAATGAAAGGCCAGCCCTGCACTCTCCTTGGTTCTTGGGGAAAGAAATCAGAAACGCTCATCAGGCGAAGACGTGTCTTCCCATTGTTTGAAGCAGGAGTGATGAGGAGGAAACCTGGGATAAATAGGAAACTGTTATCATTATAATAATACTCCTGTTTAGGAAAAGAATAAACATTTGTTTTGTGTTAATTCTATGGTAATCAGGATGATTGTACTGTACTTAGCTGCTGGTGTTGCCATGGTTATCCCAAGCAGATTGTGATTATTAATGGCTTAGAATAATCCATAGTGTTTGATTTGACACCCTCCATCAGCATCATGAGTATTAGCTTCACGGATACATCCCAGCGATTTTGGAGCCCAAAATAAGTTTCCTCTTTTTCAGCTTTGTATTATGTGGCATCTCTTCTGTATTATGAAATGGCTTCCTCCCTTTCTTCTCTTCAAACCTGTTTTTTCCAAGGTCTGCAGTGTAATTAACATAACTGAGCATTTTTCAGATTGATATATTGATGAATATATATTAATGCAACTTAGCAAAAAAAACAAAAAAATACTGAGGGAGTAGATGTTAATTTGTGTTGAGGAACCATTCTTGAGTGGCCAGGCCATGGAACCTGTGAACTTCCATGTCAAGCACAGTAAACAAGAATTTAAACCAAGATTTATATCTCGGAGCTGAGTCATCCCTGATTCTATAACATAATCACTGGCTCTCACTCTCCAGCTGGACACTCAAACAAGTCACAGTATAGTACTTTTGTTATTATTATTTGTGGTGGTGCTGGTGCTGGTGCTGGTGGTGGGTAGTATATGTTCCTGCGTGTTTAAGTTGATAATACAAAAAACTAAGTTTCTTAAGAAAAACATAACATACAAAATTTTTGGACACTGAATACAAATGAGCATTGATCAAAATATCAGTGACCAGGAGGACCGGATGAGTTGCATCAGCTCTTCCTAGAATCCAGAAGATGACATGTGTTTCAGCTGGCTGTGGCCCTGTAACAAACAACTTCAGAACTCAGGGGCATAAAACCAGAATGACTTCCTATTTCTCATACTTCTGGGGCTGATCTGGACAATCCTGCTCCCCATGCCACTCATAGAAATCCCTCAGGAGGTGGCAGTCAGTTGATACTGGGTTGGGCTAGAGGGTCTCCAAGCAAGCCCCCCACACACATATGGCCTTGATTCTCACTTTCGGTGGTTACTGGGCTCCCCTGTCCACAACCTCTCCCTCTAGATGGCACCCCGTCTCCAAGGCCTTCCCACATGGCCTCTTTCCAGCAGGGGGCCCAAGTATCCTTATTGACAATTCCAAGAAAAAAACTCAGAGGCTCCTAAACATGTTAAGGGCTATGCCTGGAGCTGTCATAGGCCATGTGGTTCCAGCAAGTCTGAGGGCCAGTCCAGGTTCAAGGTTGGAAAGGACACTTTAGCTGTTCATAACAGCATGACCTGGGTGTGCCGTGCAGGAGCCAGGAGAGGACTGTGGCACCTACTGTGAAGATCCTCAGTGTGGGTGAGTATGAGGGGTGAGGGTGGGCCGATGGAGGATGAAGAGATTCTACACGAAATGAGTAAGTTAGATTGTTTTTATATTAACTGCATGCCATTAAAAAAAAAAAAAAGAAACAAAATACGCATTTAATTTGTAGTATTAATGGTAACCCACTCCAGAACTCTTGCCTGGAAAATTCCATGGATGGAGGAGCCTGGTAGGCTACAGCCCATGGGGTCACAAAAAGTCAGACACTACTGAATGACTTCACTTTATCCTCTGTTATGTTAGAATGCATAGAATTAAAAAAATAAAAATGAGAAAAACAGAAGTTTTCTTCTTTTTAAATCTCTCTTCTGAAAACAGTCAAATGGTATTGATTAGAATGTTTCCCATGCCTTTTGTGTGCCTCTGACTATAATGAGTGGAAAAGCACAGTTTGCTCTGTGAGCGAGGCCCTGGATTGTCCTTCACAGGTGACTGAAGGAGAAATTCTTTCAGTGTTGTCATTCATGTCTGCAGTCTTAGCAGAGCTGAGAGTCTGTATCGGCGGCCGCTTCTTCCTTGAGGCGTGCCAGCATCCTAATGGAAAAATGCTACCTCCATCTCATTGAGGAGTAAGCTATGGATTAGGAATGACCCCATTTTCAAAGCCACGTGCTTCCAGGGGTGGTTGCAATTATTTAGGTGAGTATTCCTCTGAGAAAATATGTCCTTAACCACAGTGGGGAAAATAAGGCCAGCAGTTTCACCAAACTTGGGACTAATTCAACTTGAAACTTTTAAGCCAACAGAATTAAAAATAACCATTACACACACTTAGTGAGACTTAGCCAAGGATACACGTTAGAATCATCCGGGAGGCATTAAAAAAAAAAAGACCAAACAAAAAGCCAATTTCTGGGGAACCCACCCCAGGCCAATTAAATTATAATCTCTAGGGGGGTTGGTACCCAATATTAAAGGACATTATAGGAAAGAATAATCAGCTTGTCCATCATTTTAATTTTCAATAAAACAATAAAATTTCTTATTAGACTGATGTTCGAATCTTAGCACACTTTTATTTTAACAATAATAGATAAATTTATTGATTGCTGACCCTGTGCTATGCACTGTACTGGGTTCTTACTGATACTGCCACCACTTGATCAATACTGATATGGGTTAAGTACTGGGTTGGCCAAAAAATTCTTTCTGGTTTTCCATACAATATTATGGAAACAACCAAACAATCCTTTTGGCCAGCCCAATACTATTAGAGCTATTCTCATTTTTCAGATGAGGAAACTGCAGCTTTGAAAGACGAGATAAAATGCATAGTGTCACTCACCAAATAAGCAAAGTCGCAGATGTGAACACAGAGTGTTTTTCAGTGTAGTCTTATTTTTAAGAATTTTGAATGTTGGCATGCAGTTATATAGTAATAGTAAACAGATTCCATGTACCCTTTACCCACTTTTCTCCACTGGTAAGATTTTATATATTATAGTAAAACGTCATGAGCAAAAACTCATTAAGACAAATTAACATCAATAAACAATTGACCATATTCATATTTTGCTAATTTTGCGTTCATTAATTTGTGTGTGTCTGTGTTGGTTGGTTTGATGAAATATTATCTCAGGTTCAGGTAAATGAGATGCATTCTTGAAGAACATTTGAGCTGTTTGCAGGTTTGAGCTATTATGAATCAAGCTGCTTCGAGCATTTACACATCAGTTTTCTTGTGAGGTAAGCTTTCACTTTCTGGGATAAAGGTACAAGTTGCTGTGCTATATGGCAAGTACATGTTAACTTTTTTTGAAGAAATTGACAAGCTCTTTCCCAGAATGACTGTACCATTTTACATTCCCAATATATGAGTTATGCAATATCTCCATACTTTCACCAGCATTTGATGTTTTGTTGTTTTTTTTTTTTTTTTGCTTAATTTTAGTTTTGATAGGTGTGTCACATCATCTTACTGTAGTTAGAATTTGTATTCCCCTGTTCAGATGGTAAAGAATCTGCCTGCAATGCAGGAGACCCAAGTTTGATCCTTGGATCAAGAAGATCCCCTGGCGTAGGAAATGGCAACCCACATTAGTACTCTTGCCTGGAGAATCCCATGGACAGAGGAGCCTGGTAGGCTACAGTCCATGGAATCACAAAGAGTAGAACACAACTGCGCAACTAACTAACACATAACTAACACATGTCTAACACTGTCCTTGGATCAAGAAGATCCCCTGGCGTAGGAAATGGCAACCCACATTAGTACTCTTGCCTGGAGAATCCCATGGACAGAGGAGCCTGGTAGGCTACAGTCCATGGAATCACAAAGAGTAGAACACAACTGCGCAACTAACTAACACATAACTAACACATGTCTAACACTGCTGCTTGTCCAACTCTGTGCGACCCCATAGACAGCAGCCCACCAGGCTCCCCCGACCCTGGGATTCTCCGGGCAAGAACACTGGAGTGGGTTGCCATTTCCTTCTCCATGTCGAACACTAACACATACTAAATCTTGTGCCTGGTCTGTTTGCCATATTCGTGTCTTTTCCACAAATTGTTTCTACATGCCTTTTGTGAATTTTCTAGTCGGATTGTTTGATAATTTAGTTTTGAGAGTTCTATAAGCAGTCTCAGCAGAAGTCTTTCATTGGATACATGATTTGGAAATGTTTTCTCCCCGTCTGAGCCTTGTCTTTTCATCCTTTTCCCAGGGTATTTCATGGGGCAGAGATTTTTAATTCGGATGAGTCCAGCTTATCGATGTCTCCTTTATGGCTCCTGCTTTAGTATCAATGCCAGGCACAGACTTTAAGGTGGGACTTTACTCCAACCTCTCAGACTCTCCAGGACTCAGATTATTTGTCTTTAGATTTTGATAATAAGATCTAGATTACAGAGTAAGAGTGAGATTAAATTAACTAGATAATTATACATGAAGTCTACGGTATGGCTCTTGGTACATTTCACACGGTGTGGAGCTGGCTTGTTGTTACTGTTATACAGAATTACTCTGTGATGGAAAATGCCAGAGAATACTAGATTTTGTGACTCTGTTCACCTGATATTCTTATTCATTGTACTGGTAGCATATGCACTTTCATCAATTAACTTGAGGCTCAGGACAACCTTTAAGTAATATTTCTTACGATTATGGATGAGGAGACAGGAGTGTGAAGAGATTTGCCCAGGTTTGCTCTAACAGCTCATCACATGCATGGGCCACACCCTGTTCCTCAAGTTGACATAGTCCCATTCCCTCTTTTAATTCCTTTTAGAATTTAATTGTTAACCACACTTTGACAAGAGACATTTTCTCAATAAAAAATAGTCTCAATAGCAAAGAAGTAGGTAATGGGATTTGGTCTTCCTAACATTTTTTTTTTTTTTTCTGTTACAGATAAATACCAGGAACCTGTGTTGAACATCTGACAATTTTCACCTCTAAGAAAGATTGCTTGGTATTTTTGAAATACTATTTTTAAACAATCTTACAGAAAGACACTTTTTGTTGAACTGTGCAACTTTCAGTTCAGTTCAGTTCAGTTGCTCAGTCCTGTCTGACTCTTTGCCACCCCATGGACTGCAGCACGCCAGTCTTCCCTGTCCATCATGAACTCCCAGAGCTTACTCAAACTCATGTCCATCAAGTTGATGATGCCATTCAACCATCTCATCCTCTGTCATCCCTTTCTCCTCCCGCCTTCAATCTTTCCCAGCATCAGGGTTTTTTCTAGTGAGTCAGTTCTTCACATCAGGTGGCCAAAGTATTGGAGTTTCAGCAGTCCTTCCAGTGAATACTCAGGACTGATTTCCTTTGGGATGAACTGGTTGGATCTCCTTGCAATCCAAGGGACTCAAGAGTTTTCTCCAACACCATAGTTCAAAAGCATCAATTCTTCGGTGCTCAGCTTTCTTTATAGTCCAACTCTCACATCCATACATGACCACTGGAGAAACCATAGCTTTGACTAGATGGACATTTGTTGGCAAAGTAATGTCTCTGCTTTTTAATATGCTGTCTAGTTTGGTCATAGCTTTCTTTCCAAGGAGCAAGTGTCTTTTAATTTCATTGCTTCAGTCACCATCTGCAGTGATTTTGGAGCCCTAAAAAATAAAGTCTCTCACCTGTTGGATCATTGAAAAAGCAAGAGAGTTCCAGAAAAATATCTACTTCTGCTTTATTGACTATGCCAAAACCTTTGACAGTGTGGATCACAACAAACAGTGCAACTTTAACTGAATGTTTTTCCCTGGATCAATTTACCATATCAGAAAAGCATTGTCCTGTATATGTACAATGAGACCCACATCATTAGAATTGGAAGTTGTACAATCCCTAGAAGGAATAAGATAATGTACCTGAAGAAAATACAAACATAGACAAACTAATTAATCAGATGATTAAGTTAAAATATCCATTATTTCTACTACAGTCCACCCCTTGGTTCCTAGTAGATAGGTATCCTTCTCATATACATGATGTTGCTTACAAAGTCCTGGACTGCTCCAGCATGATTTCAGTGTAACACGTAAGAGTATTTCACTTCTTTTCAAGTATTGGATAATTTTTTTTTTATTATTATAGCTTTCACAAATGCATTTGTCCCCAGGCCTTCCAAATAGAAATGATCTAAATGTAAAACAGCTGTTTGACAGAGGCAATTTCCTAGGCCAACTTTTTTCCCTCAGAGGTATATTTTGCCTTGTACAATTCAATGTTAGTCAATCAGGGGTGTAAAGAGAAAAGATAAGGCAAAAAAACAAAAAAACAAACAAAAAAAACCTCTGGATAAAACCAATTCGTTGATTTACTTTCTTGGTAGTGAAATAAATCTCATCAGCCAACCTGGCTTCCCCATCTTTTGTCCAGTGTAGCTTTCTTCTCATTATCTATCTTTAATAGGCAGATAGCAAAGGGAGAATGGGGAGAACCCTCCGGTAAGGCGTGTGTTCTCCTGGCATTGCCATCTACAATGGTGTGAGTACATGTACCTAGTACAGACCTAACAAATGGTTTAAAGCGTTGTCCCAGAGCACAAGCGTCTGAATCCGTGAAGATTAAAAATCATAAAAATGTGGATTAGTGGGCATTAACTTGTGCCTGCCAACTAAATTTCTATGTGTGGGGCTTGGCAACTGACCTTTTAACATGATCCCTGATAATTCTAATATGCAGTTAAATTGAGTGCTACCACTATCAGGATTAACTTAGTCAAAATCCTTCTGATGAACAGTTAGTCTTATTTATGTCCAGGTGGATAGTGTCAGAATTGAGTTGAATTGCAGGATACCCAGCTGGTGTTGGCAAATTGCTTGGTGGTATAGGGAAAACCCTCGACACTTATCAGAATTGGAGTCAGTGTCATAACCACCCAGTGTGTCTCAATTACAAGCTCCATGATAACAAGGATTTTCTTCTGTCTGATTTACTAATAATGAAGCTAGAACAGAGCCTAGTACCATATCTGATGTAAAATAAGTGATCAATAAGTATTTGTCCATTTAATTAAAAAAAAAATAAAGAAACTTAGTCTTTAGGTGTCAACTTGAAAGTGATGATCTTACTACGCTTGCCAGTAATCAATATTTGTACATGGTATTGCCATGCCTTTTGAATCTGGATTTTGCATTTAGTTTCAGTTTCTTAGTCTCAGACTTAGACATTGTTCTTTGGGATACAGTAGAGAAAAAATAACCTAGGCTGCCCAAGAGAGAGCTGAGCCAGGCTAAGAGTACCTAGGAGTCTCTGTAAGGAAGACGGTAAGGAAGAAGGTAAGGAAGTAAGGAAGAAGGTAAACGAGAAATGTACTTATATGGACAAGGTGAACCTGCTTTTCTATGATACTTCTGATTCTTCTGAAATATTTATATTCAAAATTAAAGATTCTAGGTTTTCAAATCAGTACTTTAGCATTAGGGTACGGCAAAAAAAATTTGCTGATCTTCTACAAAACCATGAACTACACAGTGGATGTGGTTCATTTGATGCAGATATTATGTTTTGATAAATAGTCTAATACTTGTGAGTAAAGCAAACAGGTAAGAGGGATAGAGTAATCTTTAGAATTTAGGGACTTGTCTAAAAGCTTTTCTGAAGGTCATCTGGTCATTCATTATCGCTTACCACTCAGATATTTTGCAGCCTTTTAAAGACTGATATTTGATTGTAGAAAACTGATAAACTGTGATGATTTTTGCCTGATTGCAATGCAAATGATTGCCCGATAGCAATGCAAATGCCTTCTATTTTATAATGATGAAAATGCTTTCTGTTCAGTAAAAAGATGACCCTTTTTTAAAAGGTTACAGCTTAATTGCCCTGAATGCGATCAGCCATTGTTCATCTACTTTAGCAATACCGGGTCCAGTGCTGGTTTTGTTTTCACTAACTATATATGAAGATATCATTTTCTCATGCCTTTCTTTGAAGGCAAAAAACTTTGATACTTGATCACAATGCATTTCAATGAAAGTTATGTTCTTTTAAATCTTAAAAATTATGTTATTTGAGTACTCACACCAGTCTTATTCCTCCCTATTTGCTTTCAAATAAGGCAATTTCGCTAGAGCTCTCTTGCAGCACCTTATTGAAGGCAAGAAGTGGCTGGCAAACTCAATATCTCGACATTTTTATACCAAGTTGCCTAAAGCTACAGACGTCATGGGCATATGGTCTGAGTCCCAAGGGACTACAAGCAATAGTTGAACCAACTGCTGAGCTGTGGTGTAATGAAGACAAAGCTAACTTCCTAGCATGAACCAGAAGGATGCTCACTGCATCCCAATCCACCTGCACTTTGCTAATGCCACATTTGGGGATCTGTCTCATGTAATATCCTACTTTGGTCTTAGATAGGACTCTGATGTTCATCAGTAAGAAAAGCCCAGTGGCAGCTATATTAAGGAGGTTGGCTCATAAAAATCAAATATTGAATATACCGTCACTGAGACAGAGCTTCATTAGAAACAACAAGAAAAAA
>SJYX01014496.1:271394-293938 GCA_006410675.1 Oreotragus oreotragus | reverse complement strand
ATTACTTTGCCAGCAAAGGTCCGTCTAGTCAAGGCTATGGTTTTTCCAGTTGTCATATATGGATGTGAGAGTTGGAATGGGAAAAAGGCTGAGCGCCGAAGAATTGATGCTTTTGAACTGTGGTGTTGGAGAAGACTCGAGAGTCCCTTGGACTGCAAGGAGATCCAATCAATCCATCTTCTGAAGGAGATCAGCCCTGGGATTTCTTCGGAAGAAATGATGCTGAAGCTGAAACTCCAGTACTTTAGCCACCTCATGCGGAGAGTTGACTCATTGGAAAAGACTCTGATGCTGGGAGGGATTGGGGGCAGGAGGAGAAGGGGACGACAGAGGATAAGATGGCTGGATGGTATCACCAACTCGATGGACGTGAGTCTGAGTGAACTCCGGGAGTTGGTGATGGACAGGGAGGCCTGGCGTGCTGTGATTCATGGGGTCGCAAAGAGTCAGACACGACTGAACAACTGAACAGAACTGAACTGGTAAAACAGAAACCACTTTGTCTGTTTAACCAGAAATCAAATTAGTACATACACACACGCACTGATGCAACAATAACAGCATCTTTAAATTAATTTTTCTTTCCGTTTGATTTTCTGCTGTTTGGGCTACATTAGATTGAATGGTGAGTATAGGTACCTCTGAGAGAACAGAGGTAGGAATAATGTACATAACCATTCCCATCTTCAAAAAAAGATCTGTGTTTCACCGAAAAACCAAATTTTATGGCTATTTTGATAAGGCACCAGGAGGTCATGCTGAGGGGCGTCGATGGTAACCCCAGGTCATCTGTTTCACTGTCTGGCTGAAGGACCACTTGCTTGATGTCATGCAACCTTGCACCTGTCTTAATAGCAACAGCAGGCAAACAATGTGTTTTAGATGAATTACTTGTTCCTACAGCTGGTCTAATAGCAATAACTGCTGGAGTAATAAATTGTCAAGTAGGGTGTTTAAAGGTTTGGCTTAGAGGTCAAACTTTCATGTTAACTCCACTGATTAAAAAGCAAGACTTCTCAAATATTGCTCCTGCTTTCAGAAACTGAAAAGACAAATTAAGTTCACAGAGGAACTGAAAAGATTCCAGAAGAAAGTTGATCAGACGGTACCATTTCAGCTGCTTAGGCTTTTTTTTTTTTTTTCTAATCTTAGAGGTCAAACTTTCATGTTAACTCCACTGATTAAAAAGCAAGACTTCTCAAATATTGCTCCTGCTTTCAGAAACTGAAAAGACAAATTAAGTTCACAGAGGAACTGAAAAGATTCCAGAAGAAAGTTGATCAGACGGTACCATTTCAGCTGCTTAGGCTTTTTTTTTTTTTTTCTAATCGAGAAAATCATATCGAATAAAAGTTTAGCTAAATAAGTTATAAGGAAGGAGGGTGATGCGGTTAGAAAAAAAGCCCCCAGAAGCTGTGTACAGTTAAAGGAAAAAAGTGTCACAGCAAAAAGTCCAGATCAGAGCACAGAGGAAAGACTTAAAGGATTGGGCTGGAATTAAGGCCTGGACAGAGGCAGGCTCAGAGTCCAGTTGTAAGACTGAGCTTATACTGATTCAAGATTCATTTTATCCACTCCTTCATTTGTTCATCATGCATCTGTCATGACCGAGGCACTGTGCTTTGTGTTGAAGAAGCAGAGACAAGTACAGTCAGTCTCTGCTCTGAAGAGATGTACAGTTTATTAGGTGCATTAACAAGTTAGAAAGAATGAGAAAACAAGAGGAAAAATAAATAAGACCATCAACAGACCAGAAATTAAGCCAGTGAGACGCAGGGGCCACAGATCCTCCAGGAACTGAGCAAGAAAAGTGAGACGAATTAGCAAAAAAGTTTGATGAAGTTTGAACCTGAGCAGGGATAAGTGGCCAAAAAATCTGTCAGCTTCTGGAAGGAAGGGAATACTTGATCTTTTATTTTGGCTTTTATATATCAGTGGCTTTATACCACGCAAGAATTTATAAATATAAGCTCATTAAATCTCCCAAACAACCCTATGAGGTAAGTACCATTTTTTTTCTCCCAGGCAGCCTGGTCTCTGTGTTCATCACCTTACCTGGTTCACTACCCTGAAGGCAGACAGATCTTCATGTTTGTGTCCCTATCAATTTCCTATTCCTGATGCAATACAAGCATCAAGTGCACATCTGCAGTGTGAAAGCTGTATGATAGCAGGAGCAGGCATCAGCATCAGGGGCTGAGAGAGGCAACACTGGACAGGTTGATTCATTTTGTTTTTTGAGTAGGAACCAATCTCAACCTCTGCAGGTCCAAAGCCCGCAAGTCAAATCAAAAGAGTGTCAGTGGAAAGAATAGGGTCGGGTTCCAAGACAGCTCATGTGTTTGTGATTCTCTTCTCTTGAGATGTTTAAAGCAACCTACCTAGGCTCATGTATCTACTTAATAGATATTTATTCTGTAACCCGTGTTATCAGGCACTGTTTGCCATGCCAGGACTATAGCAAAAAAATAGTAGGGCCTTTCAGTGATAATCAAGTTATCAAGTTAAATACAGATTATCATTAATGGTATGAAGACAAGTTGAGACACAGAGTAATAGGCAGAACAATAAATAGGAAATTTGGGTCTTCTTGACAAGGTTGCACTTGAGTGAAGACCTGAAGATTAAGATGGATCAGACTTTCAGCAAAGCTGGGGAGGAATGGGCATTCTCTGCAGAGGAAACATCAGATGTAAAAACCCACATGTGAGAAAGACTCTGGCACAGTCACAGAACATGGAGGAAGGCACAGCAACCCACGCCAGTATTCTTGCCGGAAGAATCCCACAGACAGAGAACCCGGGAGGACTGCAGTCCATGGTGCCACAAAGAGCCAGACACGCCTGAGTGACTGCCACACACAGACACACACACGCACACATACACACGCACAGAACAGGGCAGGTAGAGCCTTATGGGAGGACAGCAAGGGATGTGGATGCCAGTGTAGACCAGAAAGGACCAGATTGCTCAGAACCCTGTGCCCATGCAGAGAGTTTAGAGATGACTCTAAAAGAAAAAATAAAGGAAAAAACCTTGGGAGAGTTCAAAACAGGAAAAACCTGATGTTTGACAAAGACTGCCATAGCTTCTATATGGAAGTTGGATTGGTTAGGGCAAAATGGAAGCGGGAAGAATGTTGCCCTGGAGTCTAGGATGAAAGAGGTCTGCAGAAGAAGGCCAAGAGAGCAGAGGTGGAGAGGTGATGAGAAGATGAAGGGCACTTTCGGTGCAGCCAAGACTTGGTGATGAATCGTCTTTGGGGAATGAAGGAAAAGAAGGACCTAGGTATGAAGGCCTAGCATGGTGTTCTGAGTAACAGGGTATAAAATGGAGCCATGTGTAAAGATGAAGAATACAAAAGAAAGATAAAGAGTTTATAAAGTAAAGAGAAAAGAAACTTAAAACTTGAGCAACAAATAAATAAGGTATTTCACCTGATCGATAACTGTCTTCCCAATCAAGACTTGAATGAAGTTAAATAGAAGTTAATGCTAGTCTTCAATAAATATACAGTAAATTAGGCTTTGGATGATAAAACATATCTCTTTTAATAAAAAATACTCTAAATATCCTGAGGTCAAGCATTGTGACTGATTCATAGTCAATGTTCAGTAAATCTGTGCTGAAATAAATCCAAATGAAACTCAAGAGATGGAAAATGAAAAAAACCTTAGGTCAAGAATAATAAGCTTTCTTTTAGGCTCTGCCACTTTCCAACTGAGTGACTTTGGGGACGTTAAACTCTGAATTTCAACATTCTCATATGTGTAATGTGGATTATAACAGAAGATCACAATGGTTAAATAAAATACTATGTAAAACCGGCTGCATGTAAGAGACCTTCAGACCTCTATACCCCTTCCTGCAGCTTCAGCTATTGTTTACTCCCAAGTTTGGGTCTGTAAGCATTTTTCCAATCTCTACATCTATTTCAATTAAATTTTGTCTTACCATCTAAGGCAGCATTGTGCATAGAGAAAGAATTCAATTCATCTTTTCTGATTAGCAGATTTCTTTAATTAAACATAAACCCTCAGGAAGAATACATACATAGCACAATGGACCTCAGTCTCCAGGATTCCGTCACCTATCTTTGTCCTGAAGATCCCCCTCTGCCCTCTTCTCATTGACAGGCAGCCAAAAAATGAGAATTTGCCTTTCAATCTATTGTGAGCAAAGTGAAATGATTCTTTTCCTGCATAACAAAACCTATAAGCAACTGTAAAATATAATTTCCTCTCAGCTTCTTGACAGACTTGATATAAATTTCAGTGCACAGGGGGATAAAAAAGCAGGGGCCACTTTAAAAGATAAATTTCATTGTGTATATCTGACAATAGCATATGTGTTCAGAGCCCCCTCCCCCTTTTTTAAGAGAAGAAGAAATGGCTATGCTGTTAAACAATCAAAGGTTAAAGTTAGCTCCGTCATTCATGTGGTTTCATTCTCTTATGCATATTGAAATACCTCAGAAAGATTTATAACCCTGGTTCATACAGTCAGACTTCCAGTAAATGAGTCTTTTTTTTGAAGGTTAAATATTTATGCTCCTATTTTCCTGCTTGATACAGACAATAAGAGTACACCCCTGTTAATCAAGGAGCCAGGGTGACAGGCAGGTTAGGACAAGAAACAGTGCCTGGCCCAGCATCTAAAGCATCTTCTGCCTTCCTACTTTAGTTCCTCTGGAAATGAATGAATGAATGAATGAAAACTCCCAGATAACCAATCCCAAGAAGCAGAAATAAATCTCTTTGGAAAACACGAGTCTACGCCTAAAATTCCCCATCTATTCAATCTAGTGAGACAGATCGTAGGAGATAACAATCACCCTTTAGAACAGCAATTACAGTGAGTGAAATGCTTCTATATACATACACTTGAGCTTTACAGAACTCTATGGAGTGGATAGGTAGACACTGATATTTTATCTCCTAGTTGAATACGTTGATGTTTGAAGTGCATGAGTCACTTGATCTGTGTCATACAGACGGTTCATGGCAAGACTATGACAACTACATTATCTTGATTCCTATGAGGGTGGTTTATCCGCTGTGTGCTTCTAATTATGACAACAATATTGACAAGACATAGTGAATTACAGTTTAATGAAGGTATACCACATTATCACATTTGATCTTTAGAGCAATCCTTTGAGTATTTTCTTACCTTATTTTAATTTTCACCTGATATTTATTTGCATAAAAGTTTCAATCAGATGAAAAATAGCTGCTGCTTGACCCTTCACCTTCAAAACCTGCTTCCTGAGAATAAACCATTTTCAGCTCTCTCACTGATTGCTTCCCTATATTTATAAGTAGCATTTTTGCATTTCTATTTCTCAACTGTTCAGTTGTAGACATCAGGTAGTGACTCCTAGGATAGAGAAGAATCAAGTACTGAACCCCTTCTCCCAACACACACAAATGCTTACAGGAGTTATAAAAAATAATTTTGCTTAAATCAATATTTAGCATTTATATTACTGTGATCACTTAAAATTATTTGCAGTTACGGTAGAAAGTACTAAATTCCCTTTATCTCTCCATTTTCTTCAACTCTTTGGTTTTGTTTATTTTCCCTATTAGGTTAATATAAGGGCAATACTTTTTCTGAGTTTCCTATATACCTACCAAATGATTGTATTCTGAACTTCTATCAATACTCAATATGATGATAGATATTTTCAAGTAAATATATCATCAGTTTAAAAAAAAATACATTTCTCCTGAACCCTCAGGCCTCTTATCCCAAACTAGACAGTTTACAGGCTGCAGTAAACCCATCATCTGGGTACCTCCTGTCCATCCTCATATACTGGATCCTTGTTGAATATTTCTCTTCTCCTGACTTCAGTCCTGATTGGGATGGAGCAAATCTTCTGATAGCTTCCTGAGAAAAAAAGCAAAACAATTACACTTTGAGAACTTTTAAATCTAAAATGTATTTATTTTTCCTCTAAGAATTCATTTTTCATTACCTTACATAGAAAAACTTCTCCTCACAATCATGAAGACCTTTGTCTACTTTTTTCTCTTCAGTCTTTCTGTTGAAAGAGCCAAAGATATCCTGATTATTCATTTTCTGTATGCAATCTGTTCTTTTTTATGAGAGCTTTAAAAACGTCTTTCATTAAAGTTCTGAAATAACAAAATGTGAGGCCTCATGCTGGTCATTTCTTATTCATCATTCTGGTTTCTTAGTGGAGCCATTTCAATCTGGGAATTATTATCCTTCATTACTTAAAAAAACACCTGATTTATACTTGTATACTGTTGGTTTTCTCTAGAAATCCTATTAGTTCAATTGAATGTCATTGACTTAATAAATATTTCTTTATATCCATTCTCCTTTTATTTTTCTTTTTTGTAATTTTTAAATATTAAAGTGAAGTAAATACGGTGAAGGGGCTTCCCAAGTGGCGCTAGTGGTAAAGAACCTTGTCAGTGCAGGAAATGTAAAAGACATTGGATCAGGAAGATCTCCTGGAAGAGGGCATGGCAACCTACTCCAATATCCTTGCCCGGAGAATCCCATGGACAGAGAGGCCTGATGAGCAGCAGTCCATGGGGTCACAAAGAGTCACACAACTGAAGTGACTTAGCATACACACTTATAGAGGGAAACGCAAAACTTTAATTATACAGTTGGATGAGCTTTGATGAATATATGTGCCCATGTGACTCCCCACAGTGAAGATCCAAAACATTTCCACCACTGTCTTCCAGACTATCCTTGCTCACACTCCATTTCCTCAACTGTTTTCTGGCTCTTGACAGTCCATTTTTATTTAATGTGAGATAAACTTGGATCAAAGACATACAAGTAAAAAGAGTTGTTGGCTGATAAAGACTTAGTTGTGAACAGTTGAAAACTAAGAAATTTTGTTGCAGACACCCTTCTTCATCCAAGTAGTCCTGTTGGCATTTTGGAAACTAAGTTAGAAGAATACTGATGGTCGATATAAGTTAAGGTTTAACCAGAGAAGCAGAAACAGTAGGAGATATAAATATACAAATTAAGGTAAATAGATGTGGTATAAATGTAGATATAAGTTTATATCTATCTCATATGTGCATAGACAAAGAGGTATATTATAGAGGATTGGCATGTAATTGCTGGGGCTGGCTGTGCAAGTTCAAAGTTCATAGGTCAGGAGTTCAGGAAAAGAAGATCACAAACAGGCTAGAGCCCTATGGGCCCTGGTTGAATTTCTGTCCAAATGTTTCAGTCTAGAAGGAAGATCCAGGGTCAGAGAGAGCAATTGAAATGACAGCAGATGGTTGGAATCACGGCATCCAAAATGGTCCTAAGCTTTCTTTTAAAGGCCCTACCTTAATTAGGTGAGGTGAAGTCGCTCAGTCGTGTCCGACTCTTTGCGACCCCGTGGACTGTAACCTACTAGGCTTCTCTGTCCGTGGGATTCTCCAGGCAAGAATACTGGAGTGGATTGCCATTTCCTTCTCCAGGGGATCTTCGCGACCCAGGGATCGAACCCAGGTCTCCCGCATTGGAGGCAAACGCTTTAACCTCTGAGCCCTTAGGTAGAGCCACCAAAATTGTTTTGATTAACTCAGTCAGTGGATTAGAGAGTGACTTCACATCTTCAAAATATCTTCACAGCAGAACCTAGATTCGAGTTTGATTTTATAACTGGGAGAAGTCATGTACATGCTATATCATGACTATCTTCCAGCTGCCACCTGTATCACACCCCAACAAGAAACACTACAAAGGGAATTCAGGTTAGTCAAGTTAAAACATCAGAATTCCATTATGTGGTCTCATGATTACAATGGAGATGTACATCAACTTAATCCCTTTGTTTTGAGCACACCACCTAGCCTGCACTCTCAGCTGTGCTGCAGGCTGATCTCCAAGCTTCTAATTCAGTTTCTTTAGAGACAAAAACTTCTGTTTTCTGTCAGAGGAGGTACCTGGGGGTATTCAACTATTCCCATAAAGACTTCCAACCATTCTTATTGATTTAAGCCTAATTATCCATCCCACATTTTGAGAAGCCTCCAGTTCCTGAGATTTTTCTGGCCTTCTACAACTCAAAGGGTTTGCTTTTGTTGGGAAACCACTAGGGTTTCCTCTTTCATCAGTCTTATAGAGCAGTTTCTACTCATTCACTTGCCATCTTAATTTTCTAAGACTGTAGATTTTAGGTGCTCTCACCACAAAAAACAGACAAAACAGGTAACCATGTGACTAGATAAATATGCTAGTTTTCTTGACTGTAGTCATTATATAACTGTATACAAATAGCCATATACCAACTATGTATATCAAAACATCATGTACTGTACCTTGCATATATATAATATTATTTAAATGTTTTAGAAATAAAAACCCAAGAAAATGTCTTATCTTCTCCCAGTTGACCTCTTCCCTTCCATTTTCTTGTTTTTACTTTCCAGAAAGTTTCTTTCTGGACTTTTAGCCAGGTTTTGACATGTAAATGAATGAGTTTTTAAACTGCAAAAGCTGAATAGTTTTCTTTGTGTCCATTTTGTGAATAAGGGAACAGAATCCTTCTAAAAAATTAAGCGACATAAAGTCCAACAACCAACACATGGGTAAGGCCTTAAACACAGATTCTAATGAATTACCTCATTTTGATAAAATGTTAAGAGCATTACTGAAGGAAACAAAGCCACTTTTTAAGTATGCTGAAAATATTCTTCTTCTACAGTTAGCTAGGAAAGTTGAAGCTGCATTTCCTGGTCACATCATTCATTTATCGTCCATAAGGCACTGACCTAATAAGATACTGAAATGCCTTGTTAAATACTCAGCTATAGATCCACTTGTTTATTTGCAAGGTTGTTGTATATGATTGCCATTGTTGTTGTTGCTGTCCAGTCACAAAGTGGTGTCTCTTCGCAACCCCATGGACTACAGCACACCAAGCGTCCCTGTCCTGCACTATGATTAGCATATGGTCCAAATAAATAACAAGTAGGTAGTTCTCCCATAGTCAAAGTAAACGAAATAAAACAAAACACGGGAGCAAAGTTGCCCCTATCCACAACTACAGGATGTGACTTACATCCAAGATACTGGCTCTTTTGATAGACATTCTGCATATCTACAAGTTTGAAATCTGAAAATGAGATGCTTCCATCATGATATCAAATACTAGTTCCTCTAAACTGGAAGCTGATACTGCCACATGGCCATTTCAGACTCCTTGGAGTTTCAATGTAACAGGTGAGGAATGTATCATATTACTGGCTAGAGTCCACGATCCTATGATCCAGGGGATAACAAAGAGGGAAGAACCATAGCATAAATGACTTAGGTAATTCTCCCAAATTAAGGCTATGAAATCCTTTGTGAAGAGCTTCAGAATAGCCTTAAATCTCACATCACCCTCCACAATAACTGTGGTAGACTGGATTATGGGTCTCCTTACTTTGATGAATAGAATCCATATGAACAGAAAACATATGTTCCCATTCTTTGGCATGTAAATTTTCAGTAATCTCCCACTTTGTGTGGAGTCTTTTCTAGCCCACTGACTGTGGGCTTGGTGAATTATTTTGCCCATTGAACTGTTAGCAGACACCGTGGTAGCAGAAGCCATAAACGTGTTGATCACCTTGAGACCTGGGCCTCAGGGTGAGATTTGTGAGAGGAACACACCTTAGTCCTCTGGTAGCCTAGAGTCCAGAGGGGCCCAGCAGAGTTACAGCTGACCAACAGACTTGGGTATGAGAAATAAATATTTGCTATTTTAAACCACAGCACCTGGGGCTGTTTATTACACAAGGCTGTTGCTGGAATCACTCGAAAAGTTAGAGGCTTAGCTCTGTAACAGTCATAATTCTAGTTTTTAGATTTTCACAAGATTCCACTCATCATCCCTTCTCATAAACCTCTCCATCTGAGCAGGCTTTAGTAAATCGTCTTTGTGACAAAATCACCTTAAAAGAAGATGAGACAGTATTTCTTCCTTACAAACTTTATTGACCTATAAGAAACCAAATCATGATTAATAATCAATTAAGTATCTAAATATATACAAGGAATGAATGATAAATATTGATTCCCATAAGATTAATTCACTCTATTTTGGTAGGAAAATAAGTTTAAAATCAAGAAAGTGTACCTCTTCTTGATGTATGGTAAACTTGTCATAAAACATTTAAAAATATAAATTAGAAAATTTGTGAGCTATACTTTATAGTTTTACGTCTTATCATCATCTTTCTGCTTCCTACCCAAATATGTTTTTTCTTTTTTTTTTTTTTTGGCCTGGCACTCCTGTTTTGGTTAGTGATTCTTACAGAAAATATTTCTGGTTATTACTCCCCAAATATAGTTATCACATGGAGACATACTGGGGACAGGTGTAGAGATGACTACTGGTAAGTAAATGATACAGATTTTTTAAAAGCTTATTAAACTTATTATCCTAATTGGTGTTTATAAATCTAAAAAAGAAAAAAAATTGCAATTATGGAGCATAAAAGTTAGTTAATTCTCTTGAAGAAAATGATGAGTCTTCAAATTTTTAAAAAGTATTGATTTTAACAATACAGAAGAAGGAGCTGAAATAACAATAAGCTAGAATTTTAAGAAATGTTTTGAAATCTGGAATCAATATTTACAAGTTGAATACTTACAGTGATGAATAGTTAGCTGCATATGAAAACATTACATGGTTGGGGTATAATATTTATGTTTCTAAATAAATTTTCATATATGTATATATTTTCAAAACTAGGAAAATCTAGAACAAATTTTGTTTGCTATGTTAAATTCTTACTAAAATTTCTAATAAACTTGCTTTTCATTTTTTTCTTAAGTTTATGGACTGTTTGAAAAATAACTAAATTTACAGACATATCTCAGTGTTCAAATGAAAGGAAGAGTTGCATGTCTCTCACTCTAAGTCAAAAGCTAGAAATTATTAAACTTGATAAGGAAGGCATGTTGAAAGCTAGGAAAGTCAAGTTGTGTTAGCAAAGGAAAAGTTTTTGAAGGAAATTAAAATACAGGAATGATAAGAAAATGAAACCACCTTACTACTGATATGGAGAAAGTTTTAATAGTCTGAATAGACATCAAACAGCATTCCCTTAAGACAAAGCCTTATCTAGAGGAAAGCCCTAACTTTTCAATTCTGTAAAGAGTAAGAGATGTGAGGAAGCTGGAGAAGAAAAGTTTAAAACTAGCAGGGGTTTGTTCGTGAGATTTATGGAAAAAAGCCATCTCCAAGACATACAAGTGCATTGTGGAGTGCCAAATGCTGATGTACAATACAGCTAAGATAATTCATGAAGCTGGCTGCACTAAATGATTGATTTTCTGTGTAGACAATTATCCTTATATAGAAAGAGAATGCCATCTAGGACTTATGTAGCTAGAGCATGCCTACCCCTGCTAAGTCATGTCTGACTCTTTGCAACTCCATGGACTGGAGTTACAGGCTCTTCTGTCCATGGAATTTTCCAGGCAAGAAGACTGGAGTGGGTTGCCTTTATAGAGGATCTTCCTGACCCAGAGATCGAACCCAAGACTCCTGTCTCACCTGCACTGGCAGGTGGATTCTTCACCACTGGTCTACCTGGGAAGCCCTGATAGCTAGAGAGGAGAAGTCAATAGTTGGCTTCAAAGCTTCAAAGGACAGTCTGATTCTCTTGTTAGGGGCTAATGCAGCTGATAACTTTCAGTTGTTGTTAGTGTTCATTTACCACTCTGAAAATCCTAGGGCTCTTTAGAATTATGCTAAATCTATTCTGCTTATGCTCTATGAATGGAACAACAAAGTCTGATTAATAGCACATCTGCTGACACTGTAGTTTGCCTAATATTTTAAGCCCACTTCTGAGACCTACACAAAAGATTCCTTTCAAAATATTACTGCTCATTTACAATGCATATGGTCACCCTAAAGATCTAATGAAGACTGACAATGAGATTAATGTTGTTTCCACGTCTGGTAACAAAACATTCATTCTGAGCCCATAGATCAAGAAACAATTTTGACATTTAATCTTATTTAAGAAATACATTTCCTAAGCTATGTTTTTCATAGAGAGTAATTCATTTGATGAACCTCAGCACTGAAATCCTTCCAGAAAGAATTCAACACTATAGATGTCATTAAGAACATCTCTGGAAGAAGCGCAAGTTGGAATCAAGATTGCCGGGAGAAATATCAATAACCTCAGATATGCAGATGACACTACCCTTATGGCAGAAAGTGAAGAGGAATCAAAAAGCCTCTTGATGAAAGTGAAAGAGGAGAGTGAAAAAGTTGGCTGAAAGCTCAACATTCAGAAAACGAAGATCATGGCATCTGGTCCCATCACTTCATGGGAAATAGATGGGGAAACAGTGGAAACAGTGTCAGACTTTATTTTGGGGGGCTCCAAAATCANGTGTGTGTGTGTGTGTGTGTGTGTGTGTGTGTGTGTGTGTATATATATCTCTCAAGCAAAAGTAGCTCAGTCACGTCAGACTCTTTGTGACCTCACGGACGGTAGCCTGCCAGGCTCCTCTGTCCATGGATTTCCCAGGCAAGAATACTGAAGTGGGTAGCTGTTCCCTTCTCCAGGGAATCTTCCCAACTCAGAGATTGAACCCAGGTCTCCTACATTGTGGGCAGATATTCTTTACCATCTGTGCCACCAAGGAAGCCCAAGAATACTAGAGTGGATAGCCTATCTCCTCTCCAGGGAAGCTTCCTGACTCAGGAATCGAGTTCATTGCAGGCAGATTCTTTACCATCTGAGTTACCAAGGAAGCCATATATATATATACATATGTGCACACACACATGCACACACATAAATATACTCTTTAGTATCTATATGAAGTCAAACATGAGTTCATATTGGTGTCTCTGACTAATCTAGTACTAGTTGGTTCATTCTAGATTTACTCCCTTCCTTATATTTAACCTCTCACTCCAACAGTGAGAAATTTGGCTCCTACTGTCTGAAATACATTTTATTTGTTCAGTCTGGTACACACATATGGTGGTTTCAGAATTGTTAATTCGTACCCCCATCATGAATAACTCTACCAACCACAGTATAGTCCAGGGCTTACGTAGAGTTCTTTTTTTAAAATTAAAAAAAATTTATTAAAAAATTTGTTTGGCTGTGCTGGGTCTTCATTGCAGTGTGGGCTCAAGAATGCAGGCTCTCTAGTTGAAGCACGTGGGCTTACTTGCTCCATGCCATGTAGGATCTTAGTTCCCTGACCAGGAACTAAGTATTAGAAGGTGGAGTCATAACCATTGAACCACCATGGTAGTCCCTAGTTCTCTTATACCTATTTTAATGTCAGATTATTTTTTCAAAGAAGTTTTCCAATCAATGGTAGACATCTAAAGGCTCCTTCTCGAAAATATTGTGAATGTACTCAATGCTACTGAGTCATACACTTAAAAATGAGTTTAAAAAGTCATTTTTATGTTATGTATATTTTACCCAACAAAAAACATTGCTTCTTTTTCCTCTAGGTAGCTCAATGAATTCATTTCCAAGCCTAGGCTGATAATTGAAATCAAGATCTTTACAGTAAAAGTCAATAATCTGTATTTTTAACAAGTTTCCCAGGTGACTGGCAGCCACTGTATTAATGGACTTTTTCTTTTCCTGAATCTCTCCTGAGATCCAGGCCTCCAGCTGCATTTCCAGCCTCATGGCAGATGCAGGGGTCCTGTGGGACCTGTCAGCAGTGTCATTTGTCCTGCTGAAAGATGATGAAGGGTGTGGCCTTCTCCACAGGATGGCAGGAGGACCTCAACCAAGACTGGCTCACCACCAGTCCAGCTCTCCTGCAGTCCTGACTTGGCTGGTGCAGTTTTGAGCTACCTGGGCATCTCCCACAAAGGTTGTGCTGAGTTACAAAACATTCAGAACTCTGCCTCCCCCACCTTTGGCATGATTTAAGCATGTCAAAGTTGCCACATGAAAGAGAACAGCATGTTTCTTAGAGCAGTTTGCCAGTTGGATAACCAAGAGTCACCTCCCAGTCCATGACAAAACCCACATTAAAACCTTTATTACGTTTCCCAGTCTGTAGAGTAGGCTTGCCTTGGACCAAAGACTGCTGAACAAGGTTCCAAAGTGGGTAACCAGCCCCTTCCTCGTGGCTGTCTGCTCTGACCCCTTGGAGGGCAGCAGCCTGGCACTGGGTGGGGCTTTGATTCCAGAGCCTGAACTGGCCTGTATAATTAGGTGCTCTGGCTAGACCCTATCTCATGTTTGAGTCAGCCAGGGGAGGGTGTGGTCACCAGGTCCTGGGAAGTCTTGTGGTGAGAGCTTATGTCCATGGGAAAGCACATAGAGACCCATGCAACCATCTGGGTAATTTTAGGACAAATCTTTTTCACCTGCACAATCCAAACCTTGAAGTAAGAGAACTTCATTTTTGCCTGTATGAATCAATGAACTATCTTTCTTTTATAGGCTACTTCATGTGTTGAGTGTTGGGCAGGTAAAGAAAAAGCTGTAATCTAAAGAGCTAACCCTTCACAGATGAGACGATGTTAGGGCAACTGGGGACAAACTTGTGTGTTCTCACCCGTCAAAGGTCAAGATAGCCACTGTAGGACTCTTAGGAGAGAACTCAGGGTAAGAAGACAGGTTGGCCCTTCATTTGGCACAAAGATCTTGGGAAAGTCTTTAATATTCTCGTTCTTTGAAAAAAAAAATGGAGTTCAAAATATTGATGCAAAATCAAATTGGGTAGACTGGATTAGATAGATAGTATCAATCCACTTTCTCTAACATGCTCTATGCTTGCCCCTGGTCCTTCTCTTTCCTGTGCAATTATGCTGAGTGGTCTTCAGTCACTCCTTGTGGCACAAAGCACTCTCATGCTCCTCCCTTTCCATAATCTTTATAACAATCTCCCTCTCTAAAAATATGCTTCCAACTTAATTTCCTTCTTAATTTTAGTCTATTAGTTACTTCTTTCCCAAATTCACTCATATGCCTCTTATCAACTTCATTCAGATTTTCCTGCACCACTGCCCACCCCCCAGAATGCCCTGTGCCCTTTGCTTTCCCCCAGAACAGCTTGTTTCAGAGCCATGCCCCACTTTGACCATACCCTGACCATTTCAGCTCTCAATGAGTCTCTCCCCTCTGAAAACAACCCTTACACCAACCACACTGTTATTTGCTGCTGTTCACATGTCTTAGCATAATCTCACCATCAAAACTATATGGTCCAGCTTCCCAGAGCAGTGTGAGATCTATAGCACTTGTTCAATAAAAAAGTATATTGATTGGGTTGCAATACCATTCCTATAAGGCTCTTCTTCCAGACTTCAGGGTACATGTTCTTTATCCAATGTCATCTCTGTTTCTCAGCTCTGATTGGTAATTCCACACCATTTTGTAGACAGTGGACATTCTTCATGTAGGTATCCTACCTAACTCCTCTTGTCTCTTCCAGCACTTCAGCTCATCTCCCCCTTCCTCTTTATGCCTATTTTGGCCTTCTTTCTGATGTGGGTTCAGATGTCTGGGGGCTGAGTTTCCACATAGTTCCTAGGGTTCAGTGTAGTAGAGAGACGTAAGGATATAGTAACTTGGGCATTCTAGAAAATTCTCAGTGGTGTCTGAGCAGAAGGATTTGAGAGATGCTGACTGGTGAGGAAATCAGGTAGATTATCACTATAATTCTACATAGATGTAATGTGTGACATCCCAGAAATGAGTGAAAGCAGTGTTTGAAATTCTGCAAATGAATGGGACAGACTATTGAAAGGTTATGAGCCGAGCCCAATGCTTTCCCTCTTCTCTGAGATGTGACATCTGGAACCTTCTACTCTCAGCAGGAGAGTGAGTGGGCCCCAGAGTCAAATTTATGATTTTCCAATCCTTTCTCTGCCACTTAGCAGCTGCGGGATTAGGGGATATTTTCTTGACCTAGTTAACCCTCAGTTTCTTCTGATGGATGATAGTTATATTTATCTCAAGGGGTTAACTAAGCTTAACTCTGTTAGTGCACATAGGAAATGCTCAGTAACTGCAAACTATTATCACTATTACTGAGTAACTGGGGCCATTTCTTACTTTGCAAATGAGCCTGTGTCCTTAAAAGTATTTTGGTATCCTTTCTTATAACTTTGATCATCTCTCAATTTTTCTCCTTTCCTCCATGGCCAAATTTTTCAAAAAACATATCTCAATGTGAGATGATACCTCATTGTAGTTTTGATGTGCATTTCTCTAGTAATGAGTGATATTAAACATCTTTTCATGTGTTAATTAGCCATCTATATGTCTTCTTTGGAGAAATATTTGTTTAGGTCTTCTTCCTAGTTTTTGATTGAATTGTTTGCTTTTTTGGTATTGAGTTGCACGAACTGTTTGTATATTTTGGAGACTAATTCTTTGTAAGATGTTTCATTTGCTGTTATTTCCTCCCATTCTGAGGATTGTCTTTTCACCTTGCTTATAGTTTCCTTTTTTGTGCAAAAGCTTTTAAGTTTAATTAGGTCCCATTTGNCTGGAAGAAACACAAGCTGGAATCAAGATTGCCGGGAGAAATATCAGTAACCTCAGGTATGCAGATGACACCACCCTTATGGCAGAAAGTGAAGAGGAACCAAAAAGCCTCTTGATGAAAGTGAAAGAGGAGAGTGAAAAAGTTGGCTTAAAGCTCAACATTCAGAAAACGAAGATCATGGCATCTGGTCCCATCACTTCATGGGAAATAGATGGGGAAACAGTGGAAACAGTGTCAGACTTTATTTTTTTGGGCTCCAAAATCACTGCAGATGGTGACTGCAGCCATGAAACTAGAAGACGCTTACTCCTTGGAAGAAAAGTTATGACCAACCTAGATAGTATATTCAAAAGCGGAGACATTACTTTGCTGACTAAGGCCCATCTAGTCAAGGCTGTGGTTTTTCCAGTGGTCATGTATGGATGTGAAAGTTGGACTGTGAAGAAGGCTGAGCGCCGAAGAATTGATGCTTTTGAAGTGTGGTGTTGGAGAAGACTCTTGAGAGTCCCTTGGACTTCAAGGAGATCCAACCAGTCCATCCTGAAGGAGATCAACCCTGGGATTTCTTTGGAAGGAATGATGGTAAAGCTGAAACTCCAGTACTTTGGCCACCTCACGCGAAGGGTTGACTCATTGGCAAAGACTCTGATACTGGGAGGGATTGGGGGCAGGAGGAGAAGGGGACGACCGAGGATGAGATGGCTGGATGGCATCACGGACTTGATGGACGTGAGTCTGAGTGAACTTCGAGAGATGGTGATGAACAGGGAGGCCTGGCGTGTTGCGATTTATGGGGTTGCAAAGAGTCGGACACGACTGAGCCACTGAACTGAACCGAGGAGGTGAGTCATAGAGGATCTTTCTGTGATTTATGTCAGAGAGTGTTCTGCCTATGTTTTCTTCTCAGAGTTCTATAGTTTCTGGTCTTATGTTTAGGTCTTTAATCCATTTTGAGTTTGCTTTTGCATGTGGTCTTCAGAAGTATTCTGATTTCATTCTTTTACATGTAGTTGTCCAGTTTTCCCAGCACCACTTGTTGAAGAGACTGTCTTTTCTCCATTGTATATTATTGTCATATAGATAAGGTGACCATTAGCCTTCTTCACAGTCCAACTCTCACACCCATACATGACCACAGGAAAAACCATAGCCTTGACTGTGTGTGAAGTTGCTCAGTCGTGTCCGACTCTTTGCGACCCCATGGACTGTAGCCTACTAGGCTCCTCCCTCCATGGGATTCTCCAGGCAAGAGTACTGGAGTGGGTTGCCATTTCCTTCTCCATTAGTGTATAGATTTATTTCCAGGCTTTCTATCTTGTTCCATTAGTCTATATATCTGTTTTTGTGCCAGGACCATACCATCTTGATGACTGTAGCTTTGTAGTATAGGACTTCGTGAAGTCAAGAAGATTGATTCCTCCAGTTTCATTCTTCTTTCTCAAGATTTCTTTGGCTATTTGGGGTCTTTCGTGTTTCCATACAAATTGTGAAATTATTTGTTCTAGTTTAGTGACAAATATTGTTGGTAGTTCGATAGGGATTACATTGACTCTATACATTGCTTTGGATAGTATAGTCATTTTCACTATATTGATTCTTCCAATCAAAGAACATGATATATCTCTCCTTCTTTTTGTGTTATCTTTCATTTTTTCCCATCAATGTCTTACAGGTTTCTGCATACAGGGCTTCTTTCTCTTAAGGTAAATTTATTCCTAAGCATTTTATTCTTTTTGTTGCAATGGTGAATGGGATTATTTCCTTAATTTCTGTTTCTGATTTTTCATTGTTAGTGTATAGGAATGCAAGGGATTTCTGTGTATTAATTTTATATCCTGGGGCTTTACTAAATCCATTGATTCAGTTCAGTTCAGTTCAGGTGCTCAGTATTGTATGACTATTTGTGACCCCATGGACTGCAGCATGCCAGGCTTCTCGGTCTTTCACCAACTCCCAGGACTTACTCAAACTCATGACCATAGAGTCAGTGATGCCATTCAACCATCTCATCCTTTGTTGTCTCCTTCTCCTCCTGCCTTCAATCTTCCCCAGCATTAGGGTCTTTTCCAATGAATCAGTTGGTCACATCAGGTGGCCAAAGTATTGGAGTTTCAGCTTCAGTATCAGTCCTTCCAATGAATATTCAGGACTGATTTCCTTTAGGATTGACTGGTTGGATCTCCTTGTAGTCCAAGGGACTCTCGAGTCTTCTCCAATACCACAGTTCAAAAGCACAAATTCTTTGGTGCTCAGCTTTCTTTATAGTTCAACTCTTACATCCATACATGATGACTGGAAAAACCATAGCTTGACTAGATGGATCTTTGTTGGCAAACTAATGTCTCTGCTTTTTAATATGTTGTCTAATTTGATCATAGCTTTTATTCCAAGGAGCAAGTGTCTTTTAATTTCATTACTTCAGTCACCATCTGCAGTGATTTTGGAACCCTCCAAAAATAAAGTCTCTCATTGTTTCCATTGTTTCCCCATTAATTTGCCATGAAGTGATGGGACTGGATTCCATGATCTTAGTTTTCTGAATATTGAGTTTTAAGCCAACTTTTTCATTTTCCTCTTTCACTTTCATCAAGAGGCTCTTTAATTCTTCTTCATTTTCTGCCATAAGGATGGTGTTATCTGCATATCTGAGGTTACTGATTTCTCCCAGCTATCTTGAGTCCAGCTGTGGTTCATCCAGCCCAGCGTTTCTCATGATGTACTCTACATATAAGTTAAATAAACTAGGTGACAATATACAGCCTTGATGTACTCCTTTTCCTATTTGGAACCAGTCTGTTTTTCCATGTCCAGTTCTAACTGTTGCTTCCTGACCTGCATACAGATTTCTCAAGAGGCAGATCAGGTGGTCTGCTACTCCCATCTCTTTCAGAATTTTTCACAGTTTGTTGTGATTCACACAGTCAAAGGCTTCGGCGTAGTCAATAAAACAGAAGTAGTTGTTTTCTTGGAACTACCTTGCTTTTTCTATAATACAGCAGATGTTGGCAATTTGATCTCTGGTTCCTCTGCCTTTTCTAAAACCAGCTTCAACATCTGGAAGTTCACAGTTCATGTACTGGAGAATTTTGAGCATTACTTTACTAGTGTGTGAGATGAGTGTAATTGTGTGGTAGTTTGAGGATTCTTTGGCTTTGCCTTTCTTTGGGATTGGAATGAAAACTGACCTTTTACANTCTGGAAGTTCACAGTTCATGTACTGGAGAATTTTGAGCATTACTTTACTAGTGTGTGAGATGAGTGTAATTGTGTGGTAGTTTGAGCATTCTTTGGCATTGCCTTTCTTTGGGATTGGAATGAAAACTGACCTTTTACAGTTCTGTGGCCACTGCTGAGTTTTCCAAATTTGCTGGCATATTGAGTGCAGCACTTCCACAGCATCATCTTTTAGGATTTAAAATAGCTCAACTGGAATTCCATCACCTCCACTAGCTTTGTCGATAGTGATGCTTCCTAAGGCCCACTTGACTTCTCTCTCTCTCTTTTTTTTGTATTGGTTAGAATTCCTTTTATATATTTTTTATTTTTAATATAAATTTATTTATTTTAATTGGAGGCTAATTATTTTACAATTTTGTAGTGGTTTTGTCATACATCAACATGAATCTGCCATGGGTGTATATGTGTTCCCCATCCTGAACCCCCCTCCCACCTCCCTCTCCATCCCATCCCTCTGGGTCATCCCAGTGCACCAGCCCTGAGCACCCTGTCTCATACATAGAACCTGGATTGGCGATCCATTTCACATATGATAATATACATATTTCAATGCCATTCTCCCGAATCATCCCACCTTCGCCCTCTCACACAGAGTCCAAAAGTCTGTTTTCCACATCTGTGTCTCTTTTGCTGTCTCTCATACAGGGTTATTGTTACCATCTTTCTAAATTTCATATATATGCATTAGTATACTGTATTGGTGTTTTTCTTTCTGGCTTACTTCACTCTGTATAATAGGCTCCAGTTTCATCCACCTCATTAGAACTGATTCAAATGTATTCTTTTTAATGGCTGAGTAATATTTCATAGTGTATATGTACCACAACTTTCTTATCCATTTGTCTGCTGATGGATATTTCAGTTGCTTCCATGTCCTGGCTATTATAAACAGTGCTGTGATGAAGATTAAGGTACACACATCTCTTTCAATTCTGGTTTCCTCAGTGTGTATACCCAGCTGTGGGATTGCTGGGTCATATGGTAGTTCTATTTCCAGTTTTCCAGAGTAAGGAATCTCCATACTATTCTCCATAGTGGCTGCACTAGTTTGCATTCCAGCCAACAGTGTAAGAAGGTTCTTTTTTCTGTACACCTTCTCCAGCATTTATTGCTTGTAGACTTTTGAATAGCAGCCATTCTGACTGGTGTGAAATGGTACCTCATTGTAGTTTTGATTTGTATTTCTCTGATAATGAGTGATGTTGAGCATCTTTTCACGTGTTTGTTAGCCATCTGTATGTCTTCTTTGGAGAAATGTCTGTTTAGTTTTTTGGCCCACTTTTTGATTGGGTGGTATATTTTTCTGGAACTGAGCTGCATAAGTTGCTGGTATATTTTGGAGATTAGATGTTTGTCAGTTGTTTCATTTGCTATTATTTTCTCCCATTCAGAAGGCTTAAGGGGACGACAGAGGATGAGATGGCTGGATGGCATCACAGACTCAATGCACATGAGTTTAGGTGAACTTCGAGAGTTGATGATGGACAGGGAGGCCTGGTGTGCTGTAATTCATGGGGTTGTCCGATTCAACAGTCGGACATATTGAGCGACTGAAGTGAAATGAAGAACACCTTTTATAAAAGGCAGAAGAACCAGAGATCAAATTGCAACATTTGTTGGATCATAGAAAAAGCAAGGGAACTCCAGAAAAACATCTACTTCTGCTTCATTGACTATGATATAGCTTTTGATTGTGTGGATCACAACAAACTGGAAAATTCGTAAAGAGATGGGAATACCAGACCACCTTACAGTCCTCTGAGAAATCTGCATGCAGGTCAAGAAGCAAAAGTTAGAACAGGACATGGAACAAAAGATTGGTTCAAAATTGGGGAAGGAGTACATCAAGACTGAATATTGTCACCCTGCTTATTTAACTTATATGCAGAGTACATCATGTGAAATACTGGGCTGGATGAATCACAAGCCGGAATCAAAATTGCCAGGAGAAATATCAATAACCTCAGATATGCAGATGATGCCACTTTAATGGCAGAAAGTGAAGAGGATTTTATTTTCTTGGGCTCTAAAATCACTGTGGATGGTGACTGAGGCCATGAAATTAAAAGGTCCTTGTTCCTTGGAAGAAAAGCTTGACAAACTTAGACAGCATATTCAATAGCAGAGACATTACTTTATCAACAAATGTCCGTACAGTAAAAGCTATGGTTTTCCAGTAGTCATGTATGGATGTAAGATGTGGACCATAAAGAAGGCTAAGCACCAAATAGCTTATTCTTTTGAACTGTGGTACTGGAGAAGACTCTTGATTCTTCTCAAGAGTATACAACCAATCCAAATTGAAGCAATCACAATCTTGATCAGTCAGGATCCATTAATATCGAGGCAAGACCTTCCACTAGCAAGAAAGATTATAGGTCACTAGAGGCTGAAAGAATAGTTAACATTTTTTAGTAATAAAGTATATTTAATTATGGTATTTACATTGCTTTTTAGATACAATGCTATTGAACTTTTAATAGACTATAGTATAGAGTAGACATAACCTTTATACGCACTCAGTTCAGTTCAGTTTAGTCACTCAATTGTGTCCCACTCTTTGCGACCCCATGAATCGCAGCACGCCAGGCCTCCCTGTCCATCACCAACTCCCGGAGTTCACTCAGACTCAGGTCCATAGAGTCGGTGATGCCATCCAGCCATCTCATCTTCTGTCGTCCCCTTCTCCTCCTGCCCCCAATCCCTCCCAGCATCAGAGTCTTTTCCAATGAGTCAACTCTTTGCATGATGTGGCCAAAGTACTGGAGTTTCAGCTTTAGCATCATTCCTTCCAAAGAAATCCCAGGGCTGATCTC
>SJYX01014496.1:210393-259680 GCA_006410675.1 Oreotragus oreotragus | reverse complement strand
TTTTTTTTTTTTGTATTTATTTATTTTTTTACACGAACTCCCAAACATGAACCCCCCTCCCACCTCCCACCCCACATATTCCCTCCAGATCATTGTTTTAAAAAATATAAGAAAAGAAAAATATACTTCTTGAATCAAGAAACAAAAATTACTTGTAATATTTTAGCAAATTGAGCCCAACAATTTTTACAAATGATAATGAAACAATCAGGATGAATTAGAGTTTATTCTTAGGAAAGCAAGATTTGTTTTACATTTAAAGGTCAATCAATCTGATCCACTATGTTAAAAAACCAAAAGGGATAAAGTATGATAATTTAAATACACATTAAAATAGGCATTTTCAAAAGAATATTTCTGATCAAAATTTTCAGTAAACTAGAAACAGAAGGGAAATTCCTGAATCTGAACATGGATATCTACAAAAACTTATAGTTAAATCATATTTACTGGTAAAAGACTAAATATTTTTCCTATTAGAACAGAAGTAAGAGAAGCATGTCTACTCTCAAAATCTTTAGTCAGCATTGTATGGGATCTCTTGCCAATTGAATAAGGCAAGAAAAATAAATAAATAAAAAGAATCAAATTTGGAAAGGAGACAACAAAACTAAATTTATTCATGGTTCACGTAATTGTCTACGTAGAAATCCAATGTAACTAGAAAAAAGAATGGCAAACCTAATAAATGAGTTTGTAAAGGTTGCAGGATACAAGATTAACACACAAAATTCATATCTATAAATATATTTTCCATGAATAAAAGGAAATATACATTTACCAAACAATATCATTACAATTATATGTGGAAGAGCTTACACTGAAAACGACATTTACATGAGTGTACATGTGTCAAAATTGGTTAAATAATTACATTTTTCATATACTGAGCTTATTGTATATATAGCCCTTTCATGTGTCTGTACTAAGCAACTTTCAGTTCAGTTCAGTTCAGTCGCTCAGTCGTGTCTGACTCTTTGCGACCCCATGAATCGCAGCACGCCAGGCCTCCCTGTCCATCACCATCTCCCGGAGTTCACTCAGACTCACGTCCATCGTAATTGGTTAAATAATTACATTTTTCATATACTGAGCTTATTGTATATATAGCCCTTTCATGTGTCTGTACTAAGCAACTTTCAGTTCAGTTCAGTTCAGTCGCTCAGTCGTGTCTGACTCTTTGCGACCCCATGAATCGCAGCACGCCAGGCCTCCCTGTCCATCACCATCTCCCGGAGTTCACTCAGACTCACGTCCATCGAGTCTGTGATGCCATCCAGCCGTCTCATCCTCGGTCGTCCCCTTCATGTCCAATTCTTTTGCGACTGTATGGACTCTGTCCATAGGATTCTCCAGGCAAGAATACTGGAGTGGGTTGCTATGCCCTCCTCCAGGGGATCTTCCTGAGCCAGAGATCAGGAAGATTTCTTATGTCTCTTGTATCTCCTGCATTGGCAGGAGCGTTCTTTATTACTAGCATCTCCTGGGAAGCCCAGGCCTTGTATAATAGGAAATAATTTTATATATGTGTGCATGGATGCTTCGTAGTATCTGACTCTTCATGACCCCAGGGATTATATAGCCCACCAGGCTCTGCTGTCCACGGAGTTTTACAGGCAAGAATACTGGAGTGGGTTGCCATTTCCTACTCTACTTATATATTTTAAATTGTTAAAAACTGTTATGGTAAACTATCTTTTATATACTATTTCATCCTATCATATGTTGTGAACATACAATTTGTTTCTGTATTAAATTCATTCTTTTCATGTGTTTCATCACCACATGAAAATTGAAGAAGCATAGAAAAAAAAAAAACAAGGGCACATTATTCCTAGAGAAAATCTAATTGTTCAACAGCATTCTAGCACTTCAGAGTGTTGACATTTGTGCTAGGGCTTTTCCCTTTGTGATTATAAGAAACTCAAAGGTCCAAGCATTTTATTCTCACATAAAAATGGCCAGAGGCAGAAAAGGATAGCTTCTCCCAGCGTGCCTTTCTTTAAGAGTAAGAAACCATCTCTAATCATCATCTTCTCACTAAACAAAGACCAGAAGAGATCGCCTTCTTTTTTTTTTTTTTTTGAATCACTCATAAAAGCAAATAAAACTTAACAAATTGTGACTAAGGAAAGAGACTCTCTTTATCAGAATTGTTTCATATACCTATTCCCAAAACATTGTCAGGGGACTAGATCCCCTTAACTGACCTGTATTAAGCAGGATGAACTCTCTTTCCTGCAAACACTAGGGCAGAAACTGATTTTTCCCCTTAACAGCTAAATTCAAAGAAGACAAGACCCACTGTGCCATTACATTAATCCTCCAAAAGAAAGACAACTTATCATCAAGTACAACACAAAACAGAGATGAGACATAGCCCTCTAGTGTCTGGGGTCTCAAGGAATTATGCACTTTGAGTAACACAATCAATCAGTCAGTGGTCACATATCAGATGAAACACTTTTGCATTCCTCTTGCCTTCAAGAAGAGATTGGAATTATTGTGGACCAGTGATTTAGCACTGTCCCTATTTCCCAGGTGGCACTAGTGGTAAAGAATCTGCTTGCCAACGCAGGAGATGTGAGTTCGATTCCTGGGCTGGGAAGATCCACTGGAGTAGGAAATGTTGACCCACTCCAGTATTCTTGCCTGGGAAATCCCACTGACAGAGGAGCCTGGCAGGTTACAGTTCATGGGACCACAAAGAGTTGGATGCAACTGAACACACACACACCCACCCATACCCTACATGTAGATCTCCAGTGGAGATACTCTCTGAACTTGGCATGCTTATTCAGTTCTCATTCTTATCTGTACAAAAGAGGCTACCACAGGTCTATGTGGTTACCATCCTCTGTTGTTCTCCTATATCTGTGACTTTCTGCAGTGTTCAATCACATTTCTAGGATCCCAGAGCACTCAAGAAGTGCTTCCAAGAATTTAGAAAAGAGTCTTCAGAAGGACTGTCTACAGTTGTGTTTCCCCAGTCCCCCTGCCATGGACTGGTACTGTTAGGAACCAGGCCTCACAGCAGGGATGAACAGCAAGCAAGAGAGCAAAGCTTATCTGTATTTACAGCCGCTCTGGTTGCAGGAAAATAAGCTCAGTGTTCCCACTGATTCTGTATTACGCTGGGTTGTATAATTTTTTCATTATCTATCACAATTTAATAGCAACAGAAATAAAGAGCACAATAAATGTAATGTACTTGAAGCATCTTGAAAACATCCTCCCACCCCCTGTCCATGGAAAAACTGTCTTTCACCAAACAATTTTTGGCCTGAAATGAAAGACCAGATTTACAGCTTCCCTGGTGGCTCAGAGGTAAAAGAACAGGAGACATGGGTTCTGTCCNTACTTGAAGCATCTTGAAAACATCCTCCCACCCCCTGTCCATGGAAAAACTGTCTTTCACCAAACAATTTTTGGCCTGAAATGAAAGACCAGATTTACAGCTTCCCTGGTGGCTCAGAGGTAAAAGAACAGGAGACATGGGTTCTGTCCTTGGGTTGAGAAGATCCCCTGGAGAAGGAAATGGCAACCCGCTCTAGTACTCTTGCCTGAGAAATTCCAGTCAGAGGAGCCTGGTGGGCTACAGAGTGGGGTCATAAGGGTCAGATACAACTTAGTGGCTGAACACAAACAAACTATACTCTAAGACCCACATCTGGACTCATCTTATCGCCCCCTAAAAACATTCTATCACTAAAATTAAAGAGATGTTCTTCCATAGCAGAGTCCTATTTCACCGAATTTAGGAAAGACTCGTATATTATTTTAAGAAAAGACAACTCTTCCCCACTCCCACCACACAGTCTTGTGTCTTATATTTCTTCCCTTCCTTCACTTTTGAGAAATCAATAAACCTTCCCAATGGAGATTTCTGGACGTATTCAGCAATAAAACATGCCATCTTTTATCCTTTCCATGACCCATCCTTGTCCTTCCAACCCATGTGTGAAGCCTGAGGGCAGCACCCCAGCTCACACTGTAGCTGGTCAGGATCCAGGGGCTCAGCACCTGGGGTGCTTTGGCTAACCCAGAAGATATCAAGAAGCCTCTGGAGTGTTCTATCCATTGGTGACCCCAATTGCATCCTCTCATATTGCCATAATACATGATTAAGAAAAGAGTAGACATTTGATCACATACTGAAAGGATCTGCTGCGTTGCTTGTGAAGAGTCTGGCTAGAGAGAGTGACAAAGAGACCGACTGAATATTTTCATACAGTGAGTGCTCAAAACTAGCCATCCTTCATTTATTTATTATTTTCAGTCGGGAAATTAAAGATGAATAATGATTTCCCAATTGCCCTTCACAATCACGATTCAGCCCGAGAGCTAATAAGCCATCTTCAATACCCGCCCCCTCCACCACCACCTTTTCTGAACAGATATTTTTTCCACACGGATGAACACAAAGAAATAATCAGATAGGAGATTTTTCTTCTAAATTAGGCCTCTTGTTTGTAAACTGAAAGAGTGCTGATGCAGTTCAGAGCCCGCTCTCCACCACACAGGCCCGAGTTGCCCAGGTCTGCCACAAAGAGGCGGGAGAAGGGCAGGTTTTGTTCTCTTCTCCAGGCTCCTTCTGTGTGAGAGGCCATTCAGGCGCTCGCTGCTTCTCTGCACCCGCGTTCTCTGCCCCTCTCCCTGGCTCACACCCTCTCTCTGTTTGTCTCTGTTAGGCCAGCATGAGAGGAGCGCCGCTGGCTGGGAATGTGCTTTGATGTCGACCTCTGGCTGCCACGGCCAGACCTGCCTTGGTGGGTGAGTAGCACGGGAGTGAGGGCATGTGTGGGAGAGAGAAGGATGAAAGGAGGGCGGCTGGGGCCCAGGATGCAGACAGACTCCTGTCTGTTCCTTTAGATGCTTCAGGAAGGGGAATGCTGAGCCTTACGATTACAGAGGTTACAAACCAGCTCAACTTTAGAAATGACCATGTGAAGTACTGCCTAACGCAAAGAAGCAAATTATTGTTCAGGCTTTTGGCATCAAAAAAAAAAAAAAAAAAAGAAAAGAAAGAGATGAGCCTTGAGCATTGCCAAAGAGAAAAAGACATTCAGATGACATTCTAAGGAGGCTGGTTACTCAAGGCTGCAGGGAACCCGACACAGAGATAGGGTCTGAGTGACGGCTTAGCACACTTGTGCTCTTTCAGCTTTTGTTTTGATCACTTGCACCAGATACCAGGAATAAATCACAGGCCCTGGTGGTAAGGCTACATCTGTGATGCAGGCAGGCAACACAGGAAATCGTCACATGGGCCGTCTCCTCTGACCTCTGGGGACCAGCCAGGCAAGGGACATCCTGAGAGGCTGAACCCACAAAGAAGCGTACAGTTTGTATGAATTCTTGGCATTCAAGAGCTACCTCCAGTCAGATCATGGAGTTCCTGTGGCTCTGTCTAGATCAAAAGGCCTTATATTGCCAGGTTGTCAGAATAGATCGGACCTTGTTCTCCTATAACCAACACTTGTTTCCTCTTCCCTCAACCACCTATTTTATTAATCCCACCACGTAAAGCAATGAGAGTCTCTCCTCATCACTGATTTCACAACACTTTCTGTCAACACTTTCCAGCAAGTTTGGCAAGGTGGAAGGAGGCAGAGAAATTTTATATAAAATCCTTTTTGTTTTTTTTTTTCTATTTTGTTGACTCCCAGAGGATATGATTTCAAAAAATATTATCATCAAGCAAGAATTAATTGAAGACGTGCTGTATGCTATATCCATCGTCTCATTGTTCAGTTGCTAAGTTGTGTCTGACTCTTTGTGACCTTATGGACTGCAGCACACCAGGCTTCCCTGTCCTTCATCACCTCCCGGAGTTTGCTCAACTCATGTTCATTGAGTCGGTGATGCCATCCAACCATCTCAGCCTCTGCCACCACCTTCTCTTTCTGTCCTCAGTCTTTCGCAGCATCAGGGTCTTTTCCAATGAGTTGGCTCTTTGTATCAAGTGGCCAAAGTATTGGAGATTCAGCTTCATCATCAGTCCTTCCAATAAATATTCAGAGTTGATTTCCTTTGGAATGGGCTGGTTTGATCTTCTTGCTGTCCAAGGGACTACCAAGAATTTTCTCTAGCACCATAATTCAAAAGCATCAGTTCATCAACACTCAGCCTTCCTTATGGTCCAGTGATCACATCCGTACATGACTACTGGAAAAAGCATAGCTTTGAACGTATGGACCTTTGTCCGCAAAGTGACGTCTCTGCCTTCAAATACACTGTTTAGGTTTGTGATAGCTTTTCTTCCAAACAGAAAGTGTCTTTTTAATTTCATGGCTGCAGTCACCATCTGCAGTGATTTTGGGGCCCAAGTAAATGAAATCAGTCACTGTTTCTACTTTTTTCCTATCTCTTTGCCATGAAGTGATGGGACCAGATGCCATGATCTTAGTTTTTTGAATGCTGAGTTTTAATAAGCCAGCTTTTCCACTCTCCTCTTTCACCTTCATCAAGGGGCTCTTTAGTTCTTTTTTTGCTTCCTGCCATTAGAAGGGTATCATCGGCATAACTGAAGTTGTTGATATTTCTCCTAGCAATTTTGATTCCAGCTTGTGATTCATCCAACATTTTGCATTATGTATTCTACATGTAAGTTAAATAAGCAGGGTGACAATATACAGCCTTGATGTGTTCCTTTCCCAGTTTTGAACAGGCCATTGTTCCATGCCCAGTTCTAACTGTTGCTTCTTGTCCTGAATACAGGTTTCTCAGGAGACAGGTAATAACATGGTCTGTTATTCCATCTCTTAAAGAATTTTCCACAGTTTGTTGTGATCCACACAGCTTTTGCTTAGTCAGTGAAGCAGAAGTAGATATTGTTTTTAAGAATTCTTTAGCTTTTTCTGTTATCCAAATGGTGTTGGCAATTTGATCTCTGGTTCCTCTGCCTTTTCTAAATCAAGCTTGTACATCTGGAAGTTCTCAGTTCACGTACTGTTGAAACCTAGCTTGAAGGATTTTGAGCATTACCTTGCCAGCATGTGAAATGAGCACAACTGTAGAGTAGTTTGAACATTCTTTGGCATTGTCTTTCTTTGGAATTGGAATGAAAAACTGATCTTTTCCAGTCCTGTGTCCACTGTTGAGTTTTCCATAGATCACTGAATCCAGAAGTTCAAAGCAAAATCATTTCACTCTGTATTCTATCTGGAACTGTCCTTCAGCACTAAAATGCCTCCTACTATTAAAATATGATCTTTATTTTCTAGAAAAATCTTGTTTTAGGAGAATAAAATGATAAGAAGTTCTGTATTTTTCCCCATTGTGTCTTTTAAGGAAAAGATTTTTGGTTTGCGTGATTGTATCTTACCTGAGACAAAATGATCAACAAATGTTCTCATACTGATCAGAGAATTAATGGTAGCTATTTGCTAGTGAACAATTCTCAATGTCATTAGGAGCTAAATAAATTGTCTGCTGCCAGTCAAAATGCCATTCAAACAAAACCTGATTCTCCATTGAGATACACTGACACATAACTTGCATCCAAGATGCCTTCAAAGCCAATCCCATATCCCACAGCTTACAGCTTGGGAGAAAATTTCAGAGTCCTCTCAGCTCTAACCTTGGTCCCTAAGAAGAGGCATGATGATGCTGCTTTTAGGGACGTCTCAGCTCAAAGGAAAACCCCCTTATGGAATAGAGAAGTATCCTATTATACTCACCCCAACCCAAGAGCTTTTGGGCTATAAGTTGGGTTCGAGGTTATTTGAAAAAAAAAAAAACAAAAAACCCTCCATTGCTTTTAATTGACAAAACACAGAGAGATCTAGGTTAAATGGAACTATTTGTTTTAAAGGATAAATACATCCTCAGTGACAGAGAATGAGTACAGATTAACTATGCATATTTTCATGAGTGCTTTTGTTTTCAAAACCACACTCTTATGAGAAATCTTACTGTTGTGAAAATCATTGCCAAAAACATAAAATAAAATAAAGCAAGAAAATTGCATAGGCAACGGAGTGGCCCCCCTTCCACAGCCCAAGCAGATACTATGCCTGTCCCTCACACAGCAGGTCATCTTTGGCGACTTCCCGGGTCTTCACTCCACCCCTCAATTATGGAATCAGCAAAACTCTCAGGGGAAGAAGACCCAGAAAGAACAAATGTGGCCGCAAGAGACAGAGGAATCAATACTTTCAGAGTCTGAGAATGTAATGGGCCCTGTAGATCTGTTAATTATCAAACAAAAATTCTGTTTCAAGAAGGGAAAAAATGCATTTTAATAGCAGCTCTATAATTAGCCATTGCTGTTCAGGGTTTCTTAGTAGTTTTTATGTTTGTCTGCCTTCACCTTTATTTCCTTTAACAATGTTCGCATAAAATGGCTCAGAATTGCTCTCCCTCTAATTATTTACTGAAACAACCAACAAGCTGAGAGAAAGATGACAGAGGAGTGAAGAAAGATCTTTGTACAGGATGTATCGACTCACCACTGTTTCCTTCTTACTCCCTGATATTTTTTTGTTGTTCTTTCCTAGTGTATAATTTGTATGTTTGCATAAAACACTTGCCTGAGCTGTTTGATTGTATGATGCTTGATTTTAATATAGATACACAGTTTTTTCAGCCTTTGGTAAAAGACAGATCCAATCTATCCCCAAAATCACCACTGGCCAAGATGGAGCTGGTGGGACTTACATGTGATAGGGGTGGGAGTCAGTTTATAAATGTAAATTGACAACCTGGAGAACGTAAGAGTTTAGATGCCAAAACTGAATTTAAGACAGGAAACAATCTAGGGGGAAATGTTCAATTCTGAGGAAGCAAATGAGAAATGGAATCCTCAATGGGGCAAAAACAAGAGCAAAATCCCAAGGAAAATCAGGGTCAAAGTCACGACAGTCTAAAGAAGGCAGGACATTCACACTGATGGAAGTAGTCAGCCTAGTATCATGTCCTTGAACTGAGATTGTTTGCATACACCTTTCTGAAAGCCCATCTTTAAAAGGTGAACTCTGAGTTCAGCACCAGAAATGATGAACATTGCACTGTGAATAACAGCAACTCTGTACTCAGCCAACACCCAATACATGGAATAAGAATATGTTCAAGGGTCAGAACACAGGCCTGGAAAGTGGCAGAGTCAGCTACTATTCATCACCTTTCTGTGAGCAACGTGAAGTGATCGCTATCAACAAGTTGTCATTACTAAGTGATCAGAATATTATGAGCGAGATGGTAACATGAAATGAGAAGAGGCTAAAATTAAACAGCTGGGCAGTGACCATTGCACCCCTTGTAACATCACCCATCCAAGTCACTTCCAGGATGAAGAAAAGACCATAGAACACCAGAACATCACTGACGTTACAAATCCATGTCAAGCGGCTCTCTTTAAAATCAAGCATAGGTATGACCTTTGACCTTTTCGGTACGGTCCCAATTTAAGTTTCTTTCAAAGATGAGCCTATTCCCACTTTGCTGTGACACCCATGAGATAATACAAGAAGCGCCTCCACTCCCTGGGAGCCCAGGGCTTTCTTCTGAGATAAGCCAAGTTTAAAACTGCCCATGCTATGCTAGAGATTTCCAACAACATTCAGAACAAAATAAATTTTGCTCTGCTCTCTGAGTAGGAATGGCTCTTGGTAATAGGCCCTTTCTGTGGTTTATTGGTCCATTGTACAGTTTATCAGAGCCCAGTCTGTGTCAAGACTTCCATTATAAGCCCATATTTCTCTGGGTTGAGAGATCAACAATAAAATTGGGCTAGTGTTGAACCTTAATCTTGATATTCAGCCCCTGCTTGAGAATATAGGAGGAGAAATTAAAGAGAGAAGGGCAGAGAGACAGAGATGGAAAGAAACACCCAGGAATGTGATGTTGTAATTCCAATATTTTATCTTAGTAGCTAATTGTAAGGCACACTTTTTTTTTCATTGTTTCCATTGATTGTGGGACACATTTGATGGATGAGAAGTTATTTGATAGAAAAAAAATTAAATAAAAATTAAAATCAGTTTTCCCTCAGCACAGTTATCATATCTATGTGTTCACAAAGCAAACATGTCTTCACCTTGTAATTTGCTGCTCAAGGCTCTTTAAGAATGAGGGGCTTAACATTATGCAAAGCCAAGAGAGAAAAATAGGTTTTTAAATGTTGAATTTTTCCCATTTTTTTCTTTCCTTTGACTTATGATCAGCCACTGGCAGGCTTCTATTAAGATGAACTTTTATATCTTTCTTTCTTTAAACAAAAACCAAATAATACCAATGTTGTTTTTTTATTTTACTCATACCACACTAAAGAAAATTATTTAAACGTGTTTAAAGTGCTTCCGATGGCTAAGAAAAGATCATTTGTAAAGGATCCATTTCAAAAAGCACTGTCTTGCTGTAATGTCCACTATAGAGAAAGACCTTAGCTTAAATTATACCACAGCTATTTTAAATGGATTTTTAAATTATCTACCTTTGCATTTCATCATGGATGTTTCAGGGAAATTATCCTGAGATAATGCCAACAAATGGCTGCAGACTTTAGGTTTATAATTGCTCTTGTTCATTTAAGGTTCCCAGCAGACCATATCAGGAAATTCAATGCCTGGCAAGTCGGGGTTGATAATATACCGTAACTGGCATTTTCTTATTAGATGAGCACCCAAATCAGCTTTCATTTGTAGCAATGACCCTAATTAAGAGAACCATGATTTAAAGCACAGTCTGTGCATTTTAAGAATCAGATCTGGATATGGTAGTATTAACCAAAGAGTTTTTTTTATCTTTTTTTAGCCCAGAAAATTGGCATTATCTAAACTCAATTTTTCATATGTATATCATATTTTTTCAATTCTTTTCTCAAAATGAGAGGTTTCCTTCTAACTTCTGAATACAGATGTGTAAAACTGTCACATGTATACATTCCCATGTATGTAGGTGTACTCACCCCTGTCTACAGTAGATGATTCAGTTTTACAGTTGTAAGAGAGCTTAGAAAAGAGATAACTTGCTGCAGTGCTCACTAGCCCCAGCGTCTTAAGTGGAAGAACCAAGGGCTTTGAAGCTAATACAGTTTGCTTTGGATCATCAGTTGGTGAGAGGTAAAGCCTAAATTGCATAACTATTTTGAAAATTGTGCAAGAAAGAACCTCCTTCTCCCCACCTCCTGCAAAAAAAAAGAAAAAAAAAGACCTGGTAAAGATGTTACCTGGGACATATGTTAATGTACCTGGATTTTTTTTTTTTTTTTTTTTTAACTCATCCAGTCAACAGAAAGTGTTAGTTACTGGGACCTTGAAGCTGTGTATAGACTGAAATTTTATCCTCACATTGGTCATGGCAGGACCATGACCATAAAATCATCTTGGACTGTATTGGAAGGATATTTGAGAACTCCATCTGAATGTGTGTGTAAAATTGGAAAAGTTATCGAACGGGACCAAAAGTAAATAAAACCTCTCTTATATGCCGAGGATAATGAGATGAAGCAAGAATGATAACCAATGTTTGAAGATCATGTTATCATTCATAAAGAACATTTACCTATATTATTTCCTTAACTATAATTGCCTTCACCCAACACTGTGAAGATGCATGGCAAGAACAAGAACTGTAAATATCAGAGCATTACCATCCCCATTTCTTTGTTTAGGAATAAGACTTTTTCCTTAAGTGAAAAAAATCCAGGTTTCCAAACATGTACTCTCCATTACGCTATACTGTCTTCCTGGTAGAAATAATTATTATTAATAATATAAACAGAAAAAGTTAATGTGATTTCTCAGTTATGGTTATAATTATAGTGGTGATTACAATAGTTGTTACTTTTGAGCTTGAAGTACTTTTCTCTGCAGTATCTTGCACATAAACATGGATGCAGAAACCTGCTGCTGCTGCTGCTCCTAAGTCACTTCAGTCGTGTCCGACTCTGTGTGACCCCATAGACGGCAGCCCACCAGGCTCCCCCATCCCTGGGATTCTCCAGTCAGGAATACTGGAGTGGGTTGCCATTTCCTTCTCCAATGCATGAAAGAGAAAAGTGAAAGTGAAGTCGCTCAGTCTGTCCGACTGTTAGCGACCCCATGGACTGCAGCCCACCAGGCTACTCCGTCCATGGGATTTTCCAGGCAAGAGTACTGGGGTGGGGTTCCATTGCCTTCCCCATGCAGAAACCTATACAGTAGGTATTATCACACCAAGTCAGAGTTTGAGCCAAAAGAGGCTCAGGGAGCTCAGATGATTTATCTAAATTTGCAGAGCCTATAAAAGGCAGAACCCGGTTCAGAACCAGGTTAGTTTGACCCAAAATGAAATGTTTTCTCTTTGCAGTATTTCCTTCATGATAAGATAGCACACATGTTTGACAAAATAGTGGTAAATTGGCATAGGAACACAAACAGAAATCAATGCAAAACACCCTCAAGTTTCAGTTAGTACAGGAAATAACTTCACAGAAAAAAGAAAAGTTCACAAGAGGAAAGGCTGTCTATGTAGTGGGTATAGGTGTGTGTGAGTGTGGGGTGGGGGGTAGATGTTGGTGTGGGTGTGAAAGAGAGAGTTGTATATATACATAGCCATGATGTAAATCATGTATATAAATGATAGATGCATGTTTATATTTTCATTTATGGGTATGTATACATAAATACATGAAAAGCAAAAAGTAAAACATTTAAAAAATAAAACCAAGAGGAATAACACATTATATTATTAAGGTTTTTCACAAAATCCTACACAAGTCAAACTGTTATTAAGTAGAATTTATTTTATAAGTTTTATTGGAGATAAGATTCTTACCAGTTTTATAGGCAACTTTTGATTAAGGTTTAATTGTTGGAGTTGCTTCATTTCAAGGAAAATGATTTAGCCCCCAGGATATGCAGATGACTATTATAAGAAGCCACATTTTCTTAAGGAGGGGAGGGCCTTCAGCTATTCTTGAAAGAGCAAAAATTTCCAGGAATTATCCTTACTGTTATTATAAATTAATAAATTTTAGTAGTGCCATACCACAAATCTTTGGCACTGACCTATATAGAAACATTAATATCTTATGATATTGATTTCAAAGACGAAGTCCAGAACCTTATGGTAAATCTGGAGGAAGTTTGTCTCTCATGATAGATGCTGCCATAAGACTCACCTAATAATATCCGAGTGAAGCATGATCTCCACGGGAGCTCAACATGGGCTCAGTAAACACACACATCCGCTTCAGGGGACTCTGGGCCCGCGGCCGTCCCAGGCACACTTATAAACAGCCACCTAAAGCACTGCTGGTTGCTCTGTCACTGTCCCTGATGAACTGAGTGATAACCTAGCTCAGGTTTGTGAGATTTGTACTGTCAGTACCAAGCCGATGGAGCTTTAGATGCACCCCTCCCCAAGGCACGGACATTTCCAATAGGATGAAATCAGTATTTCAGACCAATTAGAAAGTGCCTGGAAGAGACCCAGGTAAGATCACAGAACAGGCATGCTTTGAGCTTTGATAGCTCAACCATCTGGGCACAGTTCTTTCCAGATAAAATGTTCAGTTCAGTCGCTCGGTCATGTCCGACTCTGCAACCCCATGGACTTGTGTGCAATTGTGCTCATCAATGTCCAGCCCATAAAAACAAACAAAAAAAAAAGCTGTGCAGCATATCAGGAGTTAGCAAAAGCAATGCTTTTCCTGCCCTCTCCTCCCACCTTCCCCACCCCCAGTTCACCACCTTGAATTATTAGTACTATAATTCACCATCTGCTAAATATGTTTTCCAAGCATAGTCAAGTGTATGTACTGACACCAGACAGCAGCCTATGTAAGTGATCAGAAGCATAAATAGGAGTAGCCGCTAAGTAAACCAGCTTTTACAAATTCCCGTGATGTCAGGGGTAGGGATGAAAGGGCAGAACATCACCTTCCAGCATCTCAGCTATCAGCCTTATAGACCATTCTCCCAAAATGGCCAGTCTGGGAAAACGTTTGAGACACATGTTTTCCAGTTTGTTTATTTTCTTCTGTCACTTCCACTGGTATTCTCTGCTCTTCTTGGCGGCTGACCTTTCACAAATGTTGGTTCTGTTTTAGCAATGCCCTATTGTAAATAAGAGGGCAGAGTTCTCAGAGCAAAGGCCAGTGTAGCTAGGAGGCTCCGTGGGGACCAAGGAGCCCTGTTTCATCTGCCAGAGGCGAGTGTTAACCTGCCCCTAGTCCCGAGGAGGAGCAGGGGGTCAGGGCCCACTCTCCAATGCTTCATCCAAGCTTACTTAACATTCCACAGGAGAGCATAATTAACAGTATGGGACAATGTGTGGGCTGGCTCATCAACCAATACATTGGTTGGTAAGGTATTTTTGAAAATAAGGATCGGTAATCATCTGGGTAACTTTCATAGGGAGATGTTAGGAAACAAACTGGTATTTAATAGTATGGGTGTTGATGATTAAAAAGCATTCTATTCAAGATCCATATTTGCCGTGTTGGTTAATTCTTTCAGCTCAGAATCTCTACAAGATAAAGACTGATTTGGCATGTAATGGAGTTTGTTTGAATGGAAATTATTGTCAGATATGCCCTAATTCCCCTCCTATTAGATATGAAATTCTAGCTAAGTGAATCAGATAGCTTCTCTGAGCCATTGTTTTTTAAGTAATAAAATGAGCATGATATTCCCTCCCCACTTGCCTTAAACTTTGTTGACACTCAGGTAAAACCATGTATGTGAAAGCACACTGTAGACAGCAAAACACTTTCCAAGGATACTTTGTTGGGATATTATTACTCAATAATAGTTTTTATAAAGCTTCAGATGATAAAAATATGGGTATTCCAAAATTAGGACACCTCAAAAAGTGATGTGTTTCTAGGGCCTGATGCAATGGGGAACAGGTGGGAGGTGAAACAATCCTTGCTGAACAGGAGATGAAATCTCATCAGTGACTGAGAGATATTGAGTGCCCTGGAGGCTCAGTGGTAAAGAATCCACCTGCTAATGCAGGAGACACAGGATCTATCCTTGAGTCAGGAAGATTCCCTGGAGAAGGAAATAGCAACCCACTCCAGTGTTCTTGCCTGGGAAATCCCATGGACAGAGGAGCCTGNAGGAGACACAGGATCTATCCTTGAGTCAGGAAGATTCCCTGGAGAAGGAAATAGCAACCCACTCCAGTGTTCTTGCCTGGGAAATCCCATGGACAGAGGAGCCTGGTGGGCTACAGTCCAGGGGGTTGCAAGAATCAGACAGGGCTGAGCAACTAAACAACAACGAGTGAGATTAAAGTTGCAGAACAGAATTTCTTCCTCCTCCTGTCTCCAAAAGGCGCATAGTCCTCAGGGGTAATGAGTTCAACACCCAACAGCGGCAGCCCCAGTGGGCTTCCAGGGGTTTCTCTTTCAGGCATTGCTCAACAGACAAGGTGCAGCGGTGCTGATGCTCACAGGTTGGGAACTCAACTTCAACTGTGTTTCTCGGCAGCATCTCTGAATAAGAGCAAACAGCAAGGAAGTTCCTTCTATGCTATCAAAGACTGGGCCAGAGAGACAGAACCTCTCACTACACTGTGAAGGCATCTCATGTTTGTGTTGGGTGCAGATCCGAATGCTTCCTTCAGAGGAGATAAGTGGTTCTGACTGTCACTTCACAGAAGGGTCTCTGGCACAGAGAACTCTCTAAAAACTCCCTCTGATGGCCCTTCTGTGCCTCCTGATTATTTTTTTCCTATCCACCTCTCCTGTTTTCTCAGTTACAGTTGCTGGATTTGAGATCTTTGCCATCTCAGTCACATTTTAGCATGTGTTGCATTGTAGTGTTTGCTTTTCACTGCTTTTCTTTATAAAAAGAACCTCTTAAAAAAGGATGGAAACAAACAGCTCTTCACATTGATGGAAAGGAGACCTTCTGGAGTGTGCATAGCGCGGTGAGAAGGGCTCACAGGGATGGGAGGGGGAGCGTATTCAGCCTGTCAATAATTCCCCTTGGATTTGCAGACCTCCCCACTAGGTTCTGGCAATGCTGAGATAAATAGCCTTGGCTTCCTCCCTGGAAGGATGAGGCCCAAGGGAAATGAGACTCCCTGTGACCCCATCAGAAGCATGGGCTCCATCGCCACCTGAGATACTTTTATTCAAAGCCGACCCATTTCATGTGAATTCTTCAAGGCAGAGTCCACTTCTAACCCAGCTCTAAAACTTCTCTGCTACCTGCAACTGCCTTGAACACCTAGAACTTTAGGTGCTGCTGTTTAGACACTAAGTTGGTGTCTGACTCTCTGGGGACTCCATGGACTCCAGCCTGTCAGCCTCCTCTGTCCATGGGGTTTCCCAAGCAAGAATACTGGGATGGGTGGCCATTTGCTTCTCCAGGGGATTGAGCCCATGCCTCCTGCCTTGCAGGCAGATCTTTTACCACTGAGCTACCAAGGAAGCCACCTAGACTACAGTAGGTATTTAATAACTATTTATGGAAAGGTAGCTTCAAGGTTAAAAAAGGGAGAAGCTAAAATGATTTGATATCATTTTAGCTAGAAGAGTGAGGTTGGATGCATTGTTTCAAGGGCTGCTGCTGCTACTGCTGAGTTGCTTCAGTCATGTCTGAACCTGTGTGACCCCATAGATGGCAGCCCACCAGGCTCCATCATCCCTGGGATTCTCCAGGCAAGAACACTGGAGTGGGCTGCCATGTCCTTCTCCAATGCATGAAAGAGAAAAGTGAAAGTGAAGTCGCTCAGTCTGTCCGACTGTTAGCGACCCCATGGACTGCAGCCCACCAGGCTCCTCCGTCCATTGGATTTTCCAGGCAAGAGTAAGGTGTGAGTGAGGTGGAGTGAGGTGGAGTGAGGTGCCATTGAAGGGTACTGAGAACAATTGGAGACCATGAAATAATTAATTGTATGTGATGCCAGGCTCCTTGTACTCACCAGATATTGCCTTCCTCCTACTTCCTTGGTCGTTAGGCAGGTTTAGGTTTAATCACTCTCCTCTAAGCACCTACAGTGAACCAGGGACTGCATACGTATTCCCATGTGGAATGAGACAATGTCAAAAAGCAACCCCCTGAGTGAACTCCCATAATTCCCACAGTACTAGGGTGGAAAATGTGGCTCAAAGACTTTATATTGTCTACAGTCCCAAAGTCTGATTATGTGAGATCCAGGATGTCAGATAGAGCCCACCACATAATTGACTGGGGATACAGTAGCCTCAGAAATCAGAAATTAATCTGGAAACGTGAAGAATCAAAGGCAAAGATCCACTTGGTTAAAACAATTATAGTTTTTAATCCATTAGGGTGATTGGAACATTAAGAGCATCCTTGGAAAGATCAGACCAAAAAGTAAAAAGAAATCAGGGACCACAAGATAATCAATAAGCATTGTTGTTAATGTGCATGCACACACACACACATGCACACACACACACACAATCAGACCAGCTAGTCATCTCCCTTTTGCAAGGAAGAGGTGATCTAGGACTGGATTCATCTTACCAGGGGAGCCCCTGTGAGTTTAGCTCATAACTAGTTCATCCCAGCACGGCCCCTCTCTGCAGCCCCAAAGAAAATGACTATCTCAATGCAGGGTGACCTGTAGATTTTTTTTTTCAAATCAATAGTTGTTTAAAGCCAGGGTATAACTTACTTAGCAGAGAAGATAAAGTTCACTGGATAAAATGTGTAGGCACGCAAATGTAAGCTATTTCCACTTGGCACATCCAAGTCCAATACTGTGCATTCCAAAATTCTCCAAAGTGCTACACACAACTTCACGCTTCTCTGTATTGCAAGACAGGATTGTGAAGGTCTGATTTTCCTAAATTAAGTTTTCCTAGCTGATGAATCCCGAATTAAATGTGGAATGGTTTGAAATAAAGAGTCTCTCCTTCACTATGGGTTGGCTTCTTTGGGACATGGGGGAATTTTCCATATCCTTTCCAAAGAAGATAGATGCTTGTGGAGTAGAAGAGGATGATCAATGCAGTTCTGACCGATCCTAGCTGATGAATCCCGAATTAAATGTGGAATGGTTTGAAATAAAGAGTCTCTCCTTCACTATGGGTTGGCTTCTTTGGGACATGGGGGAATTTTCCATATCCTTTCCAAAGAAGATAGATGCTTGTGGAGTAGAAGAGGATGATCAATGCAGTTCTGACCGAACTTGCTGCTGCTGCTAAGTCGCTTCAGTCGTGTCCGACTCTGTGCGACCCCATAGATGGCAGCCCACCAGGCTCCCCCATCCCTGGGATTCTCCAGGCAAGAATATAGGAGTGGGCTGCCATTTCCTTCTCCAATGCATGAAAGAGAAAAGTGAAAGTGAAGTCGCTCAGTCGTAGCGACCCCATGGACTGCAGCCCACCAGGCTCCTCCATCCATTGGATTTTCCAGGCAAGAGTACTGGGGTGGGGTGCCATTGCCTTCCCCGCTGACTGAACTTAGATGATGCCTAAAAAAATGTGACCGGGAACTCAGAGTTGCACAGCTCCAGGGCGTGTCCCTGGCACTGCGGTCTGTGCAAACAGCTCCTCCTGGCCTTGGTAAGCACGGTGGCTCTAGAGATCACCTGTCTTTCCTATTCTTTACACTGCTGCTGCTGCGGCGCTTCAGTCGTGTCCGACTCTGTGCGACCCCATGGACGGCAGCCCACCAGGCTCCCCCGTCCCTGGGATTCTCCAGGCAAGAACACTGGAGTGGGTTGCCATTTCCTTCTCCAATGCATGAAAGAGAAAAGTGAAAGTGAAGTCGCTCAGTCGTGTCTGACTCTTAGTGACTCCATGGACTGCAGCCCACCAGGCTCCTCCATCCATGGGATTTTCCAAGCAAGAGGACTGGAGTGGGGTGCCATTGCCTTCTCCAATTCTTTACAGTTTCCTCTATTTTAAGATCAGAGATGGTGGCGTAGGGAGAGGAAGAGAAGCCACCTTACACTGTCTTGGCCCCAAATCACGGTGCCATTTCCACGTCAGTGTTCTGTGAGTGCTCCCAAGAATGAGGAGGCAGAAGTGCGGAGCACGGTGCGTTTTCCCCTCTCAACGTCTGAGTCTCACTGCCGTGTCCACCATCCCTCCCCAGGGGTGGATCACTGAGCCCCGTCTGCACAGCCTCCTCCGCATGAAAGCCCCAGCAGAACAATTCCTCTTTACTATTCTAACTTGGCTTTTGTCAATAAGCACTGAAGACATAAAAAGAGAAGATGGGCTTTGCTCCTGAATGAGAGCGATTTGACTTTCAATATCAAGAGAGTGGCAAATACCTTCAGATGTTGTGTCCTGCTGAGCCTTTTCAGAGGCTGGTTTTTGTCTGCAGAAGGCTGTTTTCTCCTCACGCTAGACCCAGAGAGGTGATCTCTTCTTTATTTGACCTCATGGATGCCTCTTGGCGTGCCAAACTGGGCCCTGGTAATTTGGGGGGAATGGCAGGCACAAAGCCGTGTTTTCATGAGACGCTTTTGGCCATGGCATAGTGAGCAGGAGCCCAGGTGCATAAAGCTCGCCTGTCTTGTGTGTTTGGGCTGCTGCTCTTTCTCTCTCTCCACACAGCCCCAGAGTGGCAACGTCTTAAGGCAGAGCTGTAAAGTAGGCATGAAATTGGCACTTTGAGATGCTATGCTTTTTGCAAGCTTTGAGACACACATCAAGAACTTAAATGCATCCCCAAATAGCACTTGGGATCAAGAATGATACCTTTCAGGTAGTCTGTGCTGAAGGTCGGAGGATGGAATAGGCCCACCAACACAAGTATTGACACATACAACTCCCAGGCTCCTCCTGAATCAGGGTTATAGACAGCAGTAGGGAGTAAAAGCATATTCTCTTCTGACAAGCTTCATTGCAGTAAAAGGCATTTTATATTTATGCATAATGAGCTACTTCTGTGCTTTACAGACCATTTTGCACATGGTTTGTACCTCATATTAAATTTGATGATGTATTTGAAAGCATTTTATAAACAGAAAATTGTATGCAGATTTTAGCTATTATGAAAATAATGATGAGTAAATAACTTCAGTTAGTGAAGTTGTTATTGAGCCAGCTTGGAAGTCTCTCTCCCCCTCTTCCTGACCCTACCATTGAATGCAGAAAAGAAGTTACAAAGGGGATATTAAGACATGGTTTTCTGAAGTTATTGACATTTACAGAACTGTACATAGACAATAAAATCCCATTTCTTAAATAAAATACTGGAAAAAATAGATTGAAAACAATCAATGCACAAAACTAGGGTGAAAGAGTAGGAATGGTTAATATATTTTAAGAAGGTTGTCTGCCAATATCCATTCAAATTTTGAAAAAAGCCCTACTATTTGGTATTAATACAATAATTCCACTCTTGTGAATCCAACCTATAAGATAAAAACATCAGTCACTATATCCTTATATCAATAGGGAGACAGGTATGTAGGCAAGTAGATAGATAGATGTTCAGAGTAGCATTTTTTGTGGTTGCAAAAAACTTAAAACAGCAAGTCAACCATTTTTAAAATCTTTATTTTGTATTGGGGTATAGCTGATTAACAATGTTGCAATAGTTTCAGATGAACAGAGAAGAGACTCAACCATATATATTCATGCATCCATTCTCCTCTAAACTCTCCTCCCATCCAGGCTGCCACAGGACACTGAGCAGAATTCCATGTGCTTTACAGTAGGTCCTTGTAACTTATGCATTTTAAATACAGCAGTGTGTACATGTCCATCCCCAACTCCCTAACTATCCCTTTTCCCCATCCTTCCTCCTGGAAACCATAAGTTCATTCTCTGAGTCCTTCTGTTTTGTAAGTGAGTTCATTTGCATAATTTCTTTATAGATTGCACATGTAAGGGACGTCATATGATGTTTCTCTAACTTATTTCATTCAGTATGACAATCTCTAGGGTCAACCACGTTGCTGCAAATGGCATTCTTTCTTTATTTTTAATGACTGAGTAATGCTCCGTTGTATAAATGTACCACATCTCCTTTATCCATTTCTCTTCTGTTGGCCAACCATTCTTGAACAACACAGTGTTAATGTCTTGGTACAAATACTTTGTCTTCAGGATATACTGTAATTCACTGAGCTTTACACTTACCTCAAAATGTTTGCTTTTAATGTTTTTTTATAGTGATACAGTGACACTGACATAAGCAATCTTGCACGGTAATCTTTTCTCACAACTCTGATTATTTCTATAGTATTTATTACCAGGAGAGAAAATGAAGAATATTTCACATTATGATCAGAACCAACTGATATGGGGACATATAAGAGAACACAGGAGTGGGCTGAGAGAATAGTGGAGTCTGACAGTATGCTAGGAGAGGAAGCTCAGTGAAGGAAGCCTTCTCTGGAAAAGGGGTGCTTGACCAGGAGACCTAAATGATAGGGATGAGCGGGGCATGCAGAAGTCTAAGAGAACAGAAGTCATGGCATGTGCAAAGGCCCTGAAGCATGAAAAGGTTTCCAAGGTTTTTGGAGTTTGGGGGAGGAAGGAGAGAGCTACATCATGAGCCTTGAAGGTCATAATCAAGGGCTTTGATCTTACAGCAAGTTATGGCAAACTCTTCAGAGGTGTCTAACTGGGAGAATGGACTGATACAGTGTGGGATTTTGAACTTCTCACTCTGGGGTGGACATGATTTGTAGGAGGACGAGTGAATGTGGGTTAGGTTAATTCATCTAGGAGACAATGAAGGAGAGAAATGGACAGATAATAAGAAGGGAAAACCACAGGACAACTGCTAGGTTTTCTGTGCTAGTAAAAGGGTGCGTGCCTGCTTCTCACTGAGAGGGGATGGAGTAGGAAGGAAAAACTTGGGAGAAGGGCTGCATTGAGCACAGAGAGGGTCGCAAGCTCCATTTGGTCACGCTGTGGCAGAGGGTCCTCTCGCAATCCTGTCAAGTGGGGAGTTGACACCTTAGCCAGGTGTTCAGATGATTTGTCAGAGCTGAAGGTGTGAATTTGGGAGTCATCATCATAAAGTACAGCAGGGAAGGAAAAAATATATTTTTCCTTTTACCTTTCTAGGTTCTTGGCTGGGCCTCTGTAGTGAAAGACAGATTAACCAGAGAAAAGCATGGGAATTCATTTGATACAACTTTTCTGTGACACAGAAGCCTTTATAAGGAAAAGACCGGAAGTTAAACCTAAGTGTTCTTATGCTCAATTTGATGAAGACAGGAAAAGTGGAAGGTCATGGAAACTGTGATAAGACGGAGTATGAGCTGAGTGTAGTGAACTGGGGGAAACTTAGCAAACTCACGCATTCCTTCAGACTCCTCTCTGAGCCTCCCTTCTTCAGAGTTAAGGATGCTACTTCCCTCTGGGTTTAGGAAGGTACCTGTCACATGAGAGTCTAAAGACATGCTTCAGCGGAAATTCCTTCCTGAACCTGCCATTTCTCAGATTCTGTCAGCTTAAAGCATCTAGTATGCGAGGTGCCGTATTTTGGAACATCATGTCTGGAACTCCATCAGTAAAGTCACGGGACTGGATGCGAGGAACCAAGGAGAGAGTGGAGACAGAGGTGAGAAGAAAGCCTAACACTGAGCCCTGGATTAGGAGAGAAGTGTCGGGGGCAGAAAAGTGACTTAGGGATGGTTGGTGACACAGAAGAAAAATCAGGAATAAAAGAGGATAGAACATTTTAAATGATGCTCCAAAATACAGACAGAGAAAGCCACTGAATTTGGTAGCAGGGGGCTCATGCGGGTCTCTGAAAACCACTTCATTGGGGCAGTTGGGACACATCTTGCCCTCTTTTGTGGGAGGAAATGAGGATAAGGGAGAGGAACAGAGTCCATGAGTGGAGAGACTCCTGCAGAGAATTTAGGCTGTAAATGTGTGCAGAGGGAGAAGATGAGATCTGTACAGCTGTCTGACGCAAGGGAGGTTAGACTTCACTTTTTCTTAATGATAGAGACCACCATGCAGCTGCGTGCCAGCAGGTATGCTTCCTTAACAAAAAGGACACTGATGATAAAAGAAACCTGGAGAAGGCAAGAGGAGGTGGAACCCAAAGCACAAGTGGTTGCTTTTCCCTCTTTCCAATAAAAGAAAGCAGGAAGGAGAAGAGAAGAGTGCAACTGGAAGTGTAGATGTGATCGGACAAGACATGAGTTCGAGGAGGAAGGAAATGATATGGGAAAAATGATCTTCAATAGAGGATAATGCCAGGGAACATGCCAGCGGACTTCCAGAAAGCTCTGCTCTTTGGAGGTGACTAATTTAAATCAGTCAGCTGAGCTGTGCTGTTAATACTTTCTGTGGTGACTTCCAAGCCTTAGCGATAGGTAACAGGCAGCAGGTTAACTGAGTTCACACAAAGCTACGTTTTTGCCAGATGAGCCGGACAAAGGTGTGTTTGCAGTGCTCTCTGTTTTCCAGGATCATAATGGCAAATTTTCAAAGGAAATGGAGGAAGAGAAGTCTTGAAAGGGGCTGAAGGTTAGAGAGAAAATACTTCTCAGTATGACCAGCAATTATAGTGATTGGGTTCCAAGTAAGTGAGCTGAGAAGATGAGGTGTAATCAGAGCATTGCACGCTGAAGATTAAGGCTTCAGAAGCAGAAAAGGTCCCAGGTGGGAACCTAGGAGTGTGAGATTGAAGCCAAACAGAAGTAAAGTTCACCTGTCATGGGGGAGGTCAAGAAAACAAGTGATCATATGCTGGGTGTCTCACCTGCGAAGATGATGTATCACCAAAAATGGTAACAGAATCAAAGATGGAAAGAAAAACTAAGAACTAGAATATGCAGAGGATGAATGCCTAGGACTGGGAATGACAGCGGAGACCCTGCAGAATGGCACAGCTTTTAAGGCTGTGGTTTTTAACCAGGAACAAGGGAAATGCTGTGAAATGGTCAACGAAAATACTCCATCTCCAGACTCTGAAATATGGGACTATCAGCAAAAATAAATAAATATGTCTTTCACTGGAGACCTGCAGTGTTAGAGGAGTAGAGATGTCTTCAGGTAATAGCCAGGCTATTAGTAAATCTACATCCTAGAGAAAGTTCCACAGGAAAATGAAGGTGTGGGGAAGTTCTTGCTGATCATGGATCTGGAAATCAAGATGACAAGATGAAAAAACTTTTGGAGGGAGGAAAGGAGAAGATAAGTGGTGGACTAGGTCCATGTAAGTGACCCACAAAACAGTGTGGAGGTGAGGAGAATGCAGATGGCAATAGCGGTCAGGGAGACTGGTCTCCTGGCTACAGCTGTGGCAATCGCAGATGGGACGTGCTCAGCCATGACTCAAGAGCAGCGGTCCTGTGTGCTTCCCTTGAGGCCACTTGGGGAGGACCTCTTCCTCCTCTGGAACTGTTGTGATCTTTCACAACACTGGTTGTTTCAATCCCATCATTTGAAAAGCATTTTCCCTGCTCTAATTTGTGATGCCACTTTTAAGTTCAGCTCAGTTGCTCAGTCGTGTCCGACTCTTTGCAACTCCGTGAGCCACAGCACGCCAGGCCTCCCTGTCCATCATCAACTCCCGGAGTTCACCTAAACTCATGTGCATCGAGTCAGTGATGCCATCCAGCCATCTCATCCTCTGTTGGCCCTTTCTCCTCCTGCCCGCAATCCCTCCCAACATCAGGGTCTTTTCCAGTGAGTCAGCTCTTTGCATGAGGTGGCCAAGGCACTGGAGTCTCAGCTTTATCATCAGTCTTTCCAAAAGAATACTGGAGTGGGTTGCCATTTCCTTCTCCAGGGGATCTTCTGGGCTGGTCAGGAAGATCCCCTGCAGAAGGAAATGGCAATCCACTCCACTATTCTTACCTGGAGAATCCCATGGACGGAGGAGCCTGGTGAGCTACAGTCCACGGGGTCGCTAAGAGTCGGACATGACTGAGTGACTTCACTTTCACTTTCACTTTTCCAAAGAACACCCAGGACTGATTTCCTTTAGAATGGACTGGTTGGATCTCCTTGCAGTCCAAGGGATACTTCACATTCCAGGATGTCTGGCTCTAGGTGAGTGACCACACCATCGTGATTATCTGGGTCGTGAAGACCTTTTTTGTGCAGTTCTTCTGTGTATTCTTGCCACCTTACACATTTGCTAAATGAATGCATCTGCATTAAGACCCGTGTTGAGGTATTCTCTTCTTTTCCGTTGATCCACTCCATTGATTCTCACGCCAATGCCCCTTTTCAAAGAACTGTCAACTTTAAAAGAAAAATTAATATTTACTAGGGCAAGTCCATCTTAATTATTCTTTTCTCAGTGTGTTGTATTTTTCAAGCTCTTCATTTATCCAGTGAGCTTTGTAGTTGCACAAAGAAGTGTCAACACATGGCCACTGAACTTTTGATGACTTTGTTAGCACTGTGAATAAATTAGCATGACACTGTAATAGCATGTTTTTCTGTTTTTGTTTTTTAAATGGTTCCTCATTTACTCAGGGCTTTGTGTGCCCTTCAGTTAATTCTCCCTTTTGAATTAGATGTTTCCATTCTATTTCCAAATGTTTATTTGGAAATGTATTGCTTATCTGTAGACAAAGTTTGGGGATTTCACCTCCATTTCCTTGGTAGTCAACTACCTTAATGAACTGTCTTATAAATGTTAATGTTATTTCTAAATAATTGCTTCTGGTTTTGTGGGTTAAAAGTTATTATCTGAAAAATTAAATCTGCATTTCTTTTAAAAACTTATTTATTTACTTATTTGGCTGCACCACATTTTTGCTGCAGCGCGCAGAGTCGTTGACCTTTAACGCAGCATGTGGGTCTTTTTAGTTCTGACCTGCGAATTCTTATAGCACCATGTGGGACCCAGTTCCCTGACCAGAGGTTGAACGAGGGTCCCCTGCACTGGGAGCATGATTAGCCTCTGGGCTATCAGGGAAGTCCCTCTTATTTCTGAGTTACCTTTAGACTTCTAATGCCTTTTGTATAATACATTAAGCCATTAATATCTGTCTTATTTTTCATTCTCACGCAAGTACATGAATTACGTTGTCTATAAGAATAGGTCTATTAGTCATTTAAAATATGTAGCCCCAGTTTAATTAACAATTGCATCTGAAATTGATAGTATGTATTCTTTTTGCATTCTTGGGCTAAGTTCTATGCTGTATTTTTTATTTTTCTTAATGTATAAGTATTTACTTCTGCTTTTATATGTAAGCACAACAAGTCAATTATTCATCTCAAACTAATAACAGTATTTTATATTTTCTGAAAAAGAAAATTATTTATTGTTCTAAGTGCTTCAGTTTGTTTAGCAGACTTATAGAGAAAACTTTTATAATTTTTATCATTATATTTGTTGTTAGACCACTTTTATCAATTCTAATTTTGTTTATTTCCACTATTTTATTGCCTTGAGGAGAATTCTAGAGGTATGTCAGGAATTGCTTTCCTCATAGAAAGAGTCTTTTAGATTTATTCATCCATTTATTTATGGATTCTACTCTTACCAATATTGTTCTTGATAATTATGTTTTTATCTACTTTTTTATTTCAATGATCATCTCTTTTCATGTTGTCTCATTAATAATACTATGAATTTGCTTTCTATTACAGTTTTGGAAGCATCCAACACTTTTATAAACAGTGTTGTATTTTGGCTTTTAAAATGAGGGAGGGATGATGTGGGGTGGGAGGTGGGAGGGGGGTTCATGTTTGGGAGTTCGTGTAAAAAAATAAATAAATACAAAAAAAATAAAAATAAAAAAATAAACTGAGGGTATCAATAATTTTTCTTGATTTAATTTTCTAAATAGATTGTTTTAATTTTTTTAACCCATGTAAGATTTTTGGAATTTGGTGGAAGGGATCATTTCTAAGACTTAGAATATGATTTTTTTTTTCCTCTTAATTTTTCAATAGATACCTAGAAAGGAAGTATCTTTATTGGCAGAGTAAAAACATTTGTGCTTGAATAGCATTTTAGTGTTATCCCTAATGATACTGTAAGCCTAGCAGGGCTAAATGATTAACAGCTAAGACACTTTAAGTGGTTTGACTGGGCATTTTACATGCCGAGATAGCCTTATTTCTCTTTGTCCTTCTTGAATTACATTTTCCTGTAGTTTCACGTACAAACACTAGTAATTAGTGCTTGGTGGAAAATTTGTGTTGTTGCGTTCATACACAGCTCTGTTTTGTGGGAAACCATATTCATTCACTGCAGAGAGATCAAACTAGTCAATCTCAATGAAAATCAACCTTGAGTACTCATCTGAAGGACTGATGATGAAGCTGAAACCCAGACACTTTGGCCACCTGGTGCTGAGAGACAGCTCTTTGGAAAAGATCCTGATGCTGAGAAAGATTGACGGCAGGAGAAGGGAGCAGCAGAGGATGAGATGGCTGGATGGCGTCACTGACTCAGTGGCCATGAATATGAGCAAAGTCCAGGAGACAGTGAAGGCCAAAGGAGCCTGGCATGCCGCAATCTATGAGGTCGCAAAGAGGTGGACTTGCCTTAGCAACTGAACAACAGCCACAATATCCATACATGGAAATCACAAAAATGTTTAGACTCCCCTTAGTTTATCTGCAACCTTAAAGACCCTCATTAGCACCACTTCCACCTAATAGTCATTCTCAGAATTACAAACAGGTCTCAACATGAAAATCAACATCTGTAGGTTTCAGGTCTTTCAAATGTAAACTGATTCATAAATAGAAAGAATCACAGTAACACTTTAGGAAAATAATTCTCTACATTAGAAGGATTGCAATTACTCAAGCCTATCATAGTATGTTTATAGTCATTCTCAGAATTACAAACAGGTCTCAACATGAAAATCAACATCTGTAGGTTTCAGGTCTTTCAAATGTAAACTGATTCATAAATAGAAAGAATCACAGTAACACTTTAGGAAAATAATTCTCTACATTAGAAGGATTGCAATTACTCAAGCCTATCATAGTATGTTCGGAGAAGGCAATGGCCACCCACTCCAGTACTCTTGCCTGGAAAATCCCATGGACGAAGGAGCCTGGTAGGCTACAGTCCGTGGGGTTGCAAAGAGTCAGATATGACTTCACTTTCACTTTCACTTTTCACTTTCATGCATTGGAGAAGGAAATGGCAACCCATTCCAGTGTTCTTGCCTGGAGAATCCCAGGGACAGGGGAGCCCGGTGGGCTGCCATCTATGGGGTCGAACAGAGTCGGACATGACTGAAGAGACTTAGCAGCATCGTAGTATGTTAGGTTGAAGTACATTCTAACACTCAAATTCCAGAATAGTTTTTTTTTTTTTTTCTGCAGGGTTAGGAGAAGTAAAATCACCTACTTGAGACGCGATATGTCATATAGTCTACGTAAACAATAAAACAACTGGATGCAACTCAAATATTTGTGTTAGAAATCCTTAGGAATAACTTTGTTTTGTTTTTGGTTTGTTCGTTGTTGTTATTGTTGTTTTTAGGTTCATCTAAATTTCAGTAAGCTCCCTGTCTGGTTTCTCCTGATCACCAGGTTATGGTTGAGAATTGGCACATCCGGCGAGGCATGTGACAGCAGAAGGGGTCCCATGCGTGGATCGTGTGTGAAAAACCATGAAGGAAAATGGCAGTTTTTATAATACTGCGGCAGCCATCAAAGCATAATAATGAATCCCATTAATAAGACTGATGGTGATAATGTGATGATATCTGTCTGAGACAACTGGAAAGGAATATTTTAATTTTGAAAAAGTGACTTGGACACAACTGCAATGGATGTCCAATAGAAGAAATAGCTTAAAGCATTTCATCCAAGTTTGCACAATCAGCTTGACAACTTGAAAAACCATTTTTATCCTTTCCCTTAGCCTCCTAACATCTATCTACCAATAAGTTAACTTTTCAACTAATATCATTCCTTATACCATAAAACTTATAGAATACAATCATCTAATGCTATAATCTCCCCTATGAATTCCTAAATAGACAGTTTTGTATAGTAAGGCCCTCCAATGCAAGAAGCACTTTTGACAAGCTAATGTTTTACTTCTTCTTCAAAAGAGCGTATTCTCACCTGGGCTGTATCCTGCCTTCCTTCAGTACTCATCTCAAAAGAAGTACAACAGCCTGTCCCAATTGTACCTTAAATATATAAACAAAGGCAAGAATGTGAGGTTCTACTCATGGCAAAGTTATCATCTTAAAATGGAAATACTGAAACATAAACAATTTTTTAAATTGCTTTGTATGTTAGTAAAGAAAGTAGAGTGGCCCTTTTGGTGTTTTTGTTTGCTTAGTTTTTTTTTTTTTTTTCCCTGTAGTGGGAAAATCTAGGTTGGAGCTAAACAAAGAAACAATTACACAAGACGCATGCCCATGGGTTCAATTTTAAAATGGGAATCAACAGAGAGCAACAGAAATTAAAAAAAAATAATAGTACAGAGACATCAAGCAAATAAATGGTCAGAGCTGGCCACCTGTTATCACCAAATTCTAACAACTCTCCAGATCCCAGCTGTAACAAATTGTTCTAAATAAAGATATTCACTTAGCCATCTAACTCTAGCAAATGAGCACATCATATTAACTGTATTTATGGAAGCATTTCATAGCATAAAACAATAATAAAGTTTTTGATGGATGCAGATACACACACACAATATACAAATTAATAACGCATTAACTAAAGCTAAGAAGCTGCTGTTGGCATTTTTGGCTCCCAGGATCCCTCCTTGGAAGCCTGGGGACAAGCTCACTGCCAGGCCACAGACCCAGCAATTAGAGAGAGGCCAGGTCCCATACCCACACAGCAGGGGCCCAGGTGACCTCACTAGGGTTGTGACATGTGGGGGAAACAAGTTGCACGTGTGAGCTAAGTGACTTCAGTCATGTCTGACTCTTTGTGGCCCCACGGACTATAGCCCACCAGGCTCCTCTGTCCATGGGATTCTCCAGGCAAGAATACTGGAGTGGGTAGCCATCCGCTTCTCCTGGGGATCTTCCCAACCCAGGGACTGAGCCTGCATCTCATGTCTCTTGCTTCGGCAGGTGGATTCTCTACAAGCTGCACACACAACTTTAAATGCACTCAAGCCTCCTGTGGAATAAACAAAGAACTCCCCGATGTGTGTGACTACTTCCCTGGGCAGGCAGGGGATGGTGGGCGCATCTTAAAGGTCTGAGCCAGACCCAGGAGGCCACACCGATCCACCCTCACCTAAACTCCCAATGAAAAATTGCCCCAGAGTCTTCTACAGCTTTTTAATCATTATTGCTAATATTATTAATATTTCTCTATCATCCCAAAGTATCACATTTCAAGAGTATGAACATTGCAAATAAACCAACATGGGGGGAGAAGATTCTGTGGACCCTTCACCCGTCTGAAGGAAAAGACAGCAACAATTTCTCAAGGAGCCCGCTCCTTCTGTTTACCAGTTGAAGTACTGCAGTCTTTCAAATAATTTAATATAAGCATTAGGTAATAGAGTAGGACCAGGACAACAAGCCAGACATCAAGTCCCTTTAGAATATTAGAGTTTGCAAGGGAAAAAGGCCTTAAAACCGTGAATCAGGATCTGGCTCTGAAAGCAGAGCCCCGTGCCCCCCTCTGTCTGGTCCCCAACACAGCGCTGTCCTGAAAAGCCCCCAGAGTCCTCATACCCCCACCCTACTACCTCCCTCCCCCTCCTCCCAGGACGGAAAACAAATTGTTTTCAGCTACAATACCGCAGGGCTTCGCTCTGACCTGCGTGGTACAGTGACACTGTGCGGCTTGAATTCTTACATACAGCTGCATAAAGCAATTTTCATGTAAATTTCTAGGTAAATCAGCCTGCAGTTGGTCTATTACATGGACGCATACACAGAAACCATTAAGTCAGACAGATTAGAAGTTGCCCTCGTTTCTTCAAATGCCTTTCCCTGGGCCTTCGACAGTGCTTGAATTTGGGAGAAAAAAAAAGAGGAGTGAGGAAAAAAAATGCCTCAACTCCACACACAAACAGGGTGCACGGAGGTGCCTGTAACACCCCAAGGGTTGGAACTAGTCAAGTCAGAAAGGGCCTCTCCAGGAGAGAAAGAAACCTGGCGTGAAAATCAGCCCTCAAATGAGCAGAGAGAGAGAGTCAGGTAATTCCCCTCACCCTGCCAGTGTACTACCAGGCCAGTGCCAGTACCTTGAATTTTTCTCCGAAGATGCAGGAGATATGAGCAAACGGCCCCCGTGGTCCCCAGCATCCCTGCCACTCCTGTGGGGCAGGCAGGCTGGCTCAATTAGCTAACAGCAGGGGGAGAAGTTTCCAGGGTCAGAGGACCAGATCAGTCCTCCAGAGGCATCTTTCTCTGGGAACCGGTAGCTAGGGCCCTACCCGCCCAGCCTGCAACAGGAGTTCAGCAGCGCCCCAGTCATCTGGCAACAGTCTATCTGGGCCTTCCCTCTAAATGCATTCTTGCCCAGAGGAGTCATTGCTCGAGCATGTTCTTTTAAGGCAACAGCCTCCACAGAGCACAAAGGGAAAGATGTCACTGACGCCTTGCCCGGGATGTTTGTTTATGCAATCTTTAAATAATTCATCTTTATCCCTATTGAGCCCATCACAGCACGTCAAAAATAAACGTGTCGCCTTGGCCTATTGTTTGCAGCTCAGGATTGTCAAGCGAGAAGAAAATATTACAGAGACGGAGGGAGATACACGCAGGAGTGTGACCTTTAACTGCACTACCTCTAACCAATCTCATCAAATTAAAGCACTGTATATTTTCCTTAATAATCTCTGATTAGGCTGGGGCTATGAGTGGACACGAACACCCGCCATTGCTATGCAGCGGGATGTCTGCTTAGCACCAGCAAAGCGTTTGGGAATAAGTGAGCAAAATGCTTTAATTTGATAGGGTTAGAATCCTGCAGGCTCTGGGGTGAAAGGTCCCCAACAGCTCCGCTCACACTGAATATGCAGAAATAAAAAAGTAAATTGCTTACATCTGCTGCAGGCGGCAGGGAAAACGATCTGATTGGACAGTGCAAGGGCTCTCCATCTCTTTTGGGTTAGAGAGAGGGTTTCAGAGCATCAAAAGCTTGTAATTGGAGTAATTCTGAATTAATGGACACACACACACACACACACAACATTTTGAGGCAGCTGTTTGCAGAAGCCTGCCTGTTCAGGAATGCTTACAGATTACAAAGAAGCAACTTTCAGAATAATCCTGCCCGCCCCAAAAGATTCCTAAGTACAGGTTTGAAAGTGACAACAGGTAACAAGTATAACATTCTTATCTGGCTCGTCCTTCTGCCACGAAGCCTGGGAGCTATCAGACCTACATATCTCCTCGCCCACTTTGTATATCTTCCTGAAGTATGTGTGCACCCTGGTTCTCCTTCATGCATAAAAAGATGACTTGGAAAGGGCTTCACCGGGATTCCTAGAAGTTGACACAAGAAAGCTCAGGTTTTGCCTTGCTCTGTGATGTGGGATTTCATCTGCGTATTTGATCAATAAGAATCAAAGGCAGGACTCAAGGGCTTTGGGGCACATGCCGGCTCAGTTTCACTTGGGAAGTCAGGAGGCAGCCTGTCATGTCACCTTGATGCGTTTGCAGGACCACATTCAAGACCCCGCTTCCCTGATCCCGTTAAACCCGGCTCGGTCTGCAGCTCTGTCTAGTGTTTCATGCTAGGCCAAGGTTGCTGTTTGAACTTTGTTTTCATGTTTTATTTTATTTTTCTTGATTAGCTCCCACCAGCTTACAGATCTAAACACCCTCTCAGTCCCATTGTCGGCAGACTCCTGTCACGCGCTGAAAGCAATCGTGGCCTCTGCTGGTGGAGCGTAAGTCCCCCCAAGGAGAGGAATTACTGAAAGTGAACCGACTGAGGGAATGCGTCTTGCGAGGCCAACTTTCAAGAGCTATTTCTCAGCCAGGCATTGATCTGGGAAGGCAGCCTTGGCCAGACGAGCATGGAAGCTGAGATGGAGGTTCCCAAATGCCCTTAGATGCCCTCACCTTATAGGAATAGCCCCAGGTCCCTCTGATAGCCTAGGAGTAAATGGGGCTGATGGCCAAACACAATTTTTTTTTCCATTTTCCTATCACTGTCCAGGGTTCTCTGAAATCAACAATAGCCTATTGTTTGCTGTGGAAATGAGGTTGATAGGTTGTATAATGCCATGAAACTAAAAACAGCATGAATATCAAAATGTATCTATGTGCATGTGTATATATGTATATTTTATATACATATATATGTATGTATGTACACACACACATAATTTTTTTAAGGTAGGGAAATCAATAGATGTGACACCAAGCCACACAGAAAGAGGTCTAGGTTTATCCCTCCCCAGCAAACTCCGTGATCCATAGAGACAATGAGTCTTTTTCGTTTCTCAACTGAGGCAGGATGGCTCAGGGTCTGTCATGGAGATGATGGGAACTGCTTTCTCTTAGAAAGCTTCTCTGTAAGTCCTTTCCAAATCCGAGGTTCTGCCTCTACCAAATGGCTGGCTCTGGTCTCTATCATCCTGAAACCTTCTTTGTCTGCTGCGTGCTGCCACAGTCTATTGGAAGGTATTTGTCAACAATTATATGTCTATTAAGGAGTAGTCAATCAGTGTGGGCCCAAACAGCCAGGCCTCCAGGGCCCAGCTATTGATAGGAAACTGTCAATATCCCATGCCTTCCTTTTTCAACAAAACACACAGTCATCTCACCCAAATCATTGTCTGTGAAACATCACAGACATGGCTTTCCTTGCGCATGTCTGATTTCTCTACTTTATAAACTAATATTCAGTTTGAATGAATAAAAGCTGTTTAAAAAATCTGAATAAAGGATTCTGATTAAAATGCTATTTCAGTTGGGTTGGGGTAGATATTTAATATAATTAAGAACATTACGGGAGGACTGTGCACGTAGGTGGCTGCAATTACTACTGAAAATTGGAAAACCGGAAGAAAATTAATAAGGGATAGTTTATACTAGTTTGATGGTAATTAATATCTATAAATACTTTCCATTCCACCAACACCAAGTTTAGAGTTATTTACTTAATGTAGGACAAAAGGTTGTGATATCAGTCAATATATTTATTCAATTTACAAATCTTTCTGGGGATTTTGTAATTATCATGGAGGATTTGTCTTTTTCTGAAAGGAGAAAGACTGGGAGTTCCATGTGAATGCTTTAAACTGAAGCCCCCAGCCCCTTGCCATCCCAGGAAAAACCACCATGTGGGGGTGGGGGAAGGGAGAAGAAAAGAAAGAAAGGAAAGAAGCCCTAAGTAAGGCTGTATCCTTTGAACAGGCGACCCTCCTGCATCACAGAATACACCAGTCATCCTACAACAAAAGGCGGCATCAAACCCGCTCCACAAAGACCTCAGACACCCAACAATATTTAAACCAGATGTAATATTTAGTGTGGCCGCACTGTGGAAGATGCACTTTTAAGATTTGTTACAGCCAAGTCTTGTTAAATTTACAAAAACAAATATTTTCTTCCTTCCTTCCAATGTGTTTCTGCGATTCTTTGATTCCTCAATCAGATGGATAAATTACCATGAGGCAGACATGAGAGCTCAGGGTTCAGGTAACAGGCAAATGAATTCAGGGATAATGCATGATTAAACTTGCCCCTCTAAGTCGAGCCTTCTCTCATTCTATCCCACCTAGTTTCACCAAAGCCAAATAATTCAGACAGAGCAAAGAAAGGTCAAAAAGAAACACAAATGTCAAGTAAAAGTTTGGGGGGAGGCAATGGAGTTAAAGAGACAAAAAAATTTCAAAGCGCTGAAATGAACAGTGATGTTTCAGGTCTTAGGTAGAAAGGCATTTCTATTTTTTTTTTTTTCTTTTTACAGTCAAAACAGAGTGGATTCAAGGTACACTAATCAAATTACTTATCCTCAGTCTAAAGAGTGTTCCCCATAACAGAGGAACTAATGGCTTTTAATGCGTATTTAGTTTTACAGGTGCTGTTGATGTTCGAATCTACTTATAGATATTCAAATCTCCTCTGCCATATAGATTTAAAGGAGACCTGCAGTTCATTTTGGATGCTTGCTCCAGGAAATTATAGATGGCCTTAACAAAATGTTCCACGAGCATAAATAGTGAAATGGGCCATGTCAGGAACTCACGTATCCTAAGGTCCGTGAGCCGTTACTTCCACAGCAGACAGTCATAGTTGCAAGGGGCAGCTGATCCCGCTTTTGAAAGGTCCATTATGTGTATTTACAAAATAAACAATGCATGCAAGTTCATGATTGTCATCATTAATAATATGCCTCATAGCAAGCCGTTAAATAAATATACATGCCATAGATGTTTACCGGACCCATCACGCCTTTTTTCCTATATCAGATCCAAAGCTTTGTCTCTGTTGTGTTTTAAAAAAATTACTCTTAATGTGACTGCAGCGACAACAGAAAGAAATTAGTATTTAAAATAACTCACCAGTGTTCAGATGCTCCGATTTTAAATCAAAGAAGTAGGCAAATGCAGAGTTAGGGCAAGAACTTGGTCTCATTAGACCCAGGTTTGCAAACCACAATCACAAGCCAGGATACAAAAATGTTCTCCATGCTTCAATAATGAACTACGTCTCACAGGAAAAGGCAAATAAATAAACAAACAAATAACATGAGCTCTCCCGAGTTAAAACTGAACAAGTTTTTTTGGTGTGAAATGCTTCTATCATGACATTCTCCTCAAATTTTTATTTTATGAGCATGAAAATATTTGCTTATTGACAAATTCTTTTACATCGAGATACTGTTAAAAAATGACAGGGATTATCTTTATGAGTTTCAACTTCACAACCTAGAAATCAGTATACAAGTGCCCAGCAGTCTTAGCAATATCCGTAAGTTGAAGCAAGTTTCTAAGATTTTTAAATAACATATTTTTTTAAAGTAGGCATTACTCCATCCTCTCATTAAGTAATGTTCAGTTCAAAAAACTGAAAGCAAAAATAAAAGTATCACCTTCAAGCAATACTCTAATTATAGAAGAATTATATAATAAAAAATTAATGCTTGTCAGAAAAAGCTTGAATTTTACTTGGCTAATTTTTCTAACATGCAGAAGCATTGAAGCAGGAAAAATACGGGGCATATTATTTATATGTTGTATCTACGCATGTAGGAGGGATGTGTATATTTCGTGCAGAAAATACTAGCACTATTTGCCAAAATAAAGATCATTTAGTCTGCTTTGATTTTTCTCCTTTAAAAGGGTGGCATAAAGGCTTAATAGGGAAAATACATGGATGGCCATTAACTATGCTTATTTTATGGGCCAAAAAGAAACTCTTTGGCAGTTGTAGATTAAGTGCATATTATTCTGATGTAGAGCTTTTTGTTGAGTCATAACAAAACTTTTCAGACATTTATTTCATAAACCTTTGTCAAATTTTGATCAGCAGGCGAGCAGTTATGCTGGTCAGTAGGCTGGCTCAGAAAGTCGAGGGTCCTGGCAAAGGTCACACAGCCTCTGTGCTGGGAGCCGAGCTTCCAGTTCCCACTTACTACGCAGAGGACTATGACTTTGTCTATGATTCCTGCCAATTAAAATAAAAATGAGAATCAGAAGAGAGAGAAAGAGAGAGTGAATGAGAAATTTCACGTGTAAGTAGAGATATTCATTTTTTTGCTTGGTTTTTGTCTAGAAGAGTCATCTTAGAAAACACCTGGCTAAGACACTGTCAGGGGCCTCTCAATATTTTGAAATTATCTCCCGGTCCTGAAGAGTCCCAAAATGTTAGCAAATTAAAACAGTTTGTCTCCTTGGGAGCCTAGGGTATGTTTCACCACTTTGAATAAGAGAGGAATAAGGGAAGCCACGTGTGCTTTAGGACTAACTGCTCATGAACTCTTTTTGGACATGGAACCAGCCTAGAATATGTAAAATTGACAGAGTATAAATACACTGCTCAGAGGTAGGTAGTTATAAGGTGTTGCTATGTTACATACATGTGAATAGCGTGAATACTATGTTTTTTTAAAAAAACAAAACAAAACAAAACAGAAATCAACAATTAAACACACACACACATATACAAAAAGGGAGGGAGTGAAATGATGTTATCTTCCTCTTCCCAAATTAAAGACCAATATGCTTTATTTTCCACATGCTTTGAACACATATCCATTTCTAAAGAATATTTCTCTAGGCTCTGGGCCTAAAAATCCAGGCCGTTTATTAAGAAGCTTCCAAAGGTGTCCAGAGGTGGAACAAATCTCTTGTAGATGAAAATCTCCCAAGATGAACAATCTGTAACAAAATATATTTTTAAAAATCCTAGGAAAATTGCCTTGATTCAGTGTGCTTATGAAGAACGCTTACTTTTGTTTTAAAATGCAGAGATATCCAAGTACACAAATGTGCTTGTAGAAGGAAGGGAAGATTTTTCAACAAATAATTTGTACAAACACTTTCAATCCTGTAAGGTGTTTTATTAAGTTTTGTGAAAATTTACATTAAATTTTGGAATTATTTAAAAACAAACTAGACCTTTCATCCTTGCATTCACATAGCCATACACATGTGCACGCATGCACACACACACACACACACACACACACACTACGCGCACTTCCTTCCATGAATTTTTTGAGGCCAATAACGAAACATTGGTAGTGTAATATGAAAGTATTTGCTAATTATTCCTGTCCATTTAATTAGAAATTATTATTTNAAACTAGACCTTTCATCCTTGCATTCATATAGCCATACACATGTGCGCGCATGCACACACACACACACTACGCGCACTTCCTTCCATGAATTTTTTGAGGTCAATAGAGAAACATTGGTAGTGTAATATGAAAGTATTTGCTAATTATTCCTGTCCATTTAATTAGAAATTATTATTTCCTGCTTTTCAAATCAGCGATTTTTCTCTAAACAATGGATTAGGACACACCTTCAAACAATAATTAGAAAAAAAATCATCGACTTGCAGAATATTTAAGGGTGAAATTCCAGATGCTACTGGCAAAATTCATGGTATCTTACCGCCATCTACTGGCCATTGTTTAAATGCAACGATTTAAAGGTACAGGTTTAAATTTATAGAATGTTTGGGAGTTCGTGTAAAAAAATAAATAAATACAAAAAAAATTTTTAAAAAAAATTTAGAACCAAAAGCTTTGAAAAGAACTTTGAAAACTCTACTAGAACCACTCATTACTTTGAAGGTTGCTCCAAATGTTTGAAAATATTTTCTTAATTTGAGCAGGACTCTATCTACTTATAACTACCACCTCCCACACTTCCCTTTAACTTCTGAAGCTCTCATGAGATTGTCTATTCACTTCCCTTTAACCCTTCAGAATTCGGAAGGCAGGACTCAAGTCCTTTCTTCCCCTCACCACCCCAACAAACACACCCAATCGCGTCTCCCAACTTCTTTCCTTTACCAGCTCCAAGCGCGAACAGTTCCACGTTCCACTGCAGGCCCAATGACCATCCTCTAAACATACGTCTCTTCCTGTACTTTTCTCTTTAAAGTTTACGTCTGCAAGAAAGCACTGTGCAACACAGGTTGATCACCTCACTTACTCTGCATATTCTACCTTTGTCAATGCCACCAAAGATCATGGTAAGATATTCCGGCAGCCACAAACACCACGGAATGATTTGTACTCAAGAAATCTCCCAGATCTTTTCTGTCTGTGCTGCTTGCTGCTAAGCCAGGCCTTCCTAATAGACTTTGCGGTTGTTTTCTTAACTGATGACATCCTTACATTCATCCATGACATAGATTCATCTTAAAAATGGCCCGTGGTTCCAGGCTGCCAAAGCATTTTTGTATCCTTTTACCAGCATACTTTCCAATGTTGTCATGGCCAAGCACTTGTTACTTAGCAGTCTTATGATTTAATTAGCATAACACCAGCTGCTCCCTCTCAATCCGTTTCTATATTTCTATAGATGCCTTCCAGTTAGATCAGGTATCTTATGGAAAAGTTTCAAGGATGTCATTCATGTGCTTAGCACGGTGCCTAGCGCATTACAAAACCTTAACAAGTGATAGCTATTCTTATGATGATCGTTAATAAAAATAATTAGTACAGACGTATGATATAAACGTAACCCTTCACATAAATACCCATTATGTTCTTATCTGTTATAATGATAAAGTCATTCAGTCAGTTACAACTCCTAACTTGAAGCCCATCTTTTTCCTTTTCTAATCTTCACAATTCCTTACAAACAGGCAAATGATTAAACCTCTCCTCCAGCAGAAGACTCAACTCCTAGAGGATAATTCGTCTTCACCAGGAGCCTCAGCACCTTGGGGCAACTGGGGATTCACTCACAGAGCCCCCTTCCTACTGCACCCCAGCCTGGCTTCCTGTACGGTCCCAGCATGTATTCTTTCTATTGAAAAAAAAAAAAAAAGAGGAAGATTCTAAATCAAACAGAATGTGAAGCAAAAGAGCAGGGGATGGCCCATAGTGTCTCCCTTGGCTCTGGGCCGGTTGCTGGGACCGTTCGCACTGGGCCGGGCCGCTCCTCCCTGTGGTCCCGACTCTTGATCTGACTGTAACCAGAGCATGTCCGTGACACTTGTGTCCCTGAGCCTTGCGAGTTTCAGGTCATTCTGGGACTGGCATGGACTGACACAGTTCCCGTATCCATCCCCGGCTTTCTGCTCCTTAGAATGACCCAGAATGAATCTATTTAGGCCAGGACTATTCCATTTTAATAGAGCCCTGTATGTACTGGGGGTCTAATAACCCACTTTCTAAACCCTGAAAATTGGGCCAAAATAGTATCTACTAAACCACAACATCTCTAAAGATTTTATTGGAGAGGAGGCTAAAAATTTGTAACATATATATATATATATATCAAGCCATTTACCAAAAGTTAAATCTTGTGTACTCTTTAAAAACTAGCCTTCAAATATAGAAAACAATTCAATTTTTAAAATTCATTAAGAACTGAAAACCTGAAAAATGACCCAGTGAGTAAAACAACCATCCAGATAAATGTCACAGGGAGCATCTAAATCATTCAACTTCTTGCCAAAAAGTGTTAGGTTCTGGAATGTCAAATTTTTGTGGCAAAGTTGTAAAAGATGATGGAGACAGAAATTAGCTAAACAGACACCAAGATAGATTAATCCAAAGAGCTTCCTTGCCTGTGGTTCGGAGTTCTGTTAGAACCATCACCTGTTCTCCTGATTTCGAGGTTTCTAAGCCACTGAAACTAGGAGTCTATATGGACATTCTGACTCTGACCAATTAGACGGCAGGATGCTGCAGACCCTGCTAACAGCGACGCGGGGCTGAGGTTAGAGTAGAAAGGGGAGCAGAGGCATCTGGGCAGCCCCACCCCGTGCCCTCTCCTGCTTTGCTCTCCCGCCACAAGGGCACACATTTAAGCACAATCGTTCTGCAGGATTCTCCTCGACCACTGCTTCCCTTTCCTTCCTCTCGAAGCTTCTCAAAACCACAGCCTCGTCCACGGTCTCCAGTCTCTTCTCCCTCCATTTTCTCTCTGCCTATTCCCCTTCAGATTTTCTTTCATTGAAGTTTTGTTTTTAAATAAATGTTTAATGATATCAACGTATAAATTGAAATATATTTTTAAAAAGCAACTAGTATAAAGGGCTCACAGTGTAATCAAGATCTGAGCACCCTGGTTCACCCCCGGTCTAGTCCCCAGAACGCTTCCAGACCCTTTCCTTCTTTACTTTTTGGGATGATTTCTGTAACTTCTAAAAGCTGCCTATACTTCTGTTTATTGATAATGTACTTAAAACCTTATATACTGAACTGTGTGTCTTTTTTTTTTTTTAATCTCCCATCTTCATTCAAACAGAAGCTTGGTGAGAGCAAGCCCTTTGCCCATTGTGTTCCTAGTTCTGTTTGTGGATACATTTGTGACTGGAATTTCATTGTATCTTTTCCATTTTTCTCAGAGAAGTAGCAGCATGAAAAGCTGATTGTCTTACTATATTCAGAATATCTAATGAAATATGAATCTTTTGCCTGAAGTGCTTATTAAACTAACTCTCTCCACCTCATCTCTCACCTTTACCCACTCCAGTATTCTGGGGCTTCGCTTGTGGCTCAGCTAGTAAAGAATTTGCCTGCAGTGTGGGAAACCTGGGTTCGACTCCTGGGTTGGGACGATCCCTGGAGAAGGGAAAGGCTACCACTCCAGTACTGTGACCTGGAGAATTCCATGGACTTTATAGTCCATGGGGTCACAAAGAGTCAGACAGGACTGAGTGACTTTCACTTTGACTTTCCCTTCCCCTCATCAGCCATCAGGATCTCCATGTTTATTTCAGGGGAGAAAAAGTAAGCAAAGGCAATTTTTTCTACCATTACATCAGTCATAACTGAGATTACTCAGTTTTTTTGGCTTCAAAGTTAATTTTCTATGTTTTAATTTGTAGAAAAAAAAGTAGATTACTATGAGACCACATTTCAAGTTTCAAAAACATTAACTTGGATTACTGGAAATAAGCTAGTTCAGTTCAGTTGGTTCAGTTCAGTCGCTCAGTCGTGTCCGACTCTTTGCGACCCCATGAATCGCAGCATGCCAGGCCTCCCTGTCCATCACCAACTCCCGGAGTTCACCCAGACTCACATCCATTGAGTCAGTGATGCCATCCAGCCATCTCATCCTCTGTCGTCCCCTTCTCCTCCTGCCCCCAGTCCCTCCCAGCATCAGAGTCCTTTCCAATGAGTCAACCCTTCACATGAGGTGACGAAAGTACTGGAGTTTCAGTTTCAGCATCATTCCTTCCAAAGAAATCCCAGGGCTGATCTCCCTCAGAATGGACTGGCTGGATCTCCTTGCAGTCCAAGGGACTCTCAAGAATCTTCTCCAACACCAAAGTTCAAAAGCACCAATTCTTCGGCGCTCAGCCTTCTTTACAGTCCAACTCTCACATCCACACATGACCACAGGAAATTCCATAGCCTTGACTAGACGGACCTTTGTTGGCAAAGTAATGTCTCTGCTTTTGAATATGCTCTCTAGGAAATAAGCTACACAAGCATCAATCAAAGCTGATCCAAAGATCTTCCTTGCTCAAAGAGGATCTTTGTGCAGAAATATTTTTTAAGAACTCCTTTTGAAATCAAAACCAAAAAGAGATTCCCATCAGCTCTGAACTGTGTAGGTGATTCTGTTGGGAAATACCGGCTTGCTCTCACACTTGCTTGTTTGTGGGTGAAGAGACTCAGAGAAGGGGCCGGGGCACTGTTCATCCTTCACTTCTCCCTAATGTTCTTCCCTGCAGGACATGCAGCCTGCAGACCTCACGCCTGCACTCACATGTGCCCCAGGCACACACCCAGGTACAGGAAGGACCCCCAATGCACATAGACAGATGGCATACACCACATCTGTTTAAAAAGTCAGATTTGTTTTGTTCTAGTAAGACTAAGGAGAATGAACCAGTGAGAAACAAGAGTACACACACAGAGACACAGGTTTACGCCTGTGTGCATATGCATGCCCAAACATGCACTCCTATGTACAGTTTATGACTCAGCAGAAACTGTGGATTGAGAAGGAGAAACCACGATCTCTGCGAAACATTTGAAAAAAAATTAAGCACTTGAATTGTTAAAGGGGTTGTTTTTCTTATGACCATGCCTCACCCAGTGACTGGCACATGACAGCTTCCCATGTATAGTTGCCTTCCCTGTATTTCTTTCTAGAAAAGTGACAGTGAAAATGTTAGTTGCTTATTGTGTCCAACTCTTTGTGACCCAGTGGACTAGGCTCCTCTGTCCGTGGGATTCTCTGGGCAAGAATACTGGAGTGCGTTCCCGTTTCCTTCTCCAGAGGATCTTCCCGTCCCAGAGACTGAACATGCGTCCCCTGCATTGCAGGCACATTCTTTATTGTCTGACCCACCAGAGAAATCCTTTTTTATAGAAAAGCCAGTTTCTTTCGTTCATGCTTTCAGGTATCACACACGTCGTGTTTTGTTATAGGGGGCCCAATATATTAAAATAAATCATGACTTTAGGAATAACTATCTAAACTTGAGATTTTTCCAAAATACGGTCTCCCTGACATGGATCTCAGCCTGTCCAGCAGGTAAGTGCCTTCAGTCCCTTGCAGAAGCGGCAGGAAGCACTCACAGCAGCTGCAGAGGCCCTGAGCACCGGCCACGTGCTTGTACCCTGCCTCAGAGCACATGTGGGAGCCGGCAAGACCAGGGGTCAGGTTGCCCCTCGACACTGTGCCTGTGTCCTAGGGTGCCCTCTCTCTCTAAACCGTACTTGTGACGTCTCTGATAAAATGGTGAGGAGTCAATGAAACGTTGCGTGTGAAACAACACCCCGCCTCGCACTTGGTAAGCTCACCAAAAATGTTAGCAGTCATGATCTTCTCAGGCCAACAGTTCATTTCTGGATGTTGTCACTGAGTGATGTTCTTCTTTTCTATGTCAGTATGGAGCTTGACTTACTTGAATCTAGGGAACTGACAAGAGGGGGGAAATCGAATGCCATAAGATGTGCGAAGGTGTTATTTCATCACACAGCAATGAGCAAACGTAACTATTTGGAATTAAAAGTGGATATTGTAAAGCAGATGCTTCCTGGTGTCCTTTATTTTCAAAACCTCTTTGAGACTGTGGGAAATATCTGATCTCTCATTTTACAGGGGAGGAAGCTATGGGAAAAATTACTGCTGGCTCATCATGACTCAGATGCCAAGTCGGAGGAGGCCAGTAAGAGAGAGAAAGATGGAGGTGATCTTGTTCAGTCTCCTCATTTTCAGTAACAAAGAAATGAAGCCCAAAGATCTAAAGATCCATCCACTTTGCTTGTCTGTGAATGTTCAAAAATTTTTACATGGTAATTAAACTTCATTATAATTTTTCACCTTCAAAAATGATAATACCCAATGTTAGCGATGATTTAAGAATTTTCCCAGGAAACCATTCATTCTCATAGATCCTTAGTGGAAGGAAAATGCCACAGCTTTTCCAAAATGCAGTTTGGCAACATGTTCCAAGGACTCCAATGTGTACTTCCCCTTGAATCATATAATTTTAATGTAAATTTATAGGAAAAGAATAATCAGACATAAACAAGGATTTGCATTCAAAGATGATTTCTATGGGATTATTGGAAAAATAGGAAAGGCAAGATATCTGTCTAACACAAAGGGTATTTGTAGCCCATCCTTATGATAAAATACTTCACAGCCAAAATATAGCATACAATATCTTTTTTAAATAATAGAATTTTATAGTATTTTGTCAACAGTGGAAAGGAAATCACAAAATAGTATGTCTTATATGATTTCTGTTTTGTTGAAAAATAATGTAATATTTCTATAAACACCAAAATGTAATCCTTTATAGAAAGATTTAAAGACTTGTTTCTTCTCTTTTGATGTATGTTCCAGATCTTCTCTGATAAACTGATATAATTTTCAATCTGAAAAATATTACTAAATAGAAAATATAAACATACACTATTTAGGCTAAGAAGTCAATTGGGAACCAGCTTAAATGCTACATGGGGAAATAGCAGAGTGATGGGGAAAAGCTGGGTGGAGGCTTCACTTTAGATTTTTAGAATAAAGCCAACACAGTCCTCTACTTAAAATTATGGCCAAATTTTAATTTCCTTCTCCTCAGTCTCTCTTCCTTCATAGACTGCAGCTGTCTTGGGAAACCTATGAGCAATTAAAACGTGGCCTGTGAATGAGTTTCCACATTTTGATAAATACATGTTGATAAAGGCAGACAGAGACATGAATATGGGTTTCTTGTGAAAATAATCCTCTCCAAATACTCTGTAGTGTTCCCTGTAACTATGCATTTACAGTAGATTGCTAATATACTTTTGATTGAGAACAATATTTGTACCACATATCATCCACTTAAAAAAAAAAAAAAAGTCTGGCCTCAGAAGGCAAACCTACATAGAAACCTTGCCCTTGGCTGTTGTGGATTAGAAGCCCTGTCTCCAACCCTGGGGGTGGAGTCAGCAGTGCTCCAAAAGTCAGAGCAAGAACTGCAGCTTCTAATGCATCAGGAATCTCAGAACCTCCGAATGAGTCACTATTTTAGCCTAGGCAATCCCTATGAAGTCTCTGTCTCCAAATTATCAAAGTAAAATCTTTGATGAAATAACGAAGTCAAACTTAGCCCAACATGTCTGCCTGTGGCCTGGGGAGAGGTTGCTGCTGCTGCTGCTGCTAAGTCGCTTCAGTCATGTCCGACTCTGTGCGACCCCATAGAGGGCAGCCCACCAGGCTCCCCCGTCCCTGCTAGAAAATGGTAAACAAAGGGCATCTTGTCAAGGTTACAGGGTATTTCAATGAAATTTCAGGCGAAGCGCTGAGTTAATAGGTCTTCCAAAGGCATGTCCCAAGGATCTTCCCAAGTGACGTCTCAGACTTGGATGCAACATTTTCCAAAAGGTAGTCAAAAATTGGTGATAAGAATATTGAACACCTCCCCTACAGGGAGTATATAAAAGGACCTGGAGCATTTCTGAATCTGACCAGGCCGGGGCTGGGGGATAAAATGGAGGATGCCCAATTAACTTTGCATTTCAGACAAATATAGAATATTTATAGCATAGTCAGTCAGTTCAGTCACTCAGTCGTGTTCGACTCTTTGCGACCCCATGAATCACAGCATGCCAGGCCTCCCTGTTCATCACCATCTCCCGGAGTTCACTCAGACTCACGNGGTATTCCAACAGCCCAATTCAGACACCTTATGTGGGTCTATAGAGCATAAATGCGTGCTGTCTGAGGGCACACAGCAGCTTCTCTGGTGGCAAAACCTGGAGGAGGCCGATGCTGCTTGCTACAGGCTTACACTCCCAGAGTTCGTCTGGAGAAGGAGTGCTTGAATATTTTCTGTGGTCCCGATGTGAACCGCACTGGAAAAAGAGCTGGGCTCACCTTACAGCCATCCTAGAGGACAGCCTGGGAAGACAGAGCTTCCGCAGAAGCTGGCGGGGGCTAGGAAGGAGTCATAAGTGACCAACGGGAACTGGGAGGGATTTGCTCATCAAGAGAACTTCAGGTGAGAGATGCCCAGGATCCTGGTGTGTACACACACGTATGCACGCGCACACGCACACGAACACACACACACACACACACAGAGGCAAGAGAGAGAGAAAGAGAGGGAAGGACAGAGAGCAAAAGAGAAAGGGAGCAATCTCAGAAGACAAGGTTAGTTTTTAAATAAATGTCAAGGTAAAGAGTACAGAGCTTGCCCCTCTAGAACAACTCCAGGAAGCAAAGAGGCTTCCTGCTCTGGGGTTTCCCTTCAGCGTTTTCCTCTCCTGAACTTCAGCCTTGTAAGTTTCATATGCCAGGCTGAGAAAAATCAGGGAGGAAGCATCCGATGAAGAAGTCAGGCAGCAACCCCCATTCCTCCGCCCAGCAGCCAGCATACAGAGGTTGAGTTGGAAGACAGAAACAGTGATGAAGAGAGGATATTTTCTTCTTATTAATAGGACTAGACATTTAAATTGTTCCACTGAAGCAGTGTTTTGTGACTTGAGTGGTGAATCTGATGGTGATAAAGTCAGGGATGAACCTTGGATCAACTGTTGAGAGTGGATTTGAAGGTAAATGAAAGACAAAACAAATATAGCTGCTTTACAGTTGCACCCATGAGTCCTGCCTGTTAATGTAAGGACTTCATTAATTTTTTTTATTAAAGTTTATGTGTATTATTGGGGCTTCCCAGGTGGTTAAGTGGGAAAGAATCTGCCTGCCAATGCAGAAGATGCAGGTTCAATCCTGGGCCTGAAAAATCCCCTGGAGAAGGAAATGGCAAGCCACTACAGAATTCTTGCCTGGAAAATTCCATGGACTGAGGAGCCTGGCTGGGCTACAGTCCATGGGGTCACAAAGAGTTGGACACCACTTAGCAACAACAACATGTATCATTAGAAAAGTCATTATTTAGATGTTACTTTTTGTTATTACTTTAAATGTCAAGCTCAGTGATTTAAAAAAGCAAATAAATAAATCTTGGGTTTGGATGATGCAGGTAACATGAAATGGAAAAAAATAAATGGTTGCATAAATACCAGATTGGTTAACACTGAGCTCTTCCCTGTTAGTGTAACTATTTGCAGAAAAAAACTGCATTTTACTTCAGGAAGGGTTTGCACTCAAAACTTCACCCAGAAATCTGAGGGGAGAGAAACTGAATGTTCTTTGACCCCACACTGTTTATGCTATGTCTCAACTTATTACAACAACCCGTTGGGTTGGTCATGATTCCCGATTTACAGAGGCAAAAACTGAGGCCCTGAGAAGCTTGCTCAGCTACTAGGGCATGAAGCCAAGACTCAAGGCCTGTGAAACTATTTGAATGCTCTGTCCAACAGCCCTGCTCAGGTCATCTTTAGCTACAGGAACGGACCACTATGGTGTGAGCGCAGCTCCCGTGCCTGGACCAGCTGGAGAGGCTTCACCTGCACAACTTGCCATCAGTCTCTGGCTTTAGTGAGACTCACTCTCAGAAGCGCTGCTGCATGAATGACCTTCTTTCCAGGTCACCCAGTCCAGGACTTTGCAGCATTGCACCCCACAGAGGGGTCCCTACGTGGTCATAGTTCATGGCAGAGTAAGGTGCAGAATCTGTCCTGAGCTCTGGCTCCTGAACCTTGAAGAGCAGACAGAAAGCAGTGGCCAAATGGCCAAGTCTAAACTGCCTTTATCCCACTCACCTTCTAACCAAGTGAGGAAGGGTGGTGGCTGAGGCCCCAGTGCTGTGGGGCCTCCACCTCTTCGTCCAAGAATGAAGTGGTCAGGCTCCATGTTCTCAGAGTCATTCCTGCCATAGAGCTTACGCTGTTCCTCTCCTCAGGGCACTGGGGAGATCCACTTACAACTCAGTGGAAATAGTATAACCCAAGGCCCAACATCTAAATCCTCTGATCTTTCTGGTAGGGAGAGGGTCAAGAGCAGGAAAATTGTCCTTGACCCCCCCGCCCCCAGGGCTCAGAAGCCCAGAGAGGCCTGAGACACTTTATTTTGATCCCAGTCATCTTTTTTTTTTTTTTTAATTTGAGAAATATCAAAATGGAGTTATAAAAGTGAGTTTGGAATTAACATACACACACTACTGTATATACAACAGACAAATAAGAACCTACTATATAGAACTTCCTGGGTAGCTCAGTTCGTAAATAATCTGCCTGCAATATGGGAGACCCTGGTTCGATTCCTGGGTTGGGAAGATCCGCTGGAGAAGGGATAGGCTACCCACTCCCATATTTTTGGGCTTCCCTTGTGGCTCAGCTGGTAAAGATTCCACCTGCAATGCAGGAGACCTGGGTTCGATCCTTGGGTTGGGAAGATCCTCTGGAGAAGGGAATGGCTACCCACTCCAGTATTCTGGCCTGGAGAATTCCATGGACTGTATAGTCCGTAGGGTTGCAAAGAGTTGGACATGACTGAGCGACTTTCACAATCACATATAGCTATATAGCACAAGAAACAATATATTCAGTATCTTGTAGTAAAGAATCTAGGAGAAAACAATGGCACTCCACTCCAGTACTCTTGCCAGGCAAATCCTATGGACGGAGGGGCCTGGTAGGTTGCAGTTCATGGGGTCGCTGAGGGTCAGACATGACTGAGATACTTCACTTTCACTTTTCACTTTCATGCATTGGAGAAGGAAATGGCAACCCACTCCAGTGTTCTTGCCTGGAGAATCCCAGGGACAGGGGAGCCCACTGGGCTGCCGTCTATGGTGTCGCACAGAGTTGGACATGACTGAAGTGACTTAGCAGCAGCACCAGCAGTAAAGAATCTGAAAAAGAATGTATATATATATATGAATTACTTTGCTGTACTCCTGAAACTAATAACCCCTGGGCTGTAGTGTGCCAGGCTCCTCTCTCCATGAGATGTGTATAAGAGACAGAGTTCCTACCACTCCTTTCCACCTCTCTGCAGGCCTCGTAGTTTATGCAGATAGATTTCTTCTGACCCCTTATTTTTATTTCATGCTGGCATACTAGACAATGACCTCTGAGTCCAGGGAAAATGAGTCCTTCTTTGGGACTGAGACCCAGATTCTATGGGACTGAGACCCAGATGCTATGTCTTCTGTGGCTTCCTTGAAGAATCCTGGACAATGATGGAAGGGAATGGGTCCATGAAAATCTGGATGTTTAAACTGTACAATGTGTTGGTGGGATATAGAAGAATCACTGAATGGCAGGGGACATTTTCATCTTGAGAGGTGATAACATCACCTTAAATATTTTACTGTATGTTACAGAGGACCTTGGGACAGGACAGACTCTCATTTAGACAGGGTCTCAACTTTAGACTTGTGGGTCCGTGTCCAAATAAGGTGGTTCCTATAGTCACAGATATAACTATTCATCATTTGGGAAAGAAATGGCAACCCACTCCAGGGTTCTTGCCTGGAGAATCCCAGGGACGGGGGAGCCTGGTGGGCTGCTGTCTC
>SJYX01014496.1:185545-204255 GCA_006410675.1 Oreotragus oreotragus | reverse complement strand
GTATAAGAGATGTGTGTGTGTGTGTGTGTGTGTGTGTGTGTGTGTGTGTGTGTGTGTAGTGAGAGCTCTGAGTAGACTAAAGTAAGGGGGACTCTCCTGCTGATCTTGAAGCAGCAAATTCTCATGCTTTGAACTGGGGAGAAAGTCAAATGGCAAGGAACTCTGAGCGGGGGCTGGGGTCGGGGTAGGGGTTACTAGGAGCAGGGGAGACCTAGGACTCACAGGATGCCTCTAGCCTCTGGTTAGTAATAAGATAAGGCTCTTTGCTATGTAACTAACTTGGAAGTTAATTCAGATTCTTCCCTACTCAGACTTCCAGACGAGCATGGAGTCCAGCCATCAATTTGATTGCAACTCTGTGAGACCTTGAACAGAAAACCCAGTAAAGCCATGCCCAGAATCATAAAAATTTGATTATAAAGTAATAAGTGTACCTGAACCACTGATTTGTGGTAGGTTTCTATGTAGCCAAAGAAACTAATCTGTCACAGTGCGTGTCAACCCATTTTTAAGCCATAGATCTGAGAAGACACCCAAGTTGCTGAGAGGGATCAAGCCTAATCACAATGCTTTTCTAAGCATAGTACTGAGAACCTAAAGGAAATTCTTCATTCTAACCGAGGGGACAAAGCAAATCATAAAACCCTTATCAGTCCTTTAGGAAATGATTCAGAACAAAGGACAGAGATAAAAAGCAGATCTCTGAGGATAATTTTCTGTAACATCAGGACAATAAAGCTCAAGCAACTTGTCAGCAATCCTAAATACAATTTAAAAACAAAATGTCCTTAATAAAATGGAGCAGGAATCAAAGCAGAGATAGGAAATCAGAGGAGACACAGAAAATGAGAAAGGATTGCAGGGAAAGCAAGTGTGCAAACACATTAATAACAGCCACATCACAGCAGTAAAGAGAACGAATCCTTTCATTTAGCACATATTTTTTGAGTATCTCCCATATATTAGATGCTAGGAAAACACAGAGAACAAAATTGAGAGGGCCCTTGCATTCATGGAGTTCACTTTCTAAAGTGAAAGATAGCAATGAGCAATTAAGTCAACAGATGAAATAATGGTGTCAGTGCTTATAATGAAAAACATGTTTCTGCAATAGAGAATGATGGGGACGATCTACTTTCCATAGGATATTTGGGGAGGAGTTATTTAAAGATGAAAGGAGCCAGTGATGCATAGAGCCTAGAAAAGAATGTTACAGATAGAAGGGAGAAATAGACAAACAGTAATAGTTCAATCTTCAGTATAGCACTATCAATGATTAACAGAACATCTAGGAGAAGAACAGCAAGGAAACAGAATATTTAAACACAATAAACCAAACTTCAACAATTTCCAAACATGTGGGAATTAAGCAACATATTCTTAAACAACCAGTGGATCAATGAGAAACTCTTAAGGGAAATTAGAAAATAACTTTAAATGACTTAAAATGAAAAAAAATATAAAAACTTATAGGATATAGCTAAAGTAATACATACAGAGAAATGTATGCATTTCCCCTGCAATATGTAAACTCCTACAATATGTATACGTGAAGTAAGTGAAATAAAGTTGCTCAGTCGTGTCTGACTCTTTGCGACCCCATGGACTGTAGCCTACCAGGCTTCTCCCATGGGATTTTCCACGCAAGAGTACTGGAGTGCATTGCCATTTCCTTCTCCAGAAGATCTTCCCCACCTGGGGATCGAACCCAGGTCTCCTGCATTGTAGGCAGACACTTTACCGTCTGAGCCATATGTGTGTACATATACCCCTACAATAAAAAAGAAGAAAGATCTTGAATGAATAACCTAATTTTCCACCTTAAGAGACTGAAAGAGAGCAAACTATACCAAAAGAAACATGAAAAAAAAGAAATATTATTTTCATAAATATTTTTATATGGATATACATGAAGTGGGAATAGAAAAACAGTAGGGAAAATTAATAGTATCAAAAGTTAGTTCTTTGGAAATACCAGCAATACTGACAAACCTTAGCTAGATTGATCAGGAAAAAGGGAAAAGATTCAAATTACTAAAATTAGGAATGAAAGAGGGGGCATAACTTCCAACTTTACAGAAATGAAAGGAATTATAGAGAAATATTATGAATAGTATATATAAATACATTAAATAACCTAACAAAATAGAGAAATTTCCAGGGAGAAGCAAACGACTCAATACAAGAGCAAAAATATATGAATAGGCCAAAGTGAGTTCAAGATTAAACTAGTAATTTTTAAAGTTTCTGGAAAAGAAGCCATGTACCTTATGACTTGCCTTGATTCTAAAACTAGGCAAAGACATTACAAAATCAATGCACCCTATTAATACTGTCTCTTNCAACAATATATGAATAGGCCAAAGTGAGTTCAAGATTAAACTAGTAATTTTTAAAGTCTCTGGAAAAGAAGCCGTGTACCTTATGACTTGCCTTGATTCTAAAACTAGGCAAAGACATTACAAAATCAATGCACCCTATTAATATAGACACAAAAATCCTCAACAAAATCTCAGCCATCCAAGTCAAGCAACATATAATGGATTATACATAATGGCCAAGCAGGATTATCCCAGGAATGCAAAACTGGCTTAAATTAAAAAATAATAAATAAATAAATAAATTGTATCAACATGTTAATAAAAAGACAAAACCACAAGATGATCCCAATAAAGTGAAAATATTGGACAAAATCCACACATGCTCATGATGAAAAGAAAGAGAAAATTAGGAAAAGAAAAATTACTGAACCTCATATGGAACATATACAAAAACTTACAGATAATAGGTATGATAGAATTATTTCCCCCTACAATCAAGGAGGAAAACAACAAGATAAGAACATCTGCTTCGCTTCTATTCAACACTGTACTGCAGATTCCTGCAGAGCAGTTAGGAAAGAAAACAAAATAAATGGCATCCAGATTAGAAATGAAAACTGAAAAATCTCTCTATTCTCAGATGATGTATTCTTGTATATAACATTCTAAGGAATCCAAATACATACACATACTCGCTTGTCTGTGAACACACATGAGCACATGTGCACACACACACACACGCTACAGTATTAGAACTAATAAACGATTTTAGCAAAGCCGTGGGACACAAGGTCAATATTCCAAAAATGATAATGTATTTCTAAATGCCATCATTTAGCATTCAAGCATTCAAGCTAAATAAATAAGGCAATTCCTTACATTATCATAAAAATTTGAATAAATTCAACCGTGTAAGTTGGACTTATACATGGAAGACTACTAAACATTGCTAGAAGAAATAAAAGAAAAACGGAAGTGAGCAGAAAGATACATGGATGCGCTTGAAAACATTATGCTAAGTGAAAGCAGACAGTCACAAGAATATACACTCCATGATCCCAGATTCCATCTATATAGAATATCCGGAATAGGCTAGGGAAAGAGACAAAAAGCTTACTACTGTTGCCAGAGGCTAGGGACAGAGGTAAAAACAAGTAATTGCTAATGGGTATAGAGTTTCTTTGGGGGGTAATGATAATGTTCTAAAATTAATGTCATAGCTCCACAACTATATGAGTATACTAAAAAAAATGAATTGTACAATTTAGAACAAGTGAATTTTATGATAATTGAATATCTCAGTAAAATTTTTGCTTTTAAAATGTGCTATGGAATTTTATTTTTTTTAAAGCTGAAGAGGCTGTATTATATCAAAGTTTATTTCAGTAAAGAGAATATTGCCAAGCATGAAAATGTGATTTCATTGTATAAGCTGTCAGTTCATCTAGAGGACCTAACATGTCTAAATGATTATGTACTATATTAATCTGTTGGACTGCTATAACAAAATGCAATGACTGGTTAGCTTATAAACAAGAGAAATTTATTCTTCACCATTCTGCAGTCTAGAAGTCCAAGATAAAGGCACCAACAGATTCTCTGCCTGGTGAGAACCTGCTTTCTGATTCACAGACAGTTTCATGTGTATGTCTTTATGTGGCAGAAGGGTCAAGGGACTTCTTTGGTGTCTCCTTTATAACAGCACTAAACCCACTCATAAGGGCTCTGTTCTCAAAACCTAAAGTTCTGCCTCCAAATATCATCACATTGAGAATTAGGTTTCAACATACTAACTTTAGGGGGACACAGACATTCAGACCATAGCATATCCTTAAGAAGAGATCTTCGGTATACAGGAAGCAAAACTGATAGCATGCCAGAGAAAAAGACATTTACAGCCGTTATCAGAGATTATAGTACTGTTCTCTGAATAATTTATAGAACAAGTAAATAAAACATCAGTAGTACTACAGATTTGAATAACACAATCAACCACATGGACTTCATTGATATTTATAGAACACTCTGCCACAGAGCATAGAATATACATTCTTTTCAAGCACACAGTGGAACAATTACCAAGATATACCACACTCTACAACATAAAACAAGTTTCAATAAATTTTAATGTTATCTGGCCAAAATGGAATTAACTTAAAAATCAATAAGATAAAGGTCTCTGGAATATCCCTACATATTTAATAATAAATAATATACTTCTAACTAACATATAGTTCAAAAAATTCTAAAGGAATAAAAAAAAAAGAAAATTAAAACACAACATACATTAATCTGCAAGTTGTCTTGAGGCATTACTTGCAGTTAAACTTACCATACTAAATGCCTGACTTAGAAAAGATGAAAGATCTCAATTAGTGACCTCAACCTCCACCTTAAGGAATTAGATTAAAAAAAAAAAAAAAAGAAATCCCAGCAAACAGGAAAAACAAATGAAATAATACTGACCAGAGTAGAAATCAATGAAACTGAAAACAGAAACAGTAGAGAATTTAAGAAGTCAGTAATTCGCTATTTAAGAAACTCAACAGAATTGATAAATCTCTAGCCACACTAGTTAGGAAATGAATATTTACTAAACTCAGGACTGAGAGAAGCAACATCTCTACAGATTATACAGTTATCAAAAGGGTAACAAATGTTTTTTTTGTTGTTGTTGTTGTTAAGTTTTTTGGCAAAAAAAAACTGACAAATGTGATGAAATGGGAAATTTCCTTTAGAGACACAAATGATCAAAGTTCACTCAAGAAAAAATTGATTAATTATAATAAAATTCTATCAAACAGTTAAGAAAGAAAGAATATCAATCCTAGAAAAATTCTTCTGAAAAACTTTAAAAGCAGAAATTAATCCCAAATTAATCTATGAGGCCAGAATGCTCTGCTATCAAAATATAATAGAAACATTACAAGAAAACTATAGACTATCCCTCATTAATGCAGATGCAAATATTTTAAGAATTTTTTTTGGCAAAAGGACTATACTAATATATCAAAACTATAATATATCAAGACTAATTGGGATTTAGCCTAGGAATTGGGATTTAGCCTAGGAATACAAGACTGATTTATATTTGAAATTCAATCTATATAACTGACGATATTATCAAGCAAAAATGAAAAATCATGCAATCAACTCAAAAGGTGCAGAAAGACATTTGACAAAATTGAACATGCAGCACTATTGAAAGACATCAGTAAATTAAGAANAAATTAATCCCAAATTATTCTATGAGGCCAGAATGCTCTGCTATCAAAATATAATAGAAACATTACAAGAAAACTATAGACTATCCCTCATTAATGCAGATGCAAATATTTTAAGAATTTTTTTTGGCAAAAGGACTATACTAATATATCAAAACTATAATATATCAAGACTAATTGGGATTTAGCCTAGGAATTGGGATTTAGCCTAGGAATACAAGACTGATTTATATTTGAAATTCAATCTATATAACTGACGATATTATCAAGCAAAAATGAAAAATCATGCAATCAACTCAAAAGGTGCAGAAAGACATTTGACAAAATTGAACATGCAGCACTATTGAAAGACATCAGTAAATTAAGAATGCAAGGGAACTTTCTTCATGATAGAATACCTCTGCCAAAACCTGCAGTTAACATCATATTCAACATGAAGTGCTGAGTATGTTCCTGCAGGATCAGAAAGAAGACAAGAATATATCCACTCATCCCACCTTTATCCAATATTTTACTGAAGGTTCTAGGCAGTTCAATAAGACAAAAAATAAAAATAAATTAAAAACTTTAATATTGGAAAGCAAGAATTGAATGTCTTTATTTGTAGACAACATAATCTTTTACATTGAAAATCCAATAAAATCTACCAAAAAAGCTAGCAGAACTATTTTTCATGAGTTTAATAAATGTCCAACATGTAAGATTAATAAATAAAATCAGTTATAGGTAAATACCATATCCCAATGATGAAAAATAAATTTGAAATTTAAACAAATCAGTAACATTTACAGTATTAAAAATATGAAATAGTATGAGATGAATCTGACAAAGCATATGCAAGATCTGTGCACTGAAGTTTACAAAACAGTTCTAGGAGAAATTAAAAAGACCTAAATAGATGGAGGGATGCACCATATTCACAATTCAATAGATTTAATATTGTTAAGCAGTTAATTCTTCAAAATTTTCTGTAGAATAAATGCAAGCCCAATCCAAAGTCCATGATAACTTATTTTAAAAGTTGGTAAATTGATTCCAAAATTAATACAGAGATAAAACAGATACAGAACAGCCAAGACAACTTTATATAAGAACCAAATTGGAGGAATGACACTATCTGATTCTCAACTTTATTATGATGTTACAGTAAAAAGATAGCACAACTTTGGTGTCAGTATAGGCAAATAGGTTATGATGTAGAATAGAGAGTCCTGATATGTAGCCAACTGATTTTTGACAAATGCACAATTCCTTTGGAGACTATTGTCTTCTCAAGATATGGGGTTGGACAACAGACACATGAATAAATGTTCAGCATTGCTAATTATTAGGGAAATGCAAACCAAATCTTCAATTAAGTATCACCTAAATTATCACCTAACAGTCAGAATGTCCACTATTAAAAAATCTACAAGTAATAGCTGCTAGAAAGGATGTGAAGGGGAAAAAAAAAGAAACCTCTTACACTGTTGGTGGGATTGTAAATGGGTGCAAGCAGTATGGAAAACAGTATATAGGTTCTTTAAAAAACTGGAGTTATTATAGGATCCGGCAATCTCACTCTGGCATATAACCAGAAAAGACAAAACCTGTAATTTGGAAAGACATGTGCTCCCCAGTATTCACAGCAACACTATTTATAATAGCCAAGACAGGGAAGCAAACTAAAGATCCACCAATAGATGAATGAATGGGGGCATAGATGTATAATGTAATATTGCTGCTGCTGCTGCTGCTGCTAAGTCACTTCAGTCGTGTTCAACTTTGTGCGACCCCATAGATGGCAGCCCAGCAGGCTCCCCTATCCCTGGAATTCTCCAGGCAAGAACACTGGAGTGAGTTGCCATTTCCTTCTCCAATGCACGAAAGTGAAAAGTGAAAGTGAAGTCATTCAGTCGTGTCCGACTCTTAGCGACCCCATGGACTGCAGCCCACCAGGCTCCTCCGTCCATGGGATTCTCCAGGCAAGAGTACTGGAGTGNACAGTCTGTGGGCTGTCTCTTATACACATCTAGATGTGTATAAGAGACAGCCCATGGACTGCAGCCCACCAGGCTCCTCCGTCCATGGGATTCTCCAGGCAAGAGTACTGGAGTGGGGTGCCATCACCTTCTCTGGTATAACGCCATAAAAAAGAATGAAACAATGCCATCTGTAGTGACATGACTGGACCTAGAAATTATGCTAAGTAAAGTAAGTCAAAGACAAATACCATATAATATCATTTACATGTGGGATCTAAAAAATGATACAAATTAACTTAGTTAATGCAAGACAAAAAAGACTCACAGATAGAAAACAAACTTAGGGTTACCAAAAGGAAGAGGGGGAGGGGTAAGTTAGGAGTTCGGGATGAGCAGACACACACTACTATATGTAGAACAGAGAAGCAGAAAGGACCTACTACATAACACAGGGAACCATATTCAATATAATAGCCTACAATGGAAAAGTATTTGGAAAAAAGCAAGGCTGTATATTGTCACCCCTGTCTCTTATACACATCTAGATGTGTATAAGAGACAGCTCCTGCATTGTAGGCAGACACTTTACCGTCTGAGCCATATGTGTGTACATATACCCCTACAATAAAAAAGAAGAAAGATCTTGAATGAATAACCTAATTTTCCACCTTAAGAGACTGAAAGAGAGCAAACTATACCAAAAGAAACATGAAAAANACGCTGGACTGGAAGAAACAAAAGCTGGAATCAAGATTGCCAGGAGAAATATCAATAACCTCAGACATACAGATGACACCACCCTTATGGCAGAAAGTGAAGAGGCACTAAAGAGCCTCTTGATGAAAGTGAAAGAGGAGAGTGAGAAAGTTGACTTAAAGCTCAAGTTTCAGAAAACTAAGATCATGGCATCCCGTCCCATCACTTCATGGCAAATAGATGGGGAAACAGTGGCTGACTTAATTTTTGGGGCTCCAAAATCACTGCAGATGGTGATTGCACCAATGAAATTAAAATATGCTTACTCCTTGGAAGGAAAGTTGTAACTAACCTAGACAGCATATTAAAAAGCAGAGACATTACTTTGCCAGCAAAGGTCCGAATAGTCAAGGCTGTGGTTTTTCCAGTGGTCATGTATGGATGTGAGAGTTGGACTATAAAGAAAGCCGAGCACTGAAGAACTGATGCTTTTGGACTGTGGTGTTGGAGAAGACCCTTGAAAGTCCCTTGGACTGCAAGGAGATCCAACTAGTCCATCCTAAAGAAGATCAGTCCTGAGTGTTCATTGGAAGGGCTGATGTTGAAGCTGAAACTCCAATACTTTGGCCACCTGATGCAAAGAGCTGAGTCATTTGAAAAGATCCTGATGCTGGAAAAGATTGAGAGCATGAGGAGAAGGGGACAGCGCAGGAGGAGATGGTTGGATGGCATCACTGACTCGATGGATATGGATTTGGGTGGACTCCAGGATTTGGTGATGGACAGGGAGGCCTGGCGTGCAGTGGTTCATGGGGTCACAAAGTCAGACAGGATTGAGCAACTGAACTGAATTGAACTGATATATATATATACATGTATGTATAACTGAATCACTTTGCTATACATCTGAAACTAACACAATATTGTAAATTAATTATTCTTCAATTTTAAAAAAGGTATGTGGCTGTAACAATTTGATGTCCTTATGCAAATAAATTTTACAAGATCTATATCTTATACCATGTAGAACAATTAACTCAGAATGGATCACAGGACTAAATTTAACTAAAAAGTCTAGGAAAAAACAAGAGGAATTCCCTGGTGGTTCATTGATTAAGACTCTACCTGCCAAATGGTGAAAACTAAAAAAGGGGAAATTGACAGTAACACAATAATATTGGGGAACTTAACACCCCACTCACAGCAAAGGACAGATCATTCAGATGGAAAATTAACAAGGAAACACAAGCTTTAAATGATACATTGGACTAGTTGGACCTAATGGATATCTCTGTGGCATTTCATCCCCAAACAGCAGATTTCACATTTTTCTCAAGTGCATGTGGAATATTCTCCAGGATAGATCACATCTTGGTCATAAATTAAGCCTAGGTAAGTTTAAAAAAGTTGAAACATCTTAGAAAACATTCTAAACATCTTTTCTGACCACAACACTATAAGATAAGCTAAGAACTACAGGGGAAAAAAAAAACTTATAAAAAATACAACACATGGATGCTAAATAATACACTTCTGAACAACCAAGAAGTAGCTGAAGAAATTAAACAGGTAATCACAAACTGCCTAGAGGCAAATGGCAATGAAAACATGAAAACTCAAAACCCATGGGATGCAGGAAAAGCAGTGCTAAGAGNAGTTCAAAAGCATCGATGCTTTGGCGCTCAGCTTTCTTCACAGTCCAACTTTCACATCCATACATGACCATAGGAAAAACCCTGTCTCTTATACACATCTAGATGTGTATAAGAGACAGGATGACACCACCCTTATGGCGGAAAGTGAAGAGGCACTAAAGAGCCTCTTGATGAAAGTGAAAGAGGAGAGTGAGAAAGTTGGCTTAAAGCTCAACTTTCAGAAAACTATGATCATGGCATCCTGTCCCATCACTTCATGGCAAATAGATGGGAAAACAGTGGCTGACTTAATTTTTTGGGCTCCAAAATCACTGCAAATGGTGATTGCAGCAATGAAATTAAAATAGGCTTACTCCTTGGAAGGAAAGTTGTGACTAACCTAGACAGCATATTAAAAAGCAGAGACATAACTTTGCCAACAAAGGTCCGACTAGTCAAGGCTATGGTTTTTCCAGTGGTCATGTGTGGATGTGAGAGTTGGACTATAGAGAAAGCTGAGCACCAAAGAACTGGTGCTTTTGGACTATGGTGTTGGAGAAGACCCTTGAAAGTCCCTTGGACTGCAAGGAGATCCAAATGGTCCATCCTAAAGAAGATCAGTCCTGAGTGTTCATTGGAAGGGCTGATGTTGAAGCTGAAACTCCAATACTTTGGCCACCTGATGCAAAGAGCTGAGTCATTTGAAAAGACCCTGATGCTAGGAAAGATTGAGGGCATGAGGAGAAGGGGACAGCACAGGAGGAGATGGTTGGATGGCATCACTGACTCGATGGATATGGATTTGGGTTTAGTCAAGGCTATGGTTTTTCCAGTGGTCATGTGTGGATGTGAGAGTTGGACTATAGAGAAAGCTGAGCACCAAAGAACTGGTGCTTTTGGACTATGGTGTTGGAGAAGACCCTTGAAAGTCCCTTGGACTGCAAGGAGATCCAAATGGTCCATCCTAAAGAAGATCAGTCCTGAGTGTTCATTGGAAGGGCTGATGTTGAAGCTGAAACTCCAATACTTTGGCCACCTGATGCAAAGAGCTGAGTCATTTGAAAAGACCCTGATGCTAGGAAAGATTGAGGGCATGAGGAGAAGGGGACAGCACAGGAGGAGATGGTTGGATGGCATCACTGACTCGATGGATATGGATTTGGGTAGACTCCGGGATTTGGTGATGGACAGGGAGGCCTGGCGTGCTGTGGTTCATGGGGTCACAAAGTCAGACAGGACTGAGCAACTGAACTGAATTGAACTGATATATATATATATATATACATGTATGTATAACTGAATCACTTTGCTATACATCTGAAACTAACACAATATTGTAAATTAATTATTCTTCAATTTTAAAAAAGATATGGGGCTGGAACAATTTGATGTCCTTGTGCAAATAAATTTTACAAGATCTATATCTTATACCATGTAGAACAATTAACTCAGAATGGATCACAGGACTAAATTTAACTAAAAAGTCTAGGAAAAAACAAGAGAGAGGAATTCCCTGGTGGTTCATTGATTAAGACTCTACCTGCCAAATGGTGAAAACTACTAAAGGGGAAATTGACAGTAACACAATAATAGTGGGGAACTTAACACCGCACTCACAGCAAAGGACAGATCATTCAGACGGAAAATTAACAAGGAAACACTAAGTTTTAAATGATACATTGGACTAATTGGACCTAATGGACATCTCTGTGGCATTTCATCCCCAAACAGCAGATTTCACATTTTTCTCAAGTGCACGTGGAATATTCTCCAGGATAGATCACATCTTGGTCATAAATTAAGCCTAGGTAAGTTTAAAACAGTTGAAACATCTTAGAAAACATTCTAAACATCTTTTCTGACCACAACACTATAAGATAAGCTAAGAACTACAGGGGGAAAAAAAACTTATAAAAAATACAACACATGGATGCTAAACAATACACTTCTGAACAACCAAGAAGTAGCTGAAGAAATTAAAGAGGTAATCACAAACTGCCTAGAGGCAAATGGCAATGAAACCTCAAAACCCATGGGATGCAGGAAAAGCAGTGCTAAGAGGGACCTTTATAGCAGTACAAGCCTACCCTAAGAAACAAGAGAAACTTCGAATAAACAACCTAACCCTAGACCTAAAGCAACTATAAAAAGAACAAAAAACCCCCGAAGTTGGTAAAAGGAAAAAAATAATAAATATCAGGGCAGAAATAAATGAGACAGTATTAAAGATCAATAAAACTAACAGTTGGCTCTTTGAGAAGATAAACAAAATTGACAAACCAATAGCCAGATTCATTGGGAGAGAAGGGAAAAGACTCAAATCAATAAAATTAGAAATTAAAGAGGAGAAGTTACAACAGACAACGTAGAAATATAAAAGATCATGAGACTACTATGAGCAACTATACACCAATAAAATGGACAACCTTGAAGAAATGGACAAATTTTTAGTAAGGTATGATCTTCCAAAACTTAACCAGGAAGCAACAGAAGACATGAGCAGACCAATCATAGCCATGGAAATCAAAACTATAATAATAAAAAAAATCTGCCAGCAAACAAAAGTCCAGAACCAGACAGCTCCACGGCAAATTCTATGAAAATTTTAGAGAAGAGCTAAGACTTACCCTAATCAAACTCTTCCAGAAAATTACAGAGGAAAGAAAACTCCCAAACTCATTCTATGAGGTCATCATCACCCTGATACCAAAACCAAAGATGCCAGAGAAAAAGAAAATTAGAGGCCAATATCACGATGGACATAGATGCAAAAATCCTCAACAAAATTCTAGCAAACAGAATCCAGCAACACATTAAAAGGATTATACATCATGAGCAAGTGGGCTTTATCTCAGTGATGCAAAAATTATTCAATATATGCAAATCAATGTTATACATCATATTATGGGTTGAAAGATAGCAATCACATGATCATCTCAATAGACACAGAGAAAGAGTTCAAGAAAAGTCAACACCCATGTATTATAAAAATTCTCCTTTAGGCATAGAAGCAAGATACCTCAACATTATAAACACCATGTATGACAAACCCACAGTTCAGTTCAGTTCAGTTCAGTCACTCAGTTGTGTCCGACTCTTTCCAACCCCATGAATCGCAGCACGCCAGGTATCCCTGTTCATCACCATCTCCCGGACTTCACTCAGACTCACGTCCATCGAGTACGTGATGCCAGCCAGCCATCTCATCCTCTGTCGTCCCCTTTTCCTCCTGCCCCCAATCCCTCCCAACATCAGAGTCTTTTNTTCCCATGAAGTGATGGGACCGGATGCCATGATCTTCGTTTTCTGAATGTTGAGCTTTAAGCCAACTTTTTTGCTCTCCTCCTTCACTTTCATCATCTTAGCTTTTTGTTTCCTCTTCACTTTCTGCCATAAGGGTAGTGTCATCAGCATATCTGAGGTTATTGATATTTCTCCTGGCAATCTTGATTCCAGCTTGTGTTTCTTCCAGTCCAGCATTTCTCATGTAATTGAATATTACTTAGCAATGAAAAGAAACATAGTTCCTTCTGTTCTAAGGAGGTGGATGAACCTAGACCTTATAAACACAGTGAAGTTGAAAGAGAAAAACAAATATCATATATTAACACGTATGTATAGACTCTAGAAAGATGATACTGATGAACCTATTTGCAGGGCAGCAGTAGAGATGCAGATATAGAAAACAGATTTGTAAACACAGCATGGGAAGGAGAGGATGGGATGAATAAAGAGAGTAGCATTGAAACATATACATCACCATGTGTAAAATAGATAACCAGTGGGAATTTACTGTATGCAGGGAGCTCAAATCTGGTGCTCTGTGACAACCTAGATGGGTGGGATGGGGTGGGGGGCAGGAGGGATGATTCATGCTGAGGTATGGCGGAAACCAACACAATACTGTAAAGCAATTAATCTCCAATTAAAAAATAAATCAGTTGAAAAAAAGAATCCGCCTGCCAATGTAGGGAACACAAGTTTGATCCCTGGTCCAGGAATGTTCCACTCGCTGAGGGGTAACTAAAATGTGTATGCCACAAATACTGCCCTGTGCCCGAGAGCCTATGAGCCCCAACTACTGAGCCCAGGAGTAGCAACTACTGAAGGCCATGCGCCCAAGTGCCCATGCACTGCAACAAGAAAAGCCACCCCAATGAGAAGTCCATGCTCTGAAACTTGAAAGCAGCCCCCGTTCACTGCAACTAGAGAAAACCCTTGAGCAGCAATGAAGATCCAGTGCAGCCAAAAAAAAAGAAAACCCAGTATTTAATTAATTAAAAAGACAAAACCTTAAAAAAAAAACAGAGACAATATTTGGTAAAGTTGAGCAAAAATATCTTTGATATGATATCAAAAGAATGACTCATAAAATTTGATAATTTAAGTTCATCAAAATTAATAACATGCTCTTTTGAAAGACATAGCTGAATGAAAGATTAGTTGCAGAAAGGGGGTAAAAATTTGCAAAGTTATACTATTAAAGACTTGTATCCAGAATATATAAAGACCTTTCAAATCTTGATAATAAGGAAACCATATTTTTAAAACGGGCACATTTAAAAAGATATGTGGATGACAAATAAAAGTTACTCAACAACAGTAGTTGTTAGATACATAATAATTGAAACTTCGGTGAAAAATCACTGTTATATCTATGAGATTGGCTAAAATTGGCCATTTCAAGTTTTGGCAATGATGTGAAGAATTGTTAACTTCAACACTGAGGAGAAGGCAGAATGGTGGAATTTGTTTGCAAAAACGGTTTGGCAAGTTCTTAAAATGCTAAACATTAACTTATCATATGATTCAGTAATTTCACTTTCTTGATTTCCTGAGATAAATTAAGTATAAGTTTATAAAATCCTGCATCTACTGTCAAAAACTGGAAGTGACTCAAATGTTCATCAATAGATGAACAGATAAACAAATGTGGTATATCCATAAAATAAATGGTGGTTATTTTTAAGTCATGAGACTCTTTGTGACCTCATGGACTACAGCATGCAAGACTTTTCTGTCCTCCCCTATCTCCTGGAGTTTGCTGAGATTCATGTCAACTGAGTCAGTGATGCTATCTAAGCATCTCATCCTCTGATGCCACCTTCTCCTTTTGGGTTCAATCTTTCCCAGCATCAGGGTCTTTTCCAATTTGTCAGCTCTTTGTATCATGTGGCCAAAGTATTGAAACTTCAATTTCAGCATCAGTCCTTCTAATGAATATTCAGGGTTGATTTCTTGAAGATTGATGGGTTTCATCTCCTTGTAGTCCAAGGAACTCTCGAGGGTCTTCTCCAGTACTGCAGTTCAAAAGCATCAGTTTTTGGTGCTCAGCCTTCCTTGTGGTCCAGCTATCACACTGATACATGACTACTGCAAAAACCATAGCTTTGGCTGCATGAAATTTTGTCGCCAGTTATGTCTCTGCTTTTGAATATGCTGTCTAGGTTTATCTTAGCTCTCCTTCCAAGAAGCAAGTGTCTTTCAATCGCATGGCTGCAGTCACCATCTGTGGTGACTTTGGAGCCCATCATGTAAAGAAAATCTGGCACTGCTTCCACGTTTTCCCCTTCTGTTTGTCATAAAGTGATAGGAGTAGACGCCATGATCTTTGTTTTGCTTTCTTTTTAATGCTGCGTTTCAAGCCAGCTTTTTCACGCTCCTCTTTCACCCTCATCAAGAGGCTCTTTAGTTCCTCTTCACTTTGTGCCATTGCTGTTTCTTTTGTTGTTGTTTAGTTGCTAAGTCCTAGCCACCTCTTTTTCTACCCCATGGACTGTAGCCCACCAGGTGCCTCTGTCCATGGGATTCCCCAGGCAAGAATACTGGAGTGGGTTGTCATTTCTTTCTTCAAGGGATCTTCCTGACCCAGGGATCGAATCTGGTTCTCTTGCATTGGCAAGATAATTCTTTACCGCTGAGCCACCAGAGAAACCCAAAAGGCACCCCTATAGCAGAGGAATGGTATAATCTTCACATCAAGGTTGTTTATATTTTTCCTAGCAACTGTGATTCCAGCTTGCTCCAGATTCATCCAGCCCGGCATGTCGCATGTTGTACTCTTCATATAAGTTAAATAAGCAAGGTGACAATATATAGCCTTGTCATTCTCCTTTCACAATTTTGAACCAGTCAGTTGTTCCCTGTCTGGTTCTAACTGTTGCTTCTCAGGAGACAGGTAAGTGGTCTGGTACTCCCATCTCTTTAAGAATTTTCCAGTTTGTTGTGATCCACACAGTCAAAGGCTTTAGTGTAGTTGATGAAGCAGATGTTTTTCTGAAACTCCCTTGCTTTCTCCGTGATCCAGCTAATGTTGACAATTTGATCTCTGGTTCCTCTGCCTTTTCTAAACTCAGTTTGTACATCTGGAAGTTTTTGGTTCACATACTGCTGAAGCCTAGTTTGAAGGATTATGAGCATAACCTTGCTAGCATGTGAGATGAGCACAGTTGTATAGTAGTTTGAACATTCTTTTGCAATGCCTTTATGACTGGAATGAAAACCAACCTTCTCAGATCCTGTGGCCATAATATAAAACAAAATGAACATTTGGCACACAACATGGGTAAATAAAAAAATATTATTCTGACTGAATGAACTGAGACCAAAAAAAATATTAATAGCTCCTGCTATAAGATTTCATTTATAAACAATTTGAGAAAATATGAACTAACCTATAGTAAGAAAATAAATTGACGCCTGTACGAGGGATGGAGGGTGGGAGCAGCAAGAAGAGAGGGAATTCAAAAGAGCATGACCGGTCCTTTGGAGGTCATGGATAGTTTCACCGTCTTTATAATTCAATGTCTCCACAAATATATTTGCATGTCAAAAATTAACAAATAGTACACTCTAAATAGATGCAATTTATTGTCACTTATTTATCAGTAAAACTGCTTAAATATAACAAAATTAGACATAAATATATATATTTTTATTAGAAATCATTTGTCCTACATGGCACTGCTTAACATGACATGCCATGGAAAATATGACTAGGATATAAACGTCAAGTAAAGATTCAAAGTGATTAGGATAAACATGAGATTACAGGCTGTCTAGTGAAAGTGAAGTCACTCAGTCGTGTCCGACTCTTAGCGACCCCATGGACTGCAGCCTACCAGGCTTCTCCGTCCATGGGATATTCCAGGCACAATCCATATCGAAATACCCATGGCATTTTTCACAGAACTAAAACAAATAATTTTAAAAATTGTATGGAAACACAAAAGTACCTAAATGGCCAAAACAATCTTGAGAAAGAGAAACAGCTGGAGGAATCAACCTTCTTGACTTCAGACTATACTACAAAGATACAGTCATCAAGACAGCATGGTACTGGCACAAAAACAGAAATATAGACCAATGGGAAAAGATAGAAAGCCCAGAGATAAACGCATGCACCTATGGACACTTCATCTTTGACACAGGAGGCGAGAACACAGAATGGAGAAAAGACAGCCTATTCAATAAGTGATGCTGGGAAAACTGGACAGCGACATATAAAAGAATGAAACTAGAACACCTCCTAACACCATATGCAAAAATAAACTCAAAATGAATTAAAGACTTAAGTGTAAGGCCAGAAACTATAAAGCTCTCAGAGGAAAATAACAGACAGTACACTCCTTCACATAAATCACAGCAAGATCCTCTATGAACCACTTCACAGAGTAAGGGAACTAAGCATAAAAAACAAATGAGACCCAATTAAGCTTAAAAGCCTTTGCACACCGAAGGAAACTATAAGTAAGGTGAAAAGATAATACTGCTTATGCAGCTCAATACCAGAAAAAAACAAACAACCCAACCAAAATGTGGGCAGAAGATATACACTGACATTTCTCCAAAGAAGACATACAGATGGCTAATAAACACATGAAAATATGCTCAACATGTCTCATCATTAGAAAAACGCAAGTCAAAACTACAATGAGGTATCACCGCACACTGGTCAGGATGGCCCTCATCAAAAATTCCACAAACAATAAATGCTATAGAGGGTGTGGAGAAAAGGGAACCCTCTAGCATTTTGAGAATGTAAGTCGATATAGCCACTATGGAGAACAGAATGGAGAGTCCTTCAAAAACTAGGAATAAAACTACCGTTTGTTGTGCTTGCTGTGTTTAGTCACTCAGTTGCATTCGTGTCTGACTCTTTGCGACTCCATGGACCACCTGCCAGGCACGTCTATCCACGCGGATTCTCCAGGCAATAATACTGGAGTAGGTTGCCATGCCCTCCTCCAGAGGATCTTCCCAACCCAGGGATCAAACCCATGTCTCCTACATTGCAGATGTATTCTTTACTGTCTGAGCTACTAGGGAAGCCCAAGAATACTGGAGTGGGTAGCCTATCCCTTCTCCAGGGAATCTTCCTGACTCAGGAATCGAACCAGGATCTCCTGAATTGCAGGTGGATCCTTTACCAGCTGAGCTACCAGGGAAGACCAATCCCACTACTGGGCATATACCCTGAGGAAACCATTATTGAAAAACATACATGTATCTCAGTGTTCATTGCAGCACTACTTACAATAGCTAGGATATGGAAGCAACCTAGATGTCCACTGACAGATGAATAGATAAAGAAGTTGTGGTTCAGGTCAGTTCAGTTCAGCCGCTCAGTCGTGTCCGACTCTTTGCGACCCCATGAATTGCAGCACGCCAGGCCTCCCTGTCCATCACCATCTCCCGGAGTTCACTCAGACTCACGTCCATCGAGTCTGTGATGCCATCCAGCCATCTCATCCTTGGTCGTCCCCTTCTCCTCCTGCCCCCAATCCCTCCCAGCATCAGTGTCTTTTCCAATGAGTCAACTCTTCGCATGAGGTGGCCAAAGTACTGGAGTTTCAGCTTCAGCATCATTCC
>SJYX01014496.1:155964-183217 GCA_006410675.1 Oreotragus oreotragus | reverse complement strand
GGGGGGCAGGAGGGATGATTCATGCTGAGGTATGGCGGAAACCAACACAATACTGTAAAGCAATTAATCTCCAATTAAAAAATAAATCAGTTGAAAAAAAGAATCCACCTGCCAATGTAGGGGACACAAGTTTGATCCCTGGTCCAGGAATGTTCCACTCGCTGAGGGGTAACTAAAATGTGTATGCCACAAATACTGCCCTGTGCCCGAGAGCCTATGAGCCCCAACTACTGAGCCCAGGAGTAGCAACTACTGAAGGCCATGCGCCCAAGTGCCCATGCACTGCAAAAAGGAAAGCCACCCCAATGAGAAGTCCATGCCCTGAAACTTGAAAGCAGCCCCCGTTCACTGCACCTAGAGAAAACCCTTGAGCAGCAATGAAGATCCAGTGCAGCCAAAATAAAAAAAAAAAACAACCCAATATTTAATTAATTAAAAAGACAAAACCTTAAAAAAAAACAGAGACAATATTTGGTAAAGTTGAGCAAAAATATCTTTGATATGATATCAAAAGAATGACTCATAAAATTTGATAATTTAAGTTCATCAAAATTAATAACATGCTCTTTTGAAAGACATAGCTGAATGAAAGATTAGTTGCAGAAAGGGGGTAAAAATTTGCAAAGTTATACTATTAAAGACTTGTATCCAGAATATATAAAGACCTTTCAAATCTTGATAATAAGGAAACCATATTTTTAAAACGGGCACATTTAAAAAGATATGTGGATGACAAATAAAAGTTACTCAACAACAGTAGTTGTTAGATACATAATAATTGAAACTTCGGTGAAAAATCACTGTTATATCTATGAGATTGGCTAAAATTGGCCATTTCAAGTTTTGGCAATGATGTGAAGAATTGTTAACTTCAACACTGAGGAGAAGGCAGAATGGTGGAATTTGTTTGCAAAAACGGTTTGGCAAGTTCTTAAAATGCTAAACATTAACTTATCATATGATTCAGTAATTTCACTTTCTTGATTTCCTGAGATAAATTAAGTATAAGTTTATAAAATCCTGCATCTACTGTCAAAAACTGGAAGTGACTCAAATGTTTATCAATAGATGAACAGATAAACAAATGTGGTATATCCATAAAATAAATGGTGGTTATTTTTAAGTCATGAGACTCTTTGTGACCTCATGGACTACAGCATGCAAGACTTTTCTGTCCTCCACTATCTCCTGGAGTTTGCTGAGATTCATGTCAACTGAGTCAGTGATGCTATCTAAGCATCTCATCCTCTGATGCCACCTTCTCCTTTTGGGTTCAATCTTTCCCAGCATCAGGGTCTTTTCCAATTTGTCAGCTCTTTGTATCATGTGGCCAAAGTATTGAAACTTCAATTTCAGCATTAGTCCTTCTAATGAATATTCAGGGTTGATTTCTTGAAGATTGATGGGTTTCCTCTCCTTGTAGTCCAAGGAACTCTCGAGGGTCTTCTCCAGTACTGCAGTTCAAAAGCATCAATTTTTGGTGCTCAGCCTTCCTTGTGGTCCAGCTATCACACTGATACACGACTACTGCAAAAACCATAGCTTTGGCTACACGAAATTTTGTCGCCAAAGTTATGTCTCTGCTTTTGAATATGCTGTCTAGGTTTATCTTAGCTCTCCTTCCAAGAAGCAAGTGTCTTTCAATCGCATGGCTGCAGTCACCATCTGTGGTGACTTTGGAGCCCATCATGTAAAGAAAATCTGGCACTGCTTCCACGTTTTCCCCTTCTGTTTGTCATAAAGTGATAGGAGTAGACGCCATGATCTTTGTTTTGCTTTCTTTTTAATGCTGCGTTTCAAGCCAGCTTTTTCACGCTCCTCTTTCACCCTCATCAAGAGGCTCTTTAGTTCCTCTTCACTTTGTGCCATTGCTGTTTCTTTTGTTGTTGTTTAGTTGCTAAGTCCTAGCCACCTCTTTTTCTACCCCATGGACTGTAGCCCACCAGGTGCCTCTGTCCATGGGATTCCCCAGGCAAGAATACTGGAGTGGGTTGTCATTTCTTTCTTCAAGGGATCTTCCTGACCCAGGGATCGAATCTGGTTCTCTTGCATTGGCAAGATAATTCTTTACCGCTGAGCCACCAGAGAAACCCAAAAGGCACCCCTATAGCAGAGGAATGGTATAATCTTCACATCAAGGTTGTTTATATTTTTCCTAGCAACTGTGATTCCAGCTTGCTCCAGATTCATCCAGCCCGGCATGTCGCATGTTGTACTCTTCATATAAGTTAAATAAGCAAGGTGACAATATATAGCCTTGTCATTCTCCTTTCACAATTTTGAACCAGTCAGTTGTTCCCTGTCTGGTTCTAACTGTTGCTTCTCAGGAGACAGGTAAGTGGTCTGGTACTCCCATCTCTTTAAGAATTTTCCAGTTTGTTGTGATCCACACAGTCAAAGGCTTTAGTGTAGTTGATGAAGCAGATGTTTTTCTGAAACTCCCTTGCTTTCTCCGTGATCCAGCTAATGTTGACAATTTGATCTCTGGTTCCTCTGCCTTTTCTAAACTCAGTTTGTACATCTGGAAGTTTTTGGTTCACATACTGCTGAAGCCTAGCTTGAAGGATTATGAGCATAACCTTGCTAGCATGTGAGATGAGCACAGTTGTATAGTAGTTTGAACATTCTTTTGCAATGCCTTTATGACTGGAATGAAAACCAACCTTTTCAGATCCTGTGGCCATAATATAAAACAAAATGAACATTTGGCACACAATGTGGGTAAATAAAAAAATATTATTCTGACTGAATGAACTGAGACCGAAAAAAATATTAATAGCTCCTGCTATAAGATTTCATTTATAAACAATTTGAGAAAATATGAACTAACCTATAGTAAGAAAATAAATTGACGCCTGTACGAGGGATGGACGGTGGGAGCAGCAAGAAGAGAGGGAATTCAAAAGAGCATGACCGGTCCTTTGGAGGTCATGGATAGTTTCACCGTCTTTATAATTCAATGTCTCCACAAATATATTTGCATGTCAAAAATTACCAAATAGTACACTCTAAATAGATGCAATTTATTGTCACTTATTTATCAGTAAAACTGCTTAAATATAACAAAATTAGACATAAATATATATATTTTTATTAGAAATCATTTGTCCTACATGGCACTGCTTAACATGACATGCCATGGAAAATATGACTAGGATATAAACGTCAAGTAAAGATTCAAAGTGATTAGGATAAACATGAGATTACAGGGGAACTATTTGCTTGCTTTTATTGTTAGAAAATACAGATTATTTACTATGAAAATCCATGACTTTCCAATTATAAAAAAATATTAATAAAGTATTCTTTTCTTCCACCTTCGACAATAAACGTGTGGGATTTCAATGCCAATCACGGAGGGTTTTCACTACTGAAAGGCCGTGGAAAGTGAAGATACAGTTTCGGGAAGACGAGGGCTGGGTTCAGCCCGAATCTGAGACAGTTCCGTGCTGTGCATTGCTGATGCTGTCACAGGTTCCACGCTGTCCGCTGAACCCGGGGTTGGAAAGCACGAGCGAAGAGGCTGCGAGGAGACTCAAGAAGCAGCAACTGTAGACACCTCTATTCCCTCCTGGCTGACACAGCCGCCGTAGCAGCAAACACGCTCTATTCTCTTACCGTGGCTGACCCAACAGACACGACGCGGCAGTAACGCCGCCACTCCCTCGCCGGAGCTCACCCAGGACCAAGCGAGGGCCTCGTGACGCGCATGCGCGGCACTGTAAGTGCCTCCGCGGTTCCGTCATCACCGGTCACAAAACGTGGGGCAAGAGCGAGAGGCCGTGGGGCGAGGGCCTGACCACGCCACCTTGGCTAGTTGCTGTTTCCCTACGTACTGCATTCCTGATTTTCTGAACTTGAAGCCTTCCCTCACCTATGGCTTAGAGAGGCAGCATAACTTGACTCAGCCAGCAGGCAGCTGGGGCTATCTTATAAATTCTGATTTCTCCAAATTGAAAATGATTTAAAAAAAAAAAAAAGGCAAGAAAAGCCAGATGGTAACAAATTTTCCCCTGTAATTCAGAGAAATTTGGTATCTTAGAAAGAACTCAGATTGGAGATACAGATCTGGCTTCCATAGAAACTGCTGTAGTCTGATTGCATGACCATAAGCACTTCACCTTACCAATCACAGCCCTGATTCTCTTGTGAGTTGCACACATCAAGACTCTATTGTGAAGCTCATGTAGCGTTCAGGAAAGCGCTGTGTATCCTGTAAGAGAAAGTACAAAGTAGCTTAAGTTCCTGCTGTTTGCCAGCAAGCTAGATCTGAGGCTTTCACCATGATGGAAGCAATAGATTGTGAGAGCAGAAAAAGAAAGCACAGACTCAGGACTCCTGCCGGGAACCCATAGGCTAGCATTCCTGTATACTCTCCTCATCTGACCATCAGCACCTGTATCCTTCTTGCCTCTCAATCACAAGTTTGGTTTGTTTCCCTTGATGTGCTCCAATGATCTCAGCTATTTTTAAAAGACACTTCAGCAATGCAGTTTTCATTGCCAACAGAAGCACTGATTTTTGACCGTGAAGCAGAGCTTGATAAAGGAATAATATAGAGATAACAGTGTGATGAGCTGTGTTCTCTAGAAAAAAAAATTTCCCTTCCAATATTTATCAATCCTATTTCTCTCTACTTTGATCTCAAGGTGATATGGAAGACAGATGGGTATTAAAAGATTTTTTAATCCTTCTACTGTTAATAATAAGGGTAGTGAGTTTTATGGAACCATCAGATGTTGTCTGTAGGCCTTAATTCACCAGTGACAGAGAAAGCACCATCAATTTGTGTATCCTGTTTGTTAGTAATGAAACCCTTAAAACTGAAAATAAAATCAATTGCTTGTAGTTTAAGAATCTTCTCCCAGCTCTTCCAGAGTTCAGGCCACTCTGCTTTTCTATTATGAAAGCCCTTCTTCTCTTTCTCCAAGCCTGTAACTCGCTCATAAAATTAACATGTAGCTGAAGGCTGACCTGACTGTGGGATGGTGGCTGAAAAAAAACGGCCTTGCTTCTGCAATCTCTGAAATACATTCCTTAGACAAATCATGCATTCCAGAACAAGCAAAGCTGACTCTGCTGTGAATATTTCCTTTTGCTTTTTCTCAAACATTTGCTATTCACAAAAATTCACATTGCGGGGGGCGGGCGGAGGGGGCCTATTTATAAACATTGCAACTGCTTCTAAACTGAAAAAAACAACAACAAAAATCCGAATTGGGAAATGTGCTGGTTTTCTCTGTGAGTATAAAAATACTGCCACACATAACTCCAAAGAGTGAGCATCTATTTTGTGCATATGCTATACACGGAGAAAGATGTTCTAAATTTCTTATTTCTCTGCCCAATCTTCAGGCAATGTTTCCAAGTGCAGTCAGCATTATGGATCTAGGAGAGGAAATAACTACACCACACATGTGCATCCTGAGTCCTCACAAGAGGCAGAGGAACTATTTGTTTCAGCCCTATCCTTAAACCATCCTCAGAAGAAAGGCTTCCGCCTCCGAGTGCAATTAACAAGGTCCTTTGCAAGCCTGTCTCATTGGCTCAGGTGTGACAACTGCACATCAAGGCTACACCCAACACTCAGTTCATCGTTATTATTGTTCTTCTCCATGGATGAAACCTTATGTTTCATGTGGCAAAAGAAAGGCTGGAAATTTGTTTTTAACGGAAACATAAACAAATCAATGCAGGCTTTAACTGGCACCTCTAAGATGACTTAGATCAGAGGGAGCATCTGGCATGCTGGGAGGCTGCTATATTTGTAGCCTATTTTCTTATTAGGTAGACTGACACTTAAGAACGAGTTCAAAAGGGCTCAGCTCCCCGTGTGTAAGCTGAGTGGTCCCTAATCTGGAGAACCATGATGGAAGGTGAAATCTACAGCTCAGTTTTAAAACTCCAGTCTAAAAGAGATTTCATTTCTAATTTACTATCTATAGACCAATATAACTAAAAACTAAACCAAATACTACCAACCCTAGCTGCTGCTGCTAAGTCACTTCAGTCGTTTCCGACTCTGTGTGACCCCATAGACGGCAGCCCACCAGGCTCCCCCATCCCTGGGATTCTCCAGGCAAGAATGCTGGAGTGGGTTGCCATTTCCTTCTCCAATGCATGAAAGAGAAAAGTGAAAGTGAAGTCGCTCAGTCTGTCCGACTGTTAGCGACCCCATGGACTGCAGCCCACCAGGCTACCCCATCCATTGGATTTTCCAGGCAAGAGCACTGGGGTGGGGTGCCATTACCAACCCTAGAGTGTATCTCAATTAGTAGCTGGTATGCTGGGGGAAGTCCCAAAAGTTTCCCGAAGCAAAGATCAGGCTCATGTTACCATTCTAAGAGCTTTCCAGGTGATTTTATCACTTTCCAGATGATTTTGTCTATTTTATCACTTAATAGTCTACCTTCAAATACCTGAGAGAACGTAAGACTAAGGATGGATTACTGGAAAACCCCAGAAAGTGTAGGAGGAGAGCATTTTTCAACTCAGCTTCCTACGGGCACATCACAGTTTTGGTCTTCACGCCTGTGTGATCCCAAAACACTATGCAATGGGACAGGAAAGCCATCTCTCCAAATTCTCTTTTTCCTCTGTGATCCTGTCTCTAATCAACATGCATTCAGCCTGTACTGATTGAGCATTGATTCTATGCCCATGCTAGGTACTGGCAAGATGCAATTTCAAGAATGCCTTGCTTCCTGCCAGTATTTAAGCTAAATAAGAAGGGAAATTCATTGTTCATTCTATGGTAACCTTTAAAAAGAAAGATTGTATATTATGAATAATGTACAATTCTTATGGTCATGCAAGGTACTTACATGACAACAGAGAGGGAAAAAATAACCAGTCTTATGGAACAAAAAGAATTGGGGGAAACTCATGATTCAGTGTCTGAGGGTTACTGCAGTAGGAAGTATTTTATAACCATTGATGGTATTGGTTATTTTCTACATTCATATGATGAATGAAGACATGGTCTTCCCACCTGGGAGAGGATTAACTTTTACCAAAGAAGAATGAAATTCTCTAGAACAGTAACATGGAAGAAAGTTAAAAGCTTGAAGTTTCTATTCAAAGCATAAAGCATACACTCATTCCTTTCACTTCTTAAATATATCAACACCACCGTAAGCAATGTGTAAATCACATTTTAAAATACAACCCTAACCATTTTCATTTGATATATTAAATGGTACATTTGTGAATTGATGATAAAGTGCTAAAATTCACAATTTAAAATGAAATTTATGTTAAGGTAATGTTAGTGTGATAGTCACTGCAGAATTACTTGGAAAGGGGATGCCACAAGCAAAATTCTCAGAGGAATACTCTGAAGTAAAAACTCTGTTAAAAATGCCACTCTTTTTCAGTTCTAAACGAAATGGTCTTTTCCGTAAGATTGGTCAGATACTCATGATGGAAAAGGAAAGCTAGTAACTATCAAGTTTAGAAAAGCAAAAAATATGTTTCTAAAATATATGAAAATGATGGCAGTGTTAGTCGCTCAGTCATGTCCAATTCTTTGAGACTCCGTGGACTGTAGCTCACTGGGCTTTTCTGTCCGTGGGGATTCTCCAGGCAAGAATACTGGAGTAGGTAGCCATTCCCTTCTCCAGAGGATCTTCCCGACTCACGGACTGAACCCAGGTCTTGCAGTCAGATTCTTGACTGCCTGAGCCACCAAAGAGACCCGTGAAGATGGCATCATAAGGTAAAGAATTTGATTCTGGGTAACACAGCTGTAAAGAATTGTATTGGAATTTTCCAAGTTCCTAGAATTAAAGGATATTTTCTTCTTCTTTTTTCTCTCTGGAGATACTGTTAAACAGAGTTCTGGGGGAAATTTTTATTGCTTTGAATCAATTGAATTAAATGAATTAAATGAATGATTTCTTCTTTAGAAGGAGGACAAAATAAAGCATTGCATATATTAACACAGATGTGAGTTCAGGATCATTAGGATCGGCTCAAAATGCCTTCAATCATGGCCGGTTGTGCTCTCATGGTGTCATTTATAACTGAATAAAGTTAGGAAAAGTAGAAACTATTTCTGTACTCTAGTTTTTCCATCCACTAAGAACATGTATCCAACCCTAAGAATGGTGAGGTAGAGTATAATTCATCCATATGATTACATCATAGGTTTGTCTAAATTCAACAAATTCCAAACATGCTTATAAAGCCTTCTCAGTGAACACACTTGCCCACAAAGTGAAAAAAAGACATTTTTGAGTGTGTTTCTTGCCTGTTGATAAACAGCGTCCCTAACAGTCAGCCAATTCTATTCATCCAGGGTATAGGGGAGGCCCTCTAAATCGAGGAATTCTTCATCAAAACTTAAAAGGCTTTACCATAGTCAACACTCTCGGAATGAGACCTGTTCCTTGTGGAGAACACATGCCCTTAATCACTGTAGCAACTAGTTAACGTCATGAGCTGCATCAGGCTTTGGGGGCCAGAAAGGGAACCAGCAAATAAACAGTTTGTTATGATGACTTAAGGCTTGACATTTAGAAGCTTCTCTTGCGGTTATTCTTTTGATGTGGCTCTTGGCTCTTCCTATTCTGGAAGAAAGCTCTCATACATTCCTTCTCAAACTGCCTTCACATAGGATTGTATAAAGTCAAAGCTAAACAACGTTCTATTCAAGACGCAATTGCTTACAGGTGATGGACCAACTCTCCAGAGCCGACTGACACAGTCCTTAAAAACCTGACACTGTGAGTTGTCAGACAGTTCATCCATCTAGTGAGAGACAGCTCTGATTTCATGATGGGAAATAGGTGAACAAAAACTGCAAAGTCAGTGAAATACCTAGCTATTGGGACTTCACTAGCGACTAAAGGGTACAGAAAATGGTTCCTTTTTTTTTTTTTTTAACAGTTGTATCTAACAATCCCTGATGGCTCTGATGGTAAAGAATCTGCCTGAAACACTGGGGACCTGGGTTTGATCCCTGGGTCAGGAAGATCCCCTGGAGAAGGGAATGGGTACCCACTCCAGTATTTTTGCCTGGAGAATTCCATGGACAGAGGACCCTGGTAGGCAACAGTCTTTGGGGTCACAAAGAGTCGGACGCGACTGAGGGACTAACACATACACGTGATATATAAACCCAGACTGAATCTAAATTTAATCTACAGAAGCTGATGGCCTGAAAAAGAATTTTGGGACAGAGAAGTCCACTGGCATGGGCATCTTCATGCCTAACCTCAGAGAATGCCCGGAGTGAGGAAGCCTTAGAGATTATGTATCTAAGTCCTCGGATTTCAGACGAGAGGACTAAAGCCAGGGAGCTCCTCCTCCCTGTGACAGAGCTGGTCAGCAGCCAGTCTGGGACTAGAACCCAGACCTTCAGATAGGCCCAGTGTATCTCTCAGTCCACCTTGCTACCTTCAAAATGAGTGTGGCACTTAGCCAGTGTCCAAACAGCTATGTTCCAGTGCAAATCTGATAACCCTCAGTGCATTCAGAGGTCATGTCTGCATTATCCAACACTAAATCCCCAGTGCTTGGCACAGTGCAGGGTGTCAGTCAATAAGGCTTTAGTCAAATGGAGTTGAATTGAACTGGAGAACAGCTTCAGCAACCAATACTAACAGCAAACACCAATGATAACAGCACATAATTATAAAATGCCTCTTATGGGAAAGGTACTGTTTAATGTACATGAATTCACATGATATTCGTGAATTCTTGTTAACAGTAACCCATGCTGCAAGTGCTAGGAGGAGTCCCAACTGTAGTGAAAGGGGAAGGGTGTTTATTTTTGCTGAGATCATGGCAAACACATTGCACAATCACAAGTCTCAGTTGTGAAATGAACACTCTTGAGGGACCTGACCACTGCTCGCAGGCAGCCAGACAGGGCACGCTGGGCAGGATTGGCTTGAACCACAGTAGAAGACTAACTGCCACGTTTTGGAAAGCTAATTAGAAAGAACGCAACATTTTAATAATATGTTTTTTAAAAGTATTTAGACAAAGCTGGAAGCCCCCTAAGCTGTGAAAGCCCAAGAAGCTAGAAGGAGGCCTCATGGAGCATTGCCGGGCTAGTTTGTTAGCATTTGCAGTTTGGTGACAGTTATGCACAGAAGGGTCTGCGCCACTCCTGAAATCTGTATGCTGAAACCCTAATACCCAGAGTGGCTGCATTTGCCTAGGAAGCCTCTAAGGAAGCTAATAAGGTAAAAGGTCATAACGGGCGGGCCCCTTACCTGCTAGGGCTAGTGTCCTTATAAGAGGAGCACTCTGTCTCTCTCCCTCTCTGTCTCTCTCTTTGTTTTCAGTGCACATACAGGAAAGGCCATGCAGTGACACAGTGAGCAGCCAGCTGTCTACAAACCAGGAAGAGACTCTCACCAGAACAGAATTTGCCTGCTTCTTGACCTTGGACTTCGCAACCTCCATCAGTTCAGTTCAGTCACTCAGGTGTGTCTGACCCTTTGCAACCTCATGGACTGCAGCGTGCCAGACTTCCCTGTCCATCACCAACTCTTGGAGTTCACTCAAACTGAGTCAGTGATGCCATCCAACCATCTCATCCTCTGTCGTCCCCTTCTCCTCCTGCCTTCAAACTTTCCCAGCATCAGGCTCTTTTCCAATAAGTCAGTTCCTCCCATAGGTGGCCAAAGTATTGGAGCTTCAGTTTCAGCATCAGTCCTTTCAATGAGTATTCAGGACTAATTTCCTTTAGGATGGACTGGTTGGTTCTCTTTGCATTCCAAGGGATTCTCAAGAGTCTTCTCCAACACCACTGTTCAAAAGCCTCAGTTCTTTGGTGCTCAGCTTTCTTTATAGTCCAACTCTCATATCCATACATGACTACTGGAAAAACCATACCTTTGACTAGACAGACTTTTGTCAGCAAAGTAATGTTTCTGCTTTTTAAGATTCTATCTAGGTTGGTTATAGCTTTTCCTCCAAGGAGCAAGCTTCTTTTAATGTCATAGCTGCAGTCACCATCTGCAGTGATTTTGGAGCCCAAAAAAGTAAAGTCTCTCACTGTTTCCATTGTTTCTCCATCTATTTGCCATGAAATGATGGGACTGGATGCCATAATCCTAGTTTTTTGAATGTTGAGTTTTAAACCAGCTTTTTCACTCTCCTCTTTCACTTTCATCAAGAGGCTCTTTAGTTCCTCTTCACTTTCTGCCATAAGGGTGGTGTCATCTGCATATCTGAGGTTATTAATATTTCTCCCAGCAATCCTGATGGGTGTGATGAAATAAGAACTTCACCGTGTGGCTGAAACACCTGAATCTGGGGCTGATGGCCTATATTTGAGGTCTTGGAGGGAGTTGTGAGGAAAGGTGCTGGAACCTTCTGGGCCTCAAGAAAGGCTTGACTTTTAGGCCTGTGCCAGGCGACAGAGCAGGTAGATCTGAAGCTCAGCAAGTTTCCTAGGCTTGGGGGGCAGAGCATAGGGCCTGGCCTCTGGGGTCCTCAGGCAAATCACTACACTCTCCAAGACTCAGCTTCTTTCCCTTTAAAGAAGGTTGGAAACATTTCCCAGGGCTCCACTATCTTGTGATTTTGTAACTAGCTCCTTGTCTTTTATTGGAGTTTACATTAGTCAAATGTGAGTACAGGCCAAATGTATTCTGCGAACTTGGTCAGAATGATTTGTATTCCACAGCCTCAGCCCCTCACCACAAGGTTGATGTGTGTTTAGAATGCAATAACCAAGTGTTTTATATTTCATAAAAGCCAAATTAACGGTGAAGACTCACTGATGGTACTTTTCCTCCTTTCAAATTCAAAGAAAATTGGATTCTTTATTGTATCAGAGTGGCAGCTCACCACTGTTAGGAAGGAAGGGATTATTTGAAATCCAGAGAAAGTATTTTAATCAGGGGAGATTTCTAATAGAAGAGACCAGAAGACCACATTTCAAAGCTTGCATACAATGCACCTAGGCCAACTTCCTCAGGCTGTAGTCTTCTTCCAAAATGAAAGTGTTCAGTCATATCTGATTCTTTGTGACCCCATGGACTGTAGCCCACCAGGTTCCACTGTCCATGGAATTCTCCAGGCAAGAATACTGGAGTGAGTTGCCATCCCCTTCTCCAGGAGATCTTCCCGACTCAGGGGTCGAACCCAGGGCCTCCCACGTTACAGGCTATATTCTTTACCATCCGAGCCACCAGGGAAATCTGGTCTTTCTCCAAAGGGGCTACCAAATCCAGGAAAAGCCTCTTGAGTTCACCCTATGAGGAACAGGGCCTGAGGGGGTATGATCTGTGGTCCAGGCAGACATCCCACACTTGGGTCAACTGTCCTTCCTGCAAAGTTGTTTTTATCCTATGAGGGCCACTCGCCTCAGCAAAATGTACCTGAGACCTCCCTCACAGTAAGAATAAACTCTGAGCTTTTTCTGAAGCTCCCCAAGCCTTGAGAAGTGGAGAGGAAGGGTAAGGGGGAAGGTATAAAGTAGACCCCCAAATCCATGCCCAACCAAATAAATCCACAGGAAACTGATCCTTCACTAGGACAAATGAAATCAAATCCTCCTCAAAAGAGGGAAAGGAAAAAAGTAGTAGGTTATGAAATAAAGCTGAACCACTGAATCCTATATTGTGTGTTTTGCTTCTTTCTCAATGATAGATGGACAGATATACAGACAGAGAGATGGACAGACAGATATAATAGTTAGATGGTGGATAAAATAGAGTTAGATGATAGATAAATACAATAGATAAATGATAGACTGAGTGATGCAATTCTTGATGAACAGGCATAAAATTATAAATTGTTCCTCTCTTTAGGTAGTGGAGAATTCAGATCATTTTCCATTCATTCAACATGCCAGTAACTCAGTCCTTGAGTTGTTGGGACTCGGCAGTAAACAAAAAAGAAAATATCCTGATCTCCAAGAAGCATATAGACTGGTGAGTAGTTATTGAAGTAAGAATTTTATTTTATTATTTTGCATTAAAAAAAATTTTTTTAATGTTGTATGTTATGTTATGGTCAGTAACAAGAATTAGTTAAGAAAAATGTTTGAAACCTCCCTGCTTGTAATTGTTTTTGCTTTCCCTGACCAAGCACTTTCCAGCGTTCATTTACAAACTCACAGCTTTGAGTTAAAGGGATTTAAATTTAAATTCTTTCCCTCCCACTGGGCAGTCTCCTTGGTCTCTGAACTTTAATGCTCTCATGCCATGAAGCTGAAAGACCAGCAAGAGACATTGCCTTCAGGGCAGACCTGCCGAAGGGAGGCAGTGTTTTCTTCTGCAAATGGCAAGCTCAGAGCTCCTTAATTTGAGTGATGGGCTGATCTACTGTACATAACTAAGAGCCACAGCTAGAGAGCTCCATCTCTTCTCCCACAGAGGCCATGTGGGAAAGGGAATGTCAGGTTACTCTGCGTTTTCCTTCCTAATAGAAGTAGAAAGACCACAGAAGGATTCTGAGATCAAGGCTGCTTTGAAGCCCAGCTCCACCACTTACCAGCTGCCGATCTTGGCGAATCATTTGATCTCTCCAGCCTTGGTTTCCTCATCTGTGAAATCACACGGCCTGCTCACCTCCCAGATAACATAGGTAGTGGGAAGGTGAGCCAGTTTTCCAGACTGAAAAGTATGCATAAAGACTGTACAGATGAGTTGAAAAAGCAAATGTACGTTCATGATTTCAGCAGAAGTGTCCAAGTACTAGAATTGCAACATTGTGCCAAATGCATGAGAGAAAGATCAGGAAAGATAGGGTGGGTACAAGGGAATGACGGGCTGCGATGGTCATGGGGAGGGACGATTAATGTCCGGGACTGGGGAGGTGGTGTCGAAGCTCTGCTCTTCTAAAGACTTCTGACCCAGACCTGATTGAGCTGCCTAGCCCTAAGTTCCTTGGAAACCATTCCAGCTGTGGTCAACTGAACAACCTGCTCCTAAACAGCTTGGCATTATTCCTCTACACCATTAAACTAGGGCCTATACCTCCACAGAACACCAGTGAATAACTTAGGAAGGGCTGATAACATACATGGAACAGATCAGAAAGGCCTTGGAGGCAACCCCAGGGCTATTGCTTGTCCTTCTGAGCCAAGACCGAACCCATGACTGACGCAAAGATTGGGAACTCAAAACCTGCTTCTTTCTAATCCAAACCCTCTCTTCTTTCAGTCTCTTCTTTCTTACAAGCCTAGGTCTTAACCTGAAGGGTCATTAACAACCCCTTGACTCTTCTTACTTAAGCAGAGATGTTAACCCAGGGGTCTCGGCTGTAACTCAGCCTAGGTAATCACACTCTGCCCGCCAAAGTCATTTCTCGGAAAGACAGTCATTACAGCAGCTTGGACACTCCCTCCCACCGTCTCTTTCCACCTCCAAGGAAAAGTAAGTATTGTTCCTGAGGTCTTGGCCAGATGCCAGTTCTGGTCAATTTGATTCCGCCCACCAGAACAAGAGCTTTTCCAGGAGGCTGGGCAGTGGGGCTGCTTCATGTTTCATAGGTCACAGGTTCAAATCCTATAGAGGAGCTGCTTTCAATAAGACTTCTGTTAACGTTCAAGGGGTGGGAAATGGCCCTGGGAATGCTTTCCTCACTTTTCTTTCTTTGCCTCAATAACTGTCCTACTGGGAAAGGTAACAGGAGGTTATCTTTCATTTCCCTTATTCTAATACGAGGCCGGTGCCCAGAGCCAAGTTGGCCCTCTACCATCCCATAGGGAATCAGGCTCCATTTCCAAGATCTGCAGTGGTATCACTCTTTCGGCTGCCTGGGGAGAACAAAAAGAGGGACTTTCATTTCCTATCCAGACTTATGATTTATGCAACAGTATGAATTACTATGACTCAACATAGTGAAGTTGTATAACAAGTACATTAAATTCAGATGCTCAATATGAAATAATACAAAATGTCCAAGCAACACTTTCTGATATGGCGGCTAATACTTAAAAATGCTTATCTCTTGTGAGTTTGTTCATGCCTCCTGATAGAGGAAAGAAATCCTAGCATGAAAAATCACAGGGTGAGAGCTGCACATATCCAGCACTTATTATGCACCAGGCATGGGTCTGGGTTCCCTGCATGAACCATCTCATCTGTTAAATTTGAAAGGTCAAACTCATCACTAACGTGGGGCTTCCCAGGAGGTTCAAGTGGTAAAGAGCCTGCCTGCCAATGCAGCAGCCTTAAGAGATGCGGGTTTGATCCCTGAGTGGGGAAGATCCCCTGGAGGAGGGCATGACAACCCACTCCAGTATTCTTGCCTGGGGAATCCCATGGACAGAGGTGCCTGGCAGGATACAGTCCATGGGGTCACACCGAGTTGGACACAGCTGACGTGACTTAGCACAGCACAGGATCACCAATGTGATCCCCGAGATATGGCAGATCACACAGGCAGTAAACAGTGGTGCCTACACTCACACTTCTAACCCCTGGGGCCAGATCTGCAGCTCTGAACACTATAATGCTATTTCTTCCCAAATACAGAGGCTGACAATATAGCAGCCTCTGAGGGGTAAGGCTGTGGATTGGTTGTATTTGCTTATTTATGCTTTCCTAAGTTACCCACATTCTCTATGATGAGCAGATTATATTTCTAATCAGGAAAAAAAATGATATTTTAAATCTTGCTTTTGTCACATCCCATTTCAGACAAGGTTAATTATATATANTGCTGTCAGCATAAGCTTTACCTTAAGCATCACCTTGATCATTTCTGATCTTTTTGGCTGTTTCAATAATAGATCAGTTATCCAAAATATTTAGGAAATGGGGCATCCAAGTAAGTTGAAATTCTACCTTAGCAAATGTGTGTGTGTATGTGTGTGCACGCACACACACAGGCTCAGTCGCTCAGCCATGTCCCTGTCTCTTATACACATCTAGATGTGTATAAGAGACAGATATATATCTTAGTACCAAAGAGTCTTTTTCATAAAGTCCTCTTTTCAATTTCCAGAACTAGAGAAAAATGTTAGAATATGGCAATTTGGCAAGCTTCCCCATAGAGATGGCATCTTTTTATAAATTTATTTTCACTTCTTCTCAAGCACTATGTCTCCTTTCCCTCCCCCCACAGACCAAAGAAGGTGCAAGAAACTGAGGGGCAAAAAGTCATGCCTAAATACCCATTCCTTCTAGGTTTCACAGGGAGGAACTTGCCCTCTGGGTACTGCCATTGTAAGGGCCTCAGAAACTTGGCAGCATTTTAAAAGCATGAGATAATTCCCCATCTAAACGGTAAGAAATATGGACTTGAGATCAATACAGGGTGAATTAGTAGTCAACGGCAATCAAGTACAACAGAGAAAATATGATTCATTTCTTAGAAGGGCTAAGATCTCAAACAGTTTATCGAGAAACATTGAAGACTGGGGAGCTGAGCTGGGAGGAATGTTTTAATTTAATCGACGAGTGGGTTTGTGGAGGAAGGGCAGACACTAGAATGCTTTTGAGACTGTATTTTGTATTTTACTTTACTTTTTGCTGCGGCTGCAGGAGTTTTATGGCTGCACGGCTTCCTGCAGTTTCTTAAGCCCCAAGATCAATCCCTGGCAAGGGAAGCAACCAACCTCACACCTTATTGCAGGAAAATGAAGTTTTCGGCTCATGGTACAAAACAGTAATTAATCTAATTCACAATTACTCAGTAGCAATGACGTTAAGAATGTCACATTTTGTGACATACTTTTCATTTCAGATGGGCTTTTCAATGTGATTTTTCCTGACATTTAACCACCCTGCTGTGTCTTTCCTCTTGCAGAGAAACGAAATTTATTCATCAAGGATGCAGTTTCCTGTTCCTTCGGTGCTGGAGATATGAACAAATGTGGATTACCTTAATATGAAAAGTGATGGCCCTTGGCATCTGCCTGACGATGAATGTTGAAAAGAATGGAGTAGCCATTTTCTTTGGTGTATTTTGCTATTAAGTTTGAATAGCTAACGGATGGTTCTAAGTCTCAATGACACTAGACAGCATTTTGATAAGTAAATATTGATTTTCAGATAGTTTTAAACAGTGTTTACCAAATACATTTCCCACTAAATATGTGTTTCTCTGCCTGTATAGGAGAGGATGAAGAATTTACACAAGAAGCATTTATAAATCCCAACCCTCCCTTCTGGAGAATGAAATGGCAATCTGCTCCAGGATGCTTATCTGGAAAATTCCATGGACAGAAGAGCCTGGTGGGCTTCAGTCCATAGGGTCACAAAGCGTTAAACATGACTGCGTGACTGAGCATGCACGCAACCCACTCTTTCCTGCCATTCTGGCCATCCAGGGATGGAAGAAGGCATGTGGTAGTGTAGAAATTCTCCAGCAAGGCTATTTAGGTTACAGGCTCTGAAGAGAAACCCAAACGTCCAAGTACACCTCCCCAGTGAGTATTCTGAATCTGGCGCCTTTCAAACCAATGCTTATCAGAGCCACTAAAGGCAGAACTAAACTCATTTTGAAGCATCATCCCCTAAACGCTACCAAGTCATAAAATGTTTCCTCAGGACAGGAGAGAAGCTGGGTTTGGAGGCTAAGAAGGGAATTGGGGACTGACTTTGAGCTTACAAGAGCAAGGACAGACTGATCCCAAACTACCCAAGGAGGTTACCCCAAACTCTGTAACTCTAAGAAGAGTTCAGAGCTGACCTACAAACTGACTTAAGGGAGTCTGTACAGATGAACTCCCAGTAATGAATCACAAATTCTGAAATCTCTGAGTGTTTCTCTGTCGTGCTCGAAGCTTAGACTCTTCATCAGAACTCTACGGGCAGAATGGACAGTCACCAAGAGGATCCATGCTAAAGCACTGCTCAGCTTTCAAGTGTCCCAGGACCGGGAGTGTGACCCCCAGACTCATCACTGATGGACACTTCTCCCCTGCACGTGTGGCGGGGACAAGGGGACTATGTTGGACATGAAGCTAGGGGCAGAGAGCCTGGGATCACAAGTCTGTGAAGGAAACGGCATTTCCCTATTTCAGACAAGTTAGATGTCCTAGTGAAAGCAACCACCCAGCTGAGAAACAGCACACACAGGATCCTAACCCAAACGTGGCTGACTGGACCACATCTTTTTCCTACTTTACCAAGTTACATGCTGTCAGCATAAGCTTTACCTTAAGCATCACCTTGATCATTTCTGATCTTTTTGGCTGTTTCAATAATAGATCAGTTATCCAAAATATTTAGGAAATGGGGCATCCAAGTAAGTTGAAATTCTACCTTAGCAAATGTGTGTGTGTATGTGTGTGCACGCACACACACAGGCTCAGTCGCTCAGCCATGTCCAACTACTTGTGATGCCATGGATTATAGCCCACCATGCTTCTCTGTTCATGGGCTTTCCCAGGTAAGAATACTGGAGTGGTTTCCATTTCCTTCTCCAGGGGATCTTCCTGACCCAGGGATCTAACTCGTGCCTCTCGTGTCTCCTGCACTGGCAGGTGGATTCTTTACCTGCCACCTAGCAGATGTGGTCTAATGGGAATAACCAGGTTGTTTCATCATACAGCAAGTAGCTGCCCATACTCCTTCATCAAAAATATCTACTTTATTTGCCACCTGCACTGCCCTTGATCAGAGTGGTTAACATGCTTCCTTCTCATTGTTGCTGTAGCTTGTCCTCCTTGTTCAGTTGTAACCTGGTCCCCTAGGACAGGGTCTTTCTTGCCACAACGTATTCCCAGTGTATGACAAGAGTAAGTCCTCTTACGTATATGTATAGATATCTGTGTATGTGCACATATTTGTACATGCATACATGCATGGGCATGTATATGTATACATGCATGGATATCATATATTACATAGTAAATACACTACATTTTTTAATAATATGGTAAAATTATACAGTAAATATATAATATGTATTTTATGTAGTATAATGTGACACATAATATAGAATATAAGTATATATGCCAGATATAATGTGTATATTATAATATAAAGTATAATTTATTTAAGCTTCATATTATATATGGAATATATTACACAATACTATATAGTTTAGTGCATATTGTATTATGTTGCTATCGTTCAGTCGCTCAGTCGTGTCCCACTCTTTGCAACCCCATGGACTGCAGCACGCCAGATTTCCCTGTCCTTCACCATCTCCCAGAGCTTGCTCAAACTCACGTCCATTGAGTCAGTAATGCCATCCAACCATCTCATTCTCCGTTGCTCCCTTCTCCTCCTGCCTTCAATGTTTCGCAGCCATCAGGGTCTTTTCTAATGAGTCGGCTCTTCACATCAGGTGGCCAAAGTATTGGAGCTTCAGCTTCAGCATCAGTGCTTCCAATGAATATTCAGGACTGATTTCCTTTAGGATTGTCTGGTTTGATCTCCTTGCAGTCCAAAGGACCCTCAAGAGTCTTCTCCAACACCACAGTTTCAAAGCATCAATTCTTCAGCCATCAGCCTTATAACATACCATAATTTACATATATACTTCATTATATATTGCACACTATAGCTATATAATGGAGAAGGCAATGGCAACCCACTCTGGTACTCTTGTCTGGAGAATCCCATGGACGGAGGAGCCTGATGGGCCACAGTCCATGGGGTCACTAGGAGTCGGACACGACTGAGCAACTTCACTTTCACTTTTCACTTTCATGAATTGGAGAAGGAAATGACAACCCACTCCAATGTTCTTGCCTGGAGAATCCCAGGGACGGCGGAGCCTAGTGGGCTGCTGTCTATGGGGTTGCATAGAGTCAGACATGACTGAAGTGACTTAGCAGCTTAGCAGCTGTATAACATACATACATATATATATATATATACACACATATATATATATAATATGATTCAGTGAATGAACAAAAGCACAACAGAGTCTGAGATGAAGGCGGTGAAGAGCTTTACTGTAAATGTGCACGTCTCTGAGGATGCCCCAAATGCAGCCGACACCAGGGTTTGAGTCTTGCCTCTGTCTCTAACCAGATATTTATGTGGCGGAAAATCTCTTAGTCATCTGAGCCAAGGGAAAATGAGGACAAGCCTGCTAGCAGTTGTCAGTACTCTCTGTGTACCAGGTCCAGGGCCAAGCATATTGCAGCTCCAAACTCAATTAACCTCCCAGTAACCCCATTAGTCAAGTACTACTATCTGCCCCATTCATAGGTGAGGCAGTTAAGGCTCAGTGAGGGTGAGTACTTTGCTGAAGGCTACACAGCATTCTCGACCCAGGACTAACTTGCTTAACGTCTTCAGCAGGGACTAAATGACAGAGTGCACATAAACCATTTCACACAGCACCCAGCACTATGTGCTCAGTAAATGCCAGCCAGCCTTCACCTCCCTCTTTGAATGATGACAATCTCTGGTTAACCATATGAGCTGTTAAAAGTTGACAATATATTTATTTGCCTTATAAAGAATGGAAGGAGAAATCAGCTTGCATAGATTTTATTTTCAAACTATCTATAAATAATAAGTTAAGGAAAAGTTGCCTTTCTTATTTAAAGGTCTAATTTAAATTCTTTATCAAAATGATTTAAGTGCCCTTCACTGGGAAACCATAATTCAAAGACTTTATTTATTAGACTTCTTGAAAGTGTGTTTTTAATGCACATTCTGACTTTTTGCCAAACCTCTTCTCTGAAACAGTAAAATTAGAGCAGCCCCCTCTTTAAAGAGTTATATTTATTAGATTTTTACATATTGATATGGTACAATTTATCAGAATAAATCTGAAAATTGGCACATCAATCTCTCTCTCTTCTAATATTCTTTATATCCAGAACCTTGACCTTAATTTCTTCTGATATGCATTCAGAGAAGTCTCATGACAAGGAATTTCTTTTCTAAAGAGTCAGAGCTCTATCTTCAAGTGTAACTTTTCTGTGACCAACCTCACTCTCCTCTTTATTGTGGTTCCACGCGGCAGTGTGTGTTTTATCTGACACTGATAAGTAAATGCAATTACCATTTAAATCTAAAGAGTGGTGAACTCTGAAAAATATGCAGGACGTGTAAGCCAAGTCCTAAAACAATGTTTAAACCTCTTGGGAAAACACAGGAAGAAAGTCACTATTTTTCATTTATTTTGTGCTGTATCCTTTCTTTGTTGTTTCAATTAGAGACAAAACTTCAAAAGAAGAGGACTACTTCCAAAACTGCAGTGATCAGATTCTGGGTGATTTCAGGTAGCACACATGTTACATATATCGCTGGAGTACTTTGGACATGAGTCTTTCTTTTCTAGAATTCTCAGGTATCAATTGTGATATGTAGTAGACACCAATATGGATATCCAGGAATACTGGCAGGATCACATTTGATACCTGATTGACAGTAAAGTAGTAAGAAATTCTAGTGAAAAATAAAAGCCCAAGACCCCTTTCCCAGTATAAAAACATCTTAATCTTCAAATTACTGAGCATTATAAATGAAGATATTATACCCTCTTTCCCCAAATCCATTAAACAGTGTGTTACTTGGGGCTCCAAATGCACTTAACAAATGATAACAAATTTTAAAATTGACAACTTTTATACCCTAATTGACCCTCTGTAATGAGGGGGGGATGTGAAGAGTCTGAGTTCATTCTTGTTCTACCGTTAGTAATGGACCAAATATTTGTGTTTGCCCAATTTCTGTCTCGAAGTCTTAACCCCTGATGTGGTGGTGCTTGGAAATGGGCACTTTGAGAAGTACTTGGGTTTAGATGAGGTCTTTAGGGATTCCTCTTAATGGTACAAGTGCCCTTATAAGAAGAGGAAGAGAGAGATCTCTCTCTCTCCATTTGCATGCACCCCCCAAAAGGCCATCTGAGGATACAAGAAGATGCCATCCATAACTCACCAAAAGAATTGTCACCAGAACCCAACCATACTGGCACCCTGAGCTTGAGTTTCTCAGCCTCTTCTTTGCTGATGTTCAGCTGCTAACTCATGTCTGACTCTTTGACCCCATGAACTATAGCACACCAGACTCCTCTGTCTTCCACTATCTCCCTGAGTTTGCTCAAATTCATTTCTACTGAGTTGGTGATGCTATCTAACCATCTCATCCTCTGCCATCCCTTTCTCCATTTTCCTTTGAACTTTCCAGCGTCAGGGTCTTTTCCAATGAGTGGACTCTTTGCAATATGTGGCCAAAGAATTGGAGGTTCAGCCTCAGCAACTGTTCTTCCAGTGAAATGAAGGTTCACTATTTAAGCCACTCAGTCTATGGCATATTATTACAGCAGTCTGAACCAACAAAACTAGTGTCCTTTGAAAAATGAAAACATAGCTTCACTAGAATCCATGCCTTGATGAATACCCACAGTCTCCCCCTCTCCTGTTTCAGTATACTCTCCCATCGCCAACATCTGTGCTCCACAGACTCCTATGTGATAGAGTCCAAATATCCCAAGGCAGCATCCCAAACATTTTCTCATCAGGCCCCACTGATTTCTCCAGCTGCTTTTCCAGGGGATCACACCTGTACCTGATATGCCTCCTATCGGCCAGCTCACCATCCATTTCTCTTTTCTAGCAAAAAAGCATTCTGGTGTCCACTGTTTCCTGCCCCATCCATGCACTCTGATTTTGGCCCTCCTCTTAATCCATATGTTTGGTTAATGCAGACTCTTCTTCAGGTCCAGGGTGAAGTATGACCCTTAGGTTGCATACAAGAATCTGGCCTCATCAACTGGGTAGGTGCCTTTGGGAGGAAGAAAGCAGAAGGGCAGGCAGGAGGGACAGAGGAGGGAAGAACAGGGGAAGGTGAGCTCATAGGGCTGGCTCCTGCCTCATACACATTTCATCTGTTGCCTCCACTCACACGCCCCTTGGCACTTGGAGGGACCTCACCAAGGCCATCAAGAGCTGGAGCATAGCTGAAGGAATTTTGCCATAAAAGGAAGCAGGAAACTGATATTTCTTATGAACATACTATGTACCAGATGTATGCTAAGTACTTCAATATTCATTTTCCATCGTAACCCTAAAAGGCAGATTTTTTTTTTTTAAGTGTAGAAGTCAGAAAAAGAGAGACCCGGAAGTATTAACCCTCTTGGTCACGGAGTAGTTCAAATCAGGATTTGAATGTAGACTTTCTTTCAATCAACTCTTTTTTTTTTTTTTTTTTTTTGGTCTGTTTTTCTTTAATTTAACATTTTACTTGGAGGGTAATTATTTTACAATGTTGTGGTGGTTCCTGCTGTATGACAAGTGAATCAGCTATAAGTATACACACAGCCCCTCCCTTTTGGATCTTCCTCCAACCCCCTACATCTCAACCCTCTAGGTCATCACAGACAACGAGGCTGTGTGCTCTGCTTAGTCATGTTTTTGGGACCCCATGGACTGTAGCCCACCAGGCTCCTCTGCCCATGGGGTTCTCCAGGCAAGAATACTGGATTTGGTTGCCACACCCTCCTCCAGGGGATCTTCCCAACCCAGGGATTGAACCCAGGTCTCCCGCATCGCAGGCAGATTCTTTACCATCTGAGCCACCAGGGAAGCCCCAGAGCTAGTAGTCACTGTGTAAACTACTCAGCCAGGCCCTGAGGTTCTGGGAATGACATGCATGAGGAGTGGCCTCCGGTCTGAGGGAAAGCAGCATGCCTACAAACACAATAAAGTCACGAAGAGTAGATCATATGCAATGACAGACACATGGAAAGATGCTCCGCGACACGAATTATCAGGGAAACACAGATTAAAATTACAATGAGATAGCATACCACACTCATTAGAATGGCCATCATCAAAACAAACACAAATAGCAAGTGTTGGCAAGGATGTGGAGAAAAGGGAATCCTTGTCCACTGTTGGTAAGAATATAAATTGGTGCTGCCACTGTGGGAAACAGTATGGAGGTTTGTCAAAACGCTGAAAACAGAACTACCAAATGACCTAGCAACTCCACTCCTGGGCATATACCCTATAAACAACAAAAACACTATTTTGAAAAGATACACGCACTCCCCTGTTCATAGCAGCATTGTTTATAGTCACCAGGGTATTGAGGAACTTCCCTGGTGGCTTAGTGGTAAAGAATCCGCCTGCTAGTGCAGGAGACCTGGATTTGATCCCTGGGTTTGAGATGATCCCCTGGAGAAGGAAATGGTAACCCACTCTAGTATTCTTGTCTAGGAAATCCCATGGAAGGAGGAGCCTGGAGGGCTAGAGTCCATGGGTCACAAAAGAGTCAGACATGACTTAGTAACTAAACAGCAGCAAGATAAGGAAGCAACCTAAGCGGCGGTCCACAGATGAATGGATAAAGAAGAGGTGCTACATACACAGAGAATGGAATACTGTTCAGTCGCCAAGTTGTATCTGACTCTTCGTGACTCCATCACGCCCGGTCCCTCTTCCTCACCATCTCCTGGAGTTTGCCCAGGTTCATGTCCACTGAATCTGTGATGCCTTCCAACCATCTCATCCTCTGTTACCCTCTTCCCCTTCTGCCTTCAATCTTTTCCAGCATCAAGGTCTTCTCCAATGAGTCAGCTGTTGGCATCAGGTGGCCAAAGTTTTGGAGCTTCAGCTTCAGCATCAGCCTTTCCAAAGAGTATTCAGGGTTGATTTCCTTTCAGATTGGCTGGTTTGATCTCCTTGCTTTCCAAGAGGCTATCAAGAGTCTTCTCCAGCACCACAATTTGGAAGCATGAAATACTACCCAACTATAAAAAAAGAATGAAATTTTGCCACCTACAGCTACATGGACAAGCTTGGAGGGCATTATGCTAAGTGAAATGATTCAGGTGGGAAAGAAAAAATACTGTATGATATCACTTATATGTGCAATCTAAAAAATACAACAAACAGGTGAATATAACAAAAAAAAACATCAGATTCACAGATACAGAAAGCAAACCGGTGGTCACCAGTGGGCAGATGGGAAAGGGGAATTATGAGGGCAGGGGAAGTAAGAGATACAAACTATTGTGTATACTGCACAATACTGGGAATATAACCAATATTTTGTACTAACTGTAAATGTGGTGTATTCTTTAATAAGTTTATAAAAAAGAATGAGCAAAACTTTAATGTGAAGAAAAGAAGTCTGTATCGTTCATTTACCTACCATGCCTGGGGCACAAACATTTATTGGGCATCCACTAAATGCCAAGTACTCTCTAGTGACTTTTCTGTTTATATTTTTAGACCCTATAGAACCAATACCACCAGTCTTATATACACTGTATACAGGGGAGTTTAATTAACATCTTCATGTTTCCCCAGCTGGTACAAAGAGGAAGGCTTAACCTCACATATTATATGAGTATAATAACTCATACTGCAAACGAGCTATTTGCAGTAGCTCATTCAAAATCTAGCACAGTGTAAGAATGTTTTGTTCACAGATTCAGGGATACATAAATTCATTGAAAAAGCTCTATAGGCAGGGAGCTGGGACAAAACTTAAATCAACAAGACACATCCAGTGTCTCTAAGGAGCTTCCGAGTTATGGAGTCCTTGGCATGGAGAATCCCATGGACAGAGGAGCCTGGCGGGCTACAGTCCACAGGGTCACAAAGAGTCGGACACAACTGAAGCAACTTAGTCCGCAAGCACAGATGCCATTAAAGGAACTATTTCCCTGAGGGGATGATTTCCATCAGGGCAGTCTGTGTCTTCCTTGATTTTTGAGAACCATCCTATTATGCCTCAGGCCACATTTCCAAGCCAAAGTGCTGATTCTGGAGTCAACATGAAGTGACTTAATGCTGGACCTACCTGGGTTTAAGAGGCTCTGATATAGAGATTACTCATAAGACCTGGTTTGTTAGAGGGGAAAGACTCACAGCTGTCTATGGACAGTACTGACCACACACCATATGGCAGATACTGTGTCCTGACAAGGAATCAGGGCTTTGCTTCCTGTTTTGACGTTTCCATCAAACACCGTACCAAGGATATATCTCTCCAGAAAATTTTCTTTAATACTAAAGCCATCCAGATCTACAGAAGGAAAATCTGGCCTCATCCTTAAAATACAGTTTTGAAGCTAAATTGGTACTTATGGTGGCCTATATGACGGCCTCCAGTCACTCCCAACTCCTCATATACATACTTTTGTGTAAACCCTTCTCTTGAGTGTGAGCTGGCCCTAGTGACTCACTTCTAAAGGATAATGCATGCCAGAGGTGATGGAGGACGTTTGTGAGATTGTTGCCACTCACATGGCTATTGGCAGACATCATCAATTTCTCTCTGGCAGCTAGAGAGGGTGGGGGTCACACACCCAAGGTAATGTCAATAACCTCACATTGGAAAGTCTTCTGCCACAGACTATTCACTGGAAATGAGACACCATGTAAAATCCACACTCAAGAGAAAGGAAACAAACTGCACTTTTTGAAGGGAGAAATGTCAAAAAATGTTGTGGACAGAAAAGCTAGCCTAGGCCCCACCTAACTAGGTTGCAAGCAAATTCTGCCAGTATTTGCACCATATGCCTTCTCCCATGTTCACCCTAAAATCCATGGAACTAACTTGGATCCATGGAAAGATGAGGAAAGCCTCTAATCTCTAAAACTGTGTTTAGGATCAATCAATATAATCATGGCAAAGCCTGAAAGGTGCTTTGCAATCTGACTGATCTCTGATGTGGACCTTGTTGAACCGCACGGTTCCGCCCTGGAGTCCGTCGCCCAAGACCACCAAGACACAGGATCGATGCAAATAGCAAGAGGATTTATTGAACCAGCGCGCCGGGGTTCTGTCCTCCTTAAGCAAGGAGTGAACCCCGATGAGAGTTACAGAACAGTTTTTAAGCACAAAAAACCACATTGGGCGGGGAGGTATAGATATACCATGATTGGTCACAATACTGCTGACCTTTACAAGGATAGGCTTGTGAGGGTTTGGCGACATAATTCTGCGGATAACACACAGTTTACACAACTTGTTTTTCTGACTCTCTGGAAAGTCAAACCTTCCAGGTCAGGGTCTGTAAGCCTCCAGGTCAGGGTCTGTGAGTCACAAATAACAGAGATAACCTTTCAGTTGGTCTGGAAAATCCCTAAATCTTACAGGTTACTTCCTCACATTCCCCTCTTCTTCTTGTTCCTAATTTCAATCTTGAAATCAATGGTCGGGATTTCCCTGGGGAAGGGTGTTGTACTGTTGCCTCAGCATTAGTACCTGTACTGAGCTCACTCGGTCCCGGATAAATTCTAGCAACTTGTTTAGAACGCAGGGCCCTAGGGTTAAGAGAAGCAGTAAAATAAGCAAGGGCCCTATCAGGGTGGATATCAAAGTGGCAAACCATGGGGTTTTATTGAACCAGGACTCGAACCACCCTTGGGCATTCTCTCTTTCTTTCTGTCTGGCTGTTAGCCTTT
>SJYX01014496.1:103204-154445 GCA_006410675.1 Oreotragus oreotragus | reverse complement strand
CTCCTTAAAGGCTCCACCTGATTCGGACGAAGAGGGACTGAATCAAGTCCCTCTTCCAGATAGACGTCCTGGGCGTCCCCAGGTTTCGTCATAAACCTGTCACCCAGACAGGAACCAGAAAACTGAAGGAAGCCGCGGCGAACCAACCAATGACAATAATGACTGACAACAAAGCAATAATTAGTAGGGACACACAAAGCCAAAGCTCCAGCGTACCTCCGAAACCTGATGCCTGGGGGTCTGGGGCCGAACGGAGATCCCGAACGAGCCCCCAAATGTTGAACCGCACGGTTCCGCCCTGGAGTCCGTCGCCCAAGACCACCAAGACACAGGATCGATGCAAACAGCAAGAGGATTTATTGAACCGGCGCGCCGGGGTTCTGTCCTCCTTAAGCAAGGAGCGAACCCCGATGATAGTTACAGAACAGTTTTTAAGCACAAAAAACCACATTGGGCGGGGAGGTATAGATATATCATGATTGGTCACAATACTGCTGACCTTTACAAGGATAGGCTTGCGAGGGTTTGGCGACATAATTCTGCGGATAACACACAGTTTACAGAACTTGTTTTTCTGACTCTCTGGAAAGTCAAACCTTCCAGGTCAGGGTCCGTAAGCCTCCAGGTCAGGGTCTGTGAGTCACAAATAACAGAGATAACCTTTCAGTTGGTCTGGAAAATCCCTAAATCTTACAGGTTACTTCCTCACAGACCTCAGAGTGGTCCAGGGAGGCAAGACCAGTGCCTCATCAGATGCTAGCTTCATCCTTCTCTGAGCCCCATTTCCTTCCCAGAGGGCTACCATTGAGCAGTTCAAGCACCACCTAAAGCAGAAAAAGTTGTGTGTTGGCCTTAACACATCTCTTCTCAATAACCTTCTTCAACCAAAACCCATACTCAAAAGTTCTTATTTATTTTTATTCTCTACTTCTTTAAGCCCTCTCCATGAAAAGCCAAGTGCACAAAGTATCTCTTTCAAAGGATTGGAAAGATATTTTAAGGGGCAATTTAGCCAGTTATTATTTTAAAGTACATCCTTTCTTAGAGCTTCCCAGGTGACTAGTGGTAAAGAACCCACCTGCGAATGCAGGAGAAAAAAGATGTGGGTTTGATCCCTGGGTTGGGAAGATCCCCTGGAGAAGGGCATGGCAACCCATTCCAATATTCCTGCCTGGAGAATCCCATGGATGGAGGAGACTGGTGGGCTACAGTCCACGGAGTTGCCAAGAATCAAGACTGAAAGAGCTTATCGTGCATGCATGCACACACATTCTTTCTTGGAGAAATATCAGTCTCACAGAGAATTTCCTCTGAGAAATGCAAACAGGAAAAAGGATTTTCTTTTCTTCAAACCTGAAGGTTTTGAATCATTTTAAAATAAAGCATAGACATGTGGTTTGTAATCAAGAGTTACTAGTCTTGGTTTGCCATGGCTCACATGAGTTTGATGAACTTGAACTTCTCTACAGACAACCAGTTCATTCAAACACGATCGTGTCTAAGCCTCAAAGGTAGACTTCCACAGTTGGCTCCTTGTAAACCATATTGTTTAAAACTCTCATTTGACTATCTGAGAAAGGTAATTCAGAAATAAAACATTCAGGCTTTGAACAGAGGGAGGGTATTTTTTAAAGTATGGGTCATTGCATAAAAAAATTAGAAATGGACCTGAAAGCATGCATGATGATATGCTAATTTCAACGATAAATAGGGCAAGTCCAATTTGGTTGCTCTGCTAATGTAGATCTCCTTTGCAGTCACCTCTCTTACATAAATGTGTATGCTGGTGGGGTACATGCCTTTATTCTTAATTTTTTTTTTTAATTTGCAACTAATTTTAAACTGGCTGAAAGGAGCCCCTGAATTATATTCTTAAACCACTGAGAAAAAGTGTTCAGGCTACTTAAAGCCCATGAGAATAATATGTTACTAGATATTTTAAAGAATAACTGAAGCAAATGTAATAGAACTAGACTTACTGCTTTTTTCATAATGGGATGGACTAAATTATCCATTATACAGGAATCACACATAAAAGCCTTTCTCCACATCAACTGATAGATCAAAGGAAGGGAGGATGAGTGGTCTACAGGCACGAACCACACCTCCCAAATTCTGAGCCCAGGAGTGAGTGGTCTGCACTTTAACTACCTCCTTGACATGAAACAGGATTCATGCGTCTCCCACTGAGGAAAGTCAGGTAGGCTCAGCTACAAAGATTTCCCTTCCGTCCCTGCCCCTCCCCTTTCCACTGCATCGGCAGGATGACAGCTCCCTGATGGGGCTCAGGTGAATCTCATTTAGAATCTGGACTTGGCGAGTCCCTCCTGTCTGAGCCTTGCAGGGAGGGCGCCTGTCAGCATCACAGCGTGGGTCCCTGGCATATTTACAGTTCCAGGGATGGAACCGCAGCTGCACTGTCTTCCTTGCCCACCCCCGTCTGCAGAAAACTACCCAACCAGATATTCTGATTCTCAGTGACAGATGAAAGCACGCCGCATCCTCTTATCATCTGCCTGCCCCTGGCTCCCTCTTCAGAGTATTCAGGGGCCATTCAAGTGCCATCCCAATAATCATCTTGCCACTGTACTCTCAGTTTATCAATATTCCAAAGAAATCATTCATTCATCCCCTCGCTCTTTCAACAGACATTACTCAGAGTCTCCTAGGGGCCGGTCACTCACCCAGTCATTGCAGCTCCATCACAAGCACGCAGCCCGATCCGTGACCTCATGGAGTTCACTTCTCTCACACTTCATATGAGTAGCTTCTTGATCTACTGGCAACCTTGGGCCTATTAATTTCCTAGAAATCGACAGGAAATGACAGCTAACCTCTGTCGAGGATTTCTCTCACAGAGATTCCTAAGGGCTAAAAGAAAAAGAGGGCAACCCAGCAGGACTTTCCCAGGGTACACCCACTACTCGTGAAACAGGGAGAGTTAGAGGAATAGCAAAACCTCCAGACTAGGTCAAGTCAAGACAGGCATTGGACACATCACTCACAGGGCACTCATCAGGCCCAATTCTATGTGAGCACCGCCCACCACTCTGTGCACAAGGAGATGAACCAGTCAATCAGGTTGCAGCTTCCAGGGGGCTGACCACCTGGGGAGGATTAGAGTAATGTGTAGGGGAGGTGAGAGTAGATAAACAGTAAACAAATTCATAAATGAAATATTTGCAGGTGACAGTAAACTCAGCTAAAATCATGAAAGTAGAGAAGAAAGTCTGAGAGCTAACTAAGCCCAACCCTTCATCCTTCTGGCCTCAGTGTCCTTGTCTATAAAATGGGTATGATTCTGAAAACTCTTTAAGGTCTCTTCCCCTGCACCTAGAACACTTAGTTCAGTCAGTGCCCGTCGCTTAAATCTGCCTGTCCACTCCCTTTCTGCACTTTCTCTAAACACTCCTGACCTGTCCACGTGTTTGATCACTCATGACCCACCCATGACCCACCAGGAACGTACAAATGACTGCTTACATTTGGGAAGCACTCAAGAGTTACAAAGAGCTTACAGAGACACTGGCTCATTAATCACATTGTCTTTACACACACCAGGATCAGGGAAGATGTTGTTCTTTCCCTTTTATGGATAAAAATCTTCAAGGCTCAAGGAAGGGAAATAGGTTAATAAAGATCTGAGAAGAAGAAACAGCAATTAAATTGATTTTAAAAGCAGGCTTTCTAACGCTAAACTCCATATCTGTATAGATTACTGATCAGGAGGTAAATGTGAAAGGGAAGCCCTGAAGAGAGAGAAGGAAGGATCCAAGAGCCCTCGTGGTTAAGGAAATGTCACCATGGGTGACCACGAGTGTCATCACCACAGAGCGGGCTTCTGACAGATGCAGCCGAGGTGAAGGACCCGGAGCTGCCGGCCGCTGGGGACCGCAGCACGCCAGGAAGCGGACTCAGACACCCCTATTTCTACCACCGACGTCCGGACTCTTGATTGGCTCTGTGGCCTGTGGAGTCCTTCTCCAGCTCCTCTTTGTGAACCAGTAAAGCCCCCCGTCGGGGAAGGCAATGGCACCCCACCCCAGTACTCTTGCCTGGAAAATCCAATGGACGGAGTAGCCTGGTGGGCTGCAGTCCATGGGGTCGCTAACAGTTGGACAGACTGAGCGACTTCACTTTCACTTTTCTCTTTCATGCATTGGAGAAGGAAATGGCAACCCACTCCAGTGTTCTTCCCTGGAGAATCCCAGGGATGGGGGAGCCTGGTGGGCTGCCGTCTATGGGGTCACACAGAGTCGGACACGGCTGAAGTGACTTAGCAGCAGCAGCAGCAGCAAAGCCCCCCGTGTGTTGGGGGATGGATTAGAGAGACAAAGACATAATTTGCCAGTAAGTTTAAGAAACTTCTGAGGAACACCACATGAACTGGAAGGGAAATCAAATGCAAAATCGAACCCTCCTGTCATCAGAGTGTGACTTCTTGCTCTGTTGACAACTTCTGTGCAAGGAACTCTGAGAAACCATGTCCACATATGGAGAGGCAAGGAGACCCAACTGACCCATATCTTACTTAGTCCAAGGTTTCCTTTCCATGCAGGGTAAATTCAAAATAAAGTCCTCTGGAAATCATTGACCCGGTTATTTTTCTTATCCTAGAGCCAAGTTCAGAGACACAAAATTATCACAAGTTTGCCTATGGTATTCACAAGCCAGCAGATGTTGTGTATTGAACATTTATCAATAAAAAAAAAGAAAAGGAGAGAATGTGTATGAATGAAAATCAACTGAGTTACATCTTAATAAACTGGCTATTAGATAACCAGCGAAAGTTACTTTTTTGTTTCATTTCACTTGAATTGACTTTACATCAATACTTTTTATTAATATGTGAAAAGTAAAAGTGTTAGTCACTCAGCTGCATCTAACTCTGCGATCCCATGGACTGTAGCCTGCCAGGCTCCACTGTTCGTGAAATTCTCCAGGAAAGAATACTGGAGTATATAGCCATTTCCTCCTCCAGAGGATCTTCCCAAACCAGGGATTGAACCTAGGTCTCCTGCATTGCAGGTGGATTTTTTACCGGCTGAACCAACAGAGAAGCCTTTTTTCCAATATCAGTTCAGTCAGTTCAGTCACTCAGGCATGTCTGTCTCTTTGTGACCCCATGGACTGTGGCACATCAGGCTTCCCTGTCCATCACCAACTCCCGGAGCTTGCTCAAACTCATGTCCATTGAGTCAGTGATGCCATCCAATCATCTCATCCTCTGTCATCCCCTTCGCTTCCCACCTTTAATCCATCCCAGCATCAGGGCCTTTTCCAATGAGTTAGTTCTTCACATCAGGTGGCCAAAATATTAGAGTTTCAGCTTCAACATTAGTCCTTCAAATGAATATTCAGGATTGATCTCCTTTTGGATGGACTAGGTGGACCTCCTTGCAGTCCAAGGGACTCTCAAGAGTTTCTCCAACACCACAGTTCAAAAGCATCAATTCTTCAGCTCTCAGCTTTCTTTATAGTCCAACTCTCACATCCATACATGACTACTGGAAAACCCATAGCTTTAACTAGATGGACCTTTGTTGGCAAAGTAATGTATCTGCTTTTTAATATGCTGTCTAGGTTGGTCATAGCTTTTCTTCCAAGAGTCGTATCCGACTCTTTGCGACCCCATGAATCAGAGCATGCCAGTCCTCCCTGTCCATCACCAACTCCCGGAGTTCACTCAAACTCATGTCCATCAACTTGGTGATGCCATCCAGCCATCTCATCCTCTGTTGTCCCCTTCTCCTCCTCCCCGCAATCCCTCCCAGCATCAGGGTCTTTTCCAATGAGTCAACTCTTCATATGAGGTAGTTCAGTAAGCGTCTTCAATTTCATGGCTGCAGTCACCATCTGCAGTGATTTTGGAGCCTAAGAAAATAAAGTTTGTCACTGTTTTCATTGCTTCCCCATCTATTTTCCATCAAGTGATCGGACTGAATGCCATAATCTTAGGTTTCTGAATGTTGAGTTTTAAGCCAACTTTTTCACTCTCTTCTTTCACTTTCATCAAGAGGCTCTTTAGTTCCTTTTCACTTTCTGCCATAAGGGTGGTGTCATCTGCATATCTGAGGCTATTGATATTTCTCAATATTTATCAATATAAACCCTGGTAAATAAATAGGTCACAATATCACATCTTCCTCCTCATCATTGTCATCACTGTTAACCTCAAGCCCACCATAGGAGTTTAGCCTTATTCCCTGCATTTTACAGAGGAGGCACGTTGTTATCCCCCAAGGTCTCAGAGCTGCCATGAGTGCAGTGCACGAGTGTGGATCTGTCTTCCTGCAAAACCCACTCCCTTCAAAGCTGCATGTCCTTGGCAATAATCTGCTCATTGCAGGCCTTATATAGCAAAGGAGGAAATGGCCTTCATGTCGGGACTTGAAAAACACCAATAAACCACCCTTGCTCTCGCTCCCTCAAAAATGTTTTTCATACCAGGCTGTGAATTTGAATTAAAGTTTGAAAAAGCTGACTGAAAAAGAACTCTTTGTGGAGTGAAATGAACCACCCAATTATTATTGTGTTTTCTTTACCTTTTCATTCTAAGGGGCCAGGTTCCTGTCAGTCTACTCTGGGGAGCCTATCTACTAAGCAGGGCCATGCGTGGGGCTGCAGGGAGAAAGCCTCCAGAAAAAATGTAGTTCTGGGAGAAGCGAGGTCAGCTGGTGAGGTGCCTTGTGGCCAACCATTGCTCTAAAGAGCCATGTTTCTTGGCTGGTACCCATGTGAAGACCCCTTGCTCACTGAAACTTGGCTGGACCTGTAATGTACAACAACCAGCAGGATGGGCCAAAGGCCAGCCTGGGCCAGTTCTGGGTCTAACAAATGTGACCACTCCCACTTCCTCTCTCAGAGTCTTGCTTTTTGGCATCATGGTGAGTGAATGAGGCTTCCCTAAAAAAAGATGTCCATGTTCTAAGCCCCAGAACCTCTGAATGCAAATTTCTTTGGGAAAAAAAAAAAACAAGGTTCTTGTAAATGTAATTCAATTACTGATTTGAGGTGAGATTGTCTGGAATTATCCAGGTGACCTCTAAATCCAACAACAGAGTTATAACAAGAAGGCAGAGATAGATTCAAGACACAGAGGAGGAAAGTCCACCTGGAGAAAGAGGCAGAGGCGGGACTGACACTGCCCCCAGCAAATNCATCCTCTGTTGTCCCCTTCTCCTCCTCCCCGCAATCCCTCCCAGCATCAGGGTCTTTTCCAATGAGTCAACTCTTCATATGAGGTAGTTCAGTAAGCGTCTTCAATTTCATGGCTGCAGTCACCATCTGCAGTGATTTTGGAGCCTAAGAAAATAAAGTTTGTCACTGTTTTCATTGCTTCCCCATCTATTTTCCATCAAGTGATCGGACTGAATGCCATAATCTTAGGTTTCTGAATGTTGAGTTTTAAGCCAACTTTTTCACTCTCTTCTTTCACTTTCATCAAGAGGCTCTTTAGTTCCTTTTCACTTTCTGCCATAAGGGTGGTGTCATCTGCATATCTGAGGCTATTGATATTTCTCAATATTTATCAATATAAACCCTGGTAAATAAATAGGTCACAATATCACATCTTCCTCCTCATCATTGTCATCACTGTTAACCTCAAGCCCACCATAGGAGTTTAGCCTTATTCCCTGCATTTTACAGAGGAGGCACGTTGTTATCCCCCAAGGTCTCAGAGCTGCCATGAGTGCAGTGCACGAGTGTGGATCTGTCTTCCTGCAAAACCCACTCCCTTCAAAGCTGCATGTCCTTGGCAATAATCTGCTCATTGCAGGCCTTATATAGCAAAGGAGGAAATGGCCTTCATGTCGGGACTTGAAAAACACCAATAAACCACCCTTGCTCTCACTCCCTCAAAAATGTTTTTCATACCAGGCTGTGAATTTGAATTAAAGTTTGAAAAAGCTGACTGAAAAAGAACTCTTTGTGGAGTGAAATGAACCACCCAATTATTATTGTGTTTTCTTTACCTTTTCATTCTAAGGGGCCAGGTTCCTGTCAGTCTACTCTGGGGAGCCTATCTACTAAGCAGGGCCATGCGTGGGGCTGCAGGGAGAAAGCCTCCAGAAAAAATGTAGTTCTGGGAGAAGCGAGGTCAGCTGGTGAGGTGCCTTGTGGCCAACCATTGCTCTAAAGAGCCATGTTTCTTGGCTGGTACCCATGTGAAGACCCCTTGCTCACTGAAACTTGGCTGGACCTGTAATGTACAACAACCAGCAGGATGGGCCAAAGGCCAGCCTGGGCCAGTTCTGGGTCTAACAAATGTGACCACTCCCACTTCCTCTCTCAGAGTCTTGCTTTTTGGCATCATGGTGAGTGAATGAGGCTTCCCTAAAAAAAGATGTCCATGTTCTAAGCCCCAGAACCTCTGAATGCAAATTTCTTTGGGAAAAAAAAAAAACAAGGTTCTTGTAAATGTAATTCAATTACTGATTTGAGGTGAGATTGTCTGGAATTATCCAGGTGACCTCTAAATCCAACAACAGAGTTATAACAAGAAGGCAGAGATAGATTCAAGACACAGAGGAGGAAAGTCCACCTGGAGAAAGAGGCAGAGGCGGGACTGACACTGCCCCCAGCAAATGAACATTTGAAACCACCAGATCCAGAATGGGCTTCTCCGGCACTCTCTCCCACAGCCTCTGGAGGGAGTCTGGCCCTGCCTACACTTTGATTCCAACTGCTAGGAGCTAAGTCACTTCAGTCACTTTCAACTCTTTTTGACCCTATGGGCTGTAGTCCGACAGGCTCCTCTGTCCATAGGATTCTCCAAGAAAGAATACTGGAGTGGATTGCCATGCCCTCCTCCAGGGGATCTTCCTGAACCAGGAATCAAATTCTCATCTCTTACGTCTCTTGCATTGGCAGGTGGGTTCTTTACCACAAGCGCCACCTAGGAAGCCTGAATTCCAACTTCTGGCCTCCAAATCTGACAATAAATTTCTGACATTTTAAGCCACACAATGTGTAGTAAAAATGTGTTATGGCAGCCCCAGGAAATTAAGACTGGCATCGTGAGAGTCCACATAGAAAGTGCCCCTTCCTATTGGGAAGGTCATGTGGAAAGGAAAGGCCCTGAGTATAAACAGGGAGGAAGAGGGGCCCAGCTTCCTGGTCAAGGCTCTGTGACCCTAGCTCCCATAGCTGCGTGACTATAATCTCCAAGAGGTCACTAGAACACCAGCCATTCATGGGCTCACTGAGTCGTGGGAGATAATCAAGTAATTGTTCTTTAAAGTGGCTAAGTGAAAGGGGGTGTTTGATGGAGCAGGAGATTACTGAGAAGGAAACTAAGGACCACTTCAAACAGAGAGAAGTCTGAGGGCCCTGAGGACTAAAATTCAGCTCCAGAGTGGAAGGGAGAATGTCATCAGAAAATGAGAAAAAATCACACTGACCGTCCTGTCACAGTCCTGACCTGGCCTATGAAATGGAAATCAATTGGGACCCTGTACTCACATTGAATCCCCGCCCAGACAGAGCCCAGAAGATGTGTCTGGCCAGGCTGGGAGTGGAAGAGGCTATAGTAACCCAGATGTGTAGGCAATGGAAACAGGCTGAATGACAAGTGAGTGCACGGTGAAACCACAGGTGTTAGTATCGCCACTTTAGTAGATTACACCAATGTGTTATGCTTTGGAGGTCAGAAGTCTGAAATGAGTCTTACAGGATGAAAATTAAGATGTCAGCAGGCCTGGTTTCTTTGGAGGCTCAGGGAATATCCATCCCCCAGCTTCTTCCAGTTCCTTGTTGCCACCTGCACGCTTTGGCTTGTGGTCTCTCCCTCCATCTGCAAAACTCATGGCTCCAACCTCTGGTTCTGTCCTTATATCTTCTCTGCCTAACTCTGATCCTTCTTCCTCCCTCTTATAGGCCTTACAACGTCCTGAATCACAGATAATCCAGGGTCCTGGATTACAGATAATCCACAATGAGCTCCAGATCCTTACTTTAATCACATCTACAAGCCTCTTTTTGGCATCAACTAACAGATTCACAAGTGCTTGTATTAGAGTGCGGGCATCTGCAGGGGCCATCATTCAGCCTTATATGTAATGAGTACCAACTATGTGTAAAGCATTGAGTTATTTTCTGTCTTATTTAATCCTCCCAACATCCCTTTGAGAGAACTACTATTGTTTTCCCCTTTTAAAAACCAAAACTCAAAAGTGAGAATACATCCATGTTTATACAGCATACAGAGGCTAAGGCAGGATTCCTGTTAGTGTGTCTAACCCCAGAGCCTGGGCTCTCACTCAAGTGTGAGAGCTCTAGGGCACTAGCCCACGTGTCCCACCCCTGTGGGCAGCACTCCCCAAGCACTAGCAGTAGATTCTCTGTCAGCCAGTCCAGTTCTAATGTTGCCACTGCACAGAAACCCAGAGAGGTAAAGTGACCTGGTGTGCCAGCAAGAAGCAAATAAGACCAGCTTCATTCATTCCTTTGCCAAACATTTACTCAGGTCCTACTAACTGCCTGACACTGGGGACTCCACAGTGAGTGAAACAGAAACCTTGCAGAGATACAACATGTGTAATTATACAGTGAAAGTTTATAACATGAGCCACGGATGAGAGCTATAAAAAAAGTAAATCTAGACAAGAGGGTGATTGCAGGGGATTTTAGAGGGAATGGTCAAGGCCTTTCTGATGAAGTACAATGTGAATAGAGATCAAATCCCACCTCCAGTGAGCAAAGCCCACACTTCCTCCCTCTAAGAAACAAAATACAAAAGAAAAATCTCTCCCTGGAGAAATATTAAAACTGAATTATGTGCATTTGTTTTAAACAAAGACTCAGTGGTAACCGCATACATTACATCTCAGGCATGAGTTCCTGGTTGGACCTTGTCATAGCAGCCAGGGGATGGATGCTACGTCATCACACCGGGGAACAGAATTCTGCTACCAGGCAGCAAAACATCGTGTGTGGTTTTCTACTTGTGTACCACACAAATCATATAAAATGCCATTTCTTTCACTGTAAAACTCTTAATTAGTTCCCACCAGGTTCCCATTTCTGCAAGAGATGTCAACGAGAATTCAAAGTCTGCATAAGAGCCCAGGCCAAACAAGGAGCAATGTTTCTTGTGCCCAGAAGCTACATGAGATCTGAGTTGACTGGGCTTAGAGGGTCTTGAGAGAGAAGGTAGATTTTTAGTTGGTCTCTAAAGTAGCTGGGTCAGGGGAGGGAGCCAAGAGGAGCAACCCCAAGTCCAAGGAGCAGCGGGTGAGTGGGTGCAGGAGGGCCAAAAGGAGCTACTCCAACTTCAAGATCAGGAGGGGTGGCTGTGGAGAGGAAATACACCTCATCCAAGGTAAGGAGCAGCGGCTGGGCTTTGCTGGAACAGCTGTGAAGAGATACCCAACGTCCAAGGTAAGAGAAATCCAAGTAAGATGATAGGTGTTGTGAGAGGGCATCAGAGGGCAGACACACTGAAACCATACTCACGCAAAACTAACCAATCTGATCACACAGACCACAGCCTCGTCTAACTCAATGAAACTAAGCCATGCTGTGGGGGCGGTGGGTTCTGTCCTCCCAGTACCACCTCTCCAGACTGTCTTACACCAGGTGACCTCTTCCCTTACCACTTGGTGAAGTCATGAGAACAGAACTCTCAGGGTACTTGTCATACTTTTCCGTTTTACTATCCTATGACTTTCCCCTTGAGGGGTCCAGCCATCCACAGGTTATATGATGACCAGATCAGTGGAGAAATAACTCCAGAAAGAATGAAGGGATGACGCCAAAGCAAAAACAATACCCAGTTAAGAGTCCCATGAACAGTATGAAAAGGCAAAATGATAGGATACTGAAAGGGGAACTCCCCAGGTCGGTAGGTGTCCAATATACTACTGGAGATCAGTGGAGAAATAACTCCAGAAAGAATGAAGGGATGACGCCAAAGCAAAAACAATACCCAGTTGTAAATGTGACTGGTGATAGAAGCAAGGTCCAATGCTGTAAACAGCAATATTGCATAGGAACCTGGAATATCAGGTCAGACAGGAGATGGCAAGAATGAATGTTGACAGTCTAGGATTCAGCAAACTAAAATGGACTGGAATGGGTGAATTTAACTCAGTTGACCATTATATCTACTACTGTGGGCAGAAATCCCTCAGAAGAAATGGAGTAGCCATCATGATCAACAAGAGTCCAAAATGCAGTACTTGGATGCAATCTCAAAAATGACAGAATGATCTCTGTTCGTTTCCAAGGCAAACCATTCAATATCATGGTAATCCAAGCCTATGCCCCAACCAGTATTGCTGAAGAAGCTGAAGTTGAACGGTTCTATGAAGACCTACAAGACCTTTCAGAACTAAGACCCAAAAACGATGTCCTTTTCATTATAGGGGACAGGAATGCAAAAGTAGGAAGTCAAGAAACACCTGGAATAACAGGCAAATTTGGCCTTGGAATACAGAATGAAGCAGGGCAAAGGTTAATAGAGTTTTGCTAAGAGAACGCATTGGTCATAGCAAACACTCTCTTCCAACAACACAAGAGAGACTCTACACAGGGACATCACCAGATGGTCAACACTGAAATCAGATTGATTATTTTTTTTGTAGCCAAAAATGGAGAAGTTCTATAGAGTCAGCAAAAACAAGACCAGAAGCTGACTGTGGCTCAGATCATGAACTCCTTATTGCCAAACTCAGACTTAAATTGAAGAAAGTAGGGAAAACCACTAGACCNATTCCAGTCCCCTATAATGAAAAAGACTTCTTTTTTGGGTGTTAGTTCTAAAAGGTCTTTTAGGTCTTCATAGAAACATTCAACTTCAGCTCCTTCAGCGTTACTGGTTGGGGCATAGACTTGGATTACTGTGATATTGAATGGTTTGCCTTGGAAATGAACAGAGATCATTCTGTCATTTTTCAGATTCCATCCAAGTACTGCATTTCAGACTCTTTGGTTGACCATGATGGCTAATCCATTTCTTCTTAGGGATTCCTGCCCACAGAAGTAGATATAATGGTCATCTGAGTTAAATTCCCCCATTCCAGTCCATTTTAGTTCATTGATTCCTAGAATGTCGACATTCACTCTTGCCATCTCCTGTTTGACCACTTCCAATTTGCCTTGATTCATGGACCTAACATTCCAGGTTCCTATGCAATATTGCTCTTAACAGCACCAGACCTTGCTTCTATCACCAGTCACATCCACAACTGGATACAGGTTAATTATAAATAAAGTGTGAGGCTCTTTTTCACATTGGCAGAAAGGAAAATTGAGAAAAGTTTTATTTTTATGAAACTAATTATCAAGGTTTAATGAACTTTTTAAGTGGTAATAAAACATTCCAGTTTTACTTATATATTTTAGTTTTGATATTATAATTTGTATTTTTTATTTCTAATAGAAAAATAGATATTTTAAAAGAAAAGAACCTTTTGATTTTTAAATTTTTGCATTAACTTTAATTATGTTTTGATGAAAATATAATAAAATTTTGCTCACTTTGAATATGATTACTTTTTATTTTTCAGTTTTCTGGCTCATTATTTCAAGAGAACAAAAATCATTATACGTCTATTATAGAATTATAGGATTTTATTACATAAATAGAGATTTTGGAGAAATTATGGCAAGAAAAATTATTTCTGGAATAATACTTGTTAACTTGTGAATTATGTAAACCTTTGTTTTGTTACTTACATCCAAATATCACCACCTATCATACTGAATACCTAGACAAGTGTGATAATAACTAGTTCCTAAAGGTGACTGAAAGTCACTCAGTCATGTCTGAGTCTTTGTGACCCCATGGACTATACAGTTCATGGAATTCTCCAGGCAAGAATACTGGAGTGGGTAGCTGTTCCCTTCTCTAGGGCAACTTTCCAGCCCAGGGATTGAACCCANATAACTAGTTCCTAAAGGTGACTGAAAGTCACTCAGTCATGTCTGAGTCTTTGTGACCCCATGGACTATACAGTTCATGGAATTCTCCAGGCAAGAATACTGGAGTGGGTAGCTGTTCCCTTCTCTAGGGCAACTTTCCAGCCCAGGGATTGAACCCAGGTCTCCCACATTGTGGGTGGATTCTTTACCAGCTGAGCTACCAGGGAAACCCACTGGATCCCTGAGCCAGCACTATCTCCACATCACTGGCAGGACCACACAGCTTGTGATGGGGCCGTAAGGAGGCACCGCTGTGGCTATTTTCTTCCTCTCATCTTTGACGCTCATGCCAGCGCTTTCTATTGAAGAACATGATTAGAAACACTGTCAAAAGTCTAAGAAACGTAGTTTGTAGGTTTTTATCCCCCTAAGTGCAGAAAAGCAGGACTGAATTTAAGGGCAAACAGATGTCCAATGCACCAAATAACCTATTATTTTTTCCTCTGGAAACTTTTAGGATATCATATCTGGCATTCTAAAATGTCATAGTGATGTGCCTTAGTGTAGCACTTATTGTGACAGCTATTTGGTGAAAGTGAAAGTCAGTCTGTCTGACTCTTTGTGACTCTATGGAATATACAGTCCATGGAATTCTCTCTGCCAGAATACTGGACGGGGAAGGCAATGGCACCCCACCCCAGTACTCTTGCCTGGAAAGTCCAGTGGACGGAGTAGCCTGGTGGGCTGCAGTCCATGGGGTCACTAACAGTCGGACAGACTGAGCGACTTCACTTTCACTTTTCACTTTCATGCACTGGAAAAGGAAATGGCAACCCACTCCAGTATTCTTGCCTGGAGAATCCCAGGGATGGGGGAGCCTGGTGGGCTGCCGTCTATGGGGTCACACAGAGTCGGACATGACTGAAGTGACTTAGCAGCAGCAGCAGAATACTGGGGTGGGTAGCCTTTACCTTCTCCAAAGGACCTTCCTCACCCAGGGATCAAACCCTGGTCTCTCACATTGCAGGTGGATTCTTTACCATCTGAGCCACCAGGAAGACCCAGATATACATACACAAACACACACATATGAATAGTGAAAGTGAACGTCACTCAGTTGTGACTGACTCTTTGCGCCCCCATAGGCTATACTATCCATGGAATTTTCTAGGCCAGAATACTGGAGTGAGTAGCCTTTCCCTTCTCCAGGGGATCTTCCCAACCCAGGGATCAAACCCAGGTCTCCCACATTGCAGGTGGATTCTTTCCCAGCTGAGCTGGTGAGCCATTATGATGTGGAAACTCAAGTCTTTTTTTAAATAGAAAAATTAAATAAGTGGGACTACGTGGGCCAGCACAAGCAAATATTATAAACATAATGGGAAAAAAGCCTCAGAACACTACATATAACCTAATATTATGTATATAAGGTTTGAATACATGCAAATTAATACTATACATTGTGTATTGATACATTATTGCATAATAAAGTTTTAAAATCATAAAACATTAAAACACCAGTTAAGACTGCCTTTGCAAAGGAAAAAGGGAAATGAGATTAGGAATTTCAGTTTCTACCCTGGATTATACTTTTTTTTAGCTAAGTAGTTAAAACATGGATATTTTCATCTATTATCTATAACATTTAGTATATCTGGTATATTTTATAGAAGAGAAAAAAAATTGAAAAAGCCAAGCCAGTTTCAAAAAAATTAGGAATCCAGAATGGCAACAGATTTTTTAAAATGAGCACTGGAAGCTAAAATATCATGGAAGAATGCCTTCTAATATCATGAGAAACTGAATTCCAACCTAAAATTCTGTACCCACATAAGCCATTAAACAGGTGGAGGAGGAAAATACAGACATATAAATTCAACCAATGTTTGAAAATATTATCAGAAATCTACTGAAAAATTAAGTTTGACTAAAACAAGAGAAGAAACCAGAAATAAGAAGAAATAAACCTCAGAAATGGATAATCCAATACAGGAGGGAAATGAATGGCCTTCCACGATCAATGGTGTGAAAAGGTCCATGATAATAGCTGAAACTGGGCCCAGGGTTGAAGTCCATGAACTCTGGTAGCAGAGCACTCTGTGTAAATAAATCGTTATTGGTACAGAGCTATGCTCTTTAATTCATTTATGGTCTAGAGCTGTTTGGTTTTTTTCCCTTGCTCTGACAATAGCATTGAGCTGTTACAACAAAAATCTAAAACATTCATCATCTGGTCCATTGCAGAAAATGTCTGCAGATCCTGAGCTTAAAGTATAAACTTCCCAGTTTGAAGCAGGAAGATGGAGGGAGGCTCTTCAAGAGAAAAAATGAAAAAACAAAATGAGAAAACAACTGGAATTGATATATTACTGGGATGTGTTTAATCTTATTAAGATTCAGGCTTATAGGAGAATTTAAGAACAAATAAATGATGGGTGTGTAGAAATTTAAGCAAATAAAAAATAACTCACAAGAAAACCAAAAATTTCACAAAAGAGTATTTATTTTAATTCTGGAACTCTATGTAGTTTGTGAGAAATATTTTATAGACATAATAACGTAAACATCGAATTTTGATTTAGCCATATTAGGAACATTGGAGGGAATTAATGCGATTGAGGAAGAGAGAGAAAGTGAAAGAGAATTAAATTCTAATCCTTCAGAGTGGGATATTAATAGATGATATATAAAAAATGTTTAATCAATACATAAAGTATAATGTTTTTAGAAATATGGAGGAAAATATCAGAATAAATAGCCATTTTCACTTTAAGACTTGTAGAACTATTTGCCTTTGCTGACTCTATAAGTTTTATTAATATAAAACATATAATTTACAACAAGATGACAACTATAACTATAGTAATAACTCTATTAATTTGTTAGGTCATTTTAAATGAATAGGCAAAAAACAATGAATCAACACCTAGATTTTTTGTGCACTAATATCTGGTATCTACCTGCTTCCATTTTTAAACAATGTACAAATGCAAACCAAGTTAAGAAAGGGAGGAAAAAAAAAGAGGGTGTGGGACAGAGGGTGCAGAAGAGTGGAGGAAAGTAAGAAGCTTTATTTAGACAAATTATTTTTTTAATATTTTCTTATAGGTGTGATTCTGTAAATTTTCTGTTCCTTCCCTTTACAGTTTTTTAGCTGTTTTTTCATGGTTAATATTCACCTACTATATACCAATCACTGTTCTTTGATCTGACAATACAGAATTTTAAAAGACAGACTAGGGGGAGGGGGTTCAGGATTGAGAACACGTGTACACCCGTGGCGGATTCATGCTGATGCATGGCAAAACCAATACAGCCTTGTAAAGTAAAATGAAATAAAATCTGAAAAAAAAAAATTAAAAGACAGACTAAGTTTGGGCTCCCAAGAAAACTACTTTCTATTGAGAACAGGGGCAAAGCATTTCCAAGCAGAAGGATATTTTGTGCAGATATTCTAGAGGGTCAAAAGCCTTGTGGGTTCAAGGAGTAGAAAGAAAGTCTGCTAACAGCATAGCTGATGAGCAGGAAGAATAGAGTAGCTGGTTGACCAATAATGTCCAGATGAAGACTAAGCATACAAGTATCACCTGAAGACCTGTAACTGGAGAAGCCCAGGATACCACACCCATGGCCAAGAAAGACACTGAAGAGATGGGCTAAGTGAAAGGGAAGTCGCTCAGTCGTGTCCGACTCTTTGCGACCCCATGGACTGTGGCCCATCAGGCTCCTCCCTCCATGGGATTCTCCAAGCAAGAGTACAGGAGTGGGTTGCCATTTCCTTCTCCAGGGGATCTTCCCAACCCAGGGATCAAACTGGGTCTTCCGAATTCTAGGCAGACACTTTAACCTCTGAGCCACCAGGGATTTCCCTAAAGAGATGGGCTACCTGCTTATAAAAAACCCTGGTGTTTTCTGCAGCTATCTGCATCAACAACGCCTTCCTCACAGCCCCAAACTAATGGTCACCAGCACTTTGGACAATCGAATCCTGATAGCAAACTGATTCCACTTGGATAAAGCATCATAAACAGAACTGGCCCCTGCAGGCTGACTAAGTCCCTGAATTCTTACCCAAAAACTGGTCCCTGAAGAAGCTCCAGACCCTGTTTATCTGAACTTGGAAGCTCAGTAGGGGCTAACTTGAGAACTTTAAAACAAACTGACCTGTTACACTCTAGGCAGTTGAAGTGGGTCACGGCATCACTGAAAAGATGAAAAGATAAAGTAAGAACTGTTACCCTCTTCTGTACATTAATTGCTTGGATATCGTGTTATCAGAAAGTATCCGTTCATTCTGAACAGCTAAGAGAGATTTTCCACAGTACAGAAGCCTCTTATAGCATAAGTAAACTTAGGAAGGAGACAAGTGCTCAGTAACTATTTTGCAATACATGATTTTATAAAGAGTTTGTTCAAGATTATGTTAATCAAGTTCCATGACTTTGTCTGTTTTCTTGAGAAAATAATAAATCAAAGGAGTACGATCCTGTGGTAAAGAACCCCCCTTCCAAGCAGGAGATGCAGGTTCAATCCCAAGGTCAGGAAGATACCCTGGAGTAGGAAATGGCAACCTACTCCAATATTCTTGCTCGGGAAATCCCATGGGCAGAGGAGCCTAGCAGGCTACAGTCCATAGGGTGGCAAAAGAATCCCGACATGACTTGGCTATTAAACAGCAAGGTTTTCCTAATGATTTATGACTGTTGTTTCTGAAGAGAAGCGTGCAAGTGATTGACAGAAGTGAAGAGTAATCAGATATGAAGACTCTTTGAGAGCAAGTTGGGAGAGACTAAGGAAAGAGATATTAGGAAAGAGGGAGAAGATATATCCATACATGTGTATGGGTGATGATAATATACACTGAGATGAAGATAGAGACCTAGACAACATATGGCCCCCAAAATACCAAGAAAGTGAGAATTCCTTCATTGGGTGTAGCATGAGATGTTTAATGTTAGTTTCATTGAGTCAAAATTTGGTTCTTCTTTATGATTACCAGACTCTGCTTTCATCTTGGTTGATCTCCATCAAGGGTTCAGTTTTGGTAAGATTTCAGGAAGAGGATGGCATATTTCTGATCACCAGTGTTCTTGCCTGGAGAATCCGAGGGACGGGGAGCCTGGTGAGCTGCCGTCTATGGGGTCGCACAGAGTCGGACACGACTGAAGCGACTTATAGGGTCTAGCTCTTTGAGGATCACCGGATGAAGAGGACAAAGGGCCAGCAGATGACCTCCAATTCATGAGGCTTTAGTCTTTTTCTGTCCCTATTTGCCCCCCACACCTGCACCATGGTGTGAGGAGTGCCCCCTGCAGCACAGAAAGGGTCAGTCATGCTGCAAGTCCAGGGACACATGCTAAATTCCACTTAATCACAGAACAAGCCCATCAGAACAGTTACCAACACTGAAATACTGTATTTGATCACTTCCTACAATCCAGCCTGTTTATAAATATACAAACTTCATAGTGTATTTAAATTAAGTCTACTTAAACATAGTGAATAATTTTCAAGAACCCACATTCAGCTTAAGGTAGGGTTTCATAGTAGTTTTTTCAGTGATTAGATATTCCTGGATCTAAGCGCCTGCCTGCAGTGCAGGAGACCTGGGTTTGATCCTGGGTCAGGAAGATGTCCTGGAGAAGGAAATGGCAACCCACTTCAGTGTTCTGGCCTGGGAAATCTCATGGACAGAAGAGCCTGGCAGGGTCGCAAGAGTAGGACACGACTTAGTGACTAAGCCACCACGTTCCTGGATCTAACATTGTCTGATTAATTACCTCCAGCCATCTTCATAGGGGTATTGTTGACCCAAATCAATATGCAGACGCAATTTCAAGTTCTTTTAAGGAGAGAAATGTCAATGACCTAAAAAAATTCAGGCCAGAAGTATGAATAATCACTACCATTTATTTTTCTGTTTCATCTTGACTTGATTTTCATGAGCATCCTGTTTCAAGGGAATTCTGAGTGTACTAGTTGTAGATCAGTGCAAAAAAGAGAGGAATGGTAAGCCACAAAGGGAGAAGGGTGGTATGGTCGTCATTTGAGCAGGAAAAGGTCTTTCCGATTACGTTCGCTGTCTTTGCTTTTATTTGCCATTTTTCTATCCTTATGAAAGATGAAAATTTTATTGTCTCAGAGTTATATAACACAACGCATTTAACTGCTTTCACATACATTTAGCAATAGGATGGCAATTATAGCAATTACAACTATTTGTCCCTTTCTGGAGTGTGGGAATTTCACATGAGTGTGATGGTGAAGCATATGCTTACCGTCCCTCTCTAAAGAATGTTCAAGGTTTGCCAGTGAGGAAAGAAGTAAGAATTCATAAATTTCACACAAAACAGTGGAAATTGTATCAATGGAATAGAATTTGACTGACCTCATGCTTTTTTATTTAAAAAAAGCCTATATTTTCCCTGAAGAGCTAAAATATTTGCATGAATCATCTCACTGGATTCCACAAGGTTTCTCTGGAATTTTAGCCACATATATATTTCTCTGTGGAATGTTCCCACTGAAAAGTGAGACCGTCAAACAAGTAGGGAAGCAGATTTACAAAAGTGGGAATGTCATACATTAGGCTTATAATTTAGGTAGAAACTTAGAACACTGTTTATTATTAGGATCCTGCTCATATTAGGATGCTATTCATTTTAGATTATTTTGGATGATGAACGGACACAAAGTGAGAAAAAGAAGAAGTCTGTAGAGAAACTGTCCTGAAAGTCTCTGGGTAGCTACACACTCAACTAAGGAAACAAGTACTTGAAGGAAATTGGTACAAGGAAAGTTCCAAGCATTATGTCAACATGTATATTTGTTTAATTTCCAAAAGCCAGACTGAATTGTATTTATTTCACACAGTTAATTCTATTCTCATTTTCACATATGAAAAGATACTGTTTTCACAAAAGAACAAGTGCTCTCAAGCAGATCAAGGTAAATGAAGAAAGTCATGACTTTTAAATACATTGTCTGACAGATACTGAAGGCCTATTTCAAAGAAAGGATATAGCAGGAAGGCCTGCACACCTGTGCTCTGCCCACTTCAGGAGATGTCAATAAAATACCCATAAGGAACAAATAGGGTCTTTCAAGGTGGCAGGAGGAGAAGGGAGCGACAGAGGATGAGATGGTTAGATGGCATCACAACTCAATGGACATGAGTTTGAGCAAACCCCAGCAGATAGTGAGGGACAGGGAAGCCCGGCATGCTGAAGTCCTTAGAGCTGCAAAGAATTAGGCAGGATTTAGTGACTGAAAAACAACAGCCTAGCAGCTCTAGTAGTAAGGAATCTGCTGCCAAGGCAGGAGACACAGACTGGGGTTTGACCCCTGGGCCAGGAAGGTCCCCTGGAGTAAGAAATGGCAACCAGCTCCAGGATTCTTGCCAGGAACATTTCATGGACAGAGGTGCCTGTGAGTGCCTGGTGAGCTACAGTCTGTGGAGTCATAAAGGGTCAGACACAACTGAATACACACACACAAACACAAACACACACACACAGAGACTTGATTTGAATATGCATAGAATAAATGATTCGTGTATATTAAAATCAAATTTTTTCCTGCGTTAGAAAAGTATGTGTTACCAGCTGGAAGTTTTCTTTGGGAGCTTGTTTTGTTGCCAATTGATACAAGAAACCATTTCCCTCACCCCAACCCCACCCTACCTCTAAATATTGCAGTGAAGAATGTCTGCACTGTTTCATGCCATCCAAGAGACACTTCCTGGATCCATCTGAAAGTAGCAACAGCTTGACTTTTCATGTAAATAGACATCACAAGAAGAAATGCCACTTGTGGGGAAAGAGCTGTGGCTGCCACACTGTGCAGTGTTCTGTGTGCTGTTACTTCCCAGCATCTTAGCCCACACCCAGTGGCCTCAAACACTTCTCATCAAACAACTCAGAGATACTTGCAAAGAACACACCTGATGAAAGACTTATCCACAACTTACAAAGACTACCCACAACTTAATAGTAAGAAGCCAAACAAAAAAATGAGCAAAAACTTGAAGAGACGTTTATCCAAAGATACACAAATGTCTAATAAGCACACAAAATGAAACTCAATGCTATTAGTCATTAAAGAAATTCAAATTAAAATCACAGTTAAATACCACTTCGTGCAAACTAGCACAGCAATAATAAATAAGACAGGTAATAACATATGTTGGAGAGGATGTGGAGAAACGAGAACTTGGTACATTGCTGATGAAATTGCAAAATAGTGCAGCTAGATTGTAAAACAATTTGGCAACAGAAAGTTAAACATAAAACTTTCACATAACCTAGCAATTCTATGTATACACCCAAGAGAAATGAAAACGTGCACAACAAATACTTGTACACACATGTTTACAGCAGCATAATTCCCAATAACCCAAACTGGAAACAATCCAAATGTCCATCAACTGATGAATGGATAGGTATAATGTAGTATAGGCATCTAATGGAACAGTATTCAGTAATAAAAATAAATTACTGTCGTGTGCTATGTCATAGACAAACATCATCATCACCTAAGATGAAAGAAATTAGACACAAGAGATCACATGTTGTATAATTACATTTCAAATGCTCCCAAAAGGAAAATCTATAGAGATAGAAACTAGATTATCGGTTGCCTGGAATGAGGGCAAGAACTGGGTAGGTGCAGGGAAGGGGTTAATTATAAATGGGTCAGAGCAATCATACTGGAGGAATGAAAATATTCTAAAACTTATTTATAGTGATGATTGCACCCGTAGGTAAAGACAGCTAAAATTTTCTGAATTGAACACTTTAAAGGGATGAATACTATGGTATAAAAATTACACTTTAATAAAACTGTTAGAAGAAGATAGAGAGGGAGAGGGAAAGGAGGAGGAAGAGGAAGCTGTCAGGAGGAGTGTACAACTCTTCATAAATTACATATTCAACCATCACTCCCAGGTACTTACAGTTTGCTCATCATCCCAGATAGAAACTCTGTACACATCAAACAATAAATCACCATCCTCTTCTCATTCAGCTCCTGATAAACTCTAACCTACTTTACGTTTCTATGAATTTGCATATTTTAGATATTTCATGTAAGTGGAATCATACAATATTTGTACTTCTGTAACTGGCTTATTTCACCTGCTGCTGCTGCTGCTGCTAAGTCGCTTCAGTCGTGTCCGACTCTGTACAACCCCATAAATGGCAGCCCACCAGGCTACGCCATCCCTGGGATTCTCTAGGCAAGAACACTGGAGTGGGTTGCCATTTCCTTCTTCAATGCACAAAAGTGAAAAGTGAAAGTGAAGTCACTCAGTCGTGTCTGACTCTTAGCAATCCCATGGACTGCAGCCTACCAGGCTCCTCTGTCCATGGGATTCTCCAGGCAAGATTACTGGAGTGGGGTGTCGTTGCCTTCTCCATTATTTCGTCTAGCAGAGTTCTTTAAAAACTCATCCTTTATGTGACATCAGCATTTTTTCATTTTTCTGCTGAATAATGCTCCATCACGTATATATGGTGCATTTTATCTATCCACTTATCTGTCTATTCTTACGCTTGTACCACATTGTTTTAATTACTATAGTTTTGTGGTAAGTTTTGAATTAAGAATGTATAGTTCTTCAAACTTTGTTCTTCATTTTCAAGAACTCATTACAATTTCATGTGCAACTGAAGACTGGTTTTTCCATTCATTAAAAACAATAGTATAATTTTTAGATCACAGTGATCTGTAGATCATTTTGTGTAATGTTGACACTTAGTTTTATCCTTTGATCTGTGATATGGAGATGTCTTTCCATTTATTTGGGCCTATTCTTTCTAATACACTTTATAGTTTTCAGTGTATAAGTCTTTTTCTTCCTTTGTTAAATTTATTCCCAATTATTTCCTTCTTTCAGTTGCTATTGAAAATGGGATGGTTTTCTTAATTTCCATTCACATTGTTCATTGCTCAAATTATTAAAATCACAGTTAAATACCACTTCGTGCAAACTAGCACAGCAATAATAAATAAGACAGGTAATAACATATGTTGGAGAGGATGTGGAGAAACGAGAACTTGGTACATTGCTGATGAAATTGCAAAATAGTGCAGCTAGATTGTAAAACAATTTGGCAACAGAAAGTTAAACATAAAACTTTCACATAACCTAGCAATTCTATGTATACACCCAAGAGAAATGAAAACGTGCACAACAAATACTTGTACACACATGTTTACAGCAGCATAATTCCCAATAACCCAAACTGGAAACAATCCAAATGTCCATCAACTGATGAATGGATAGGTATAATGTAGTATAGGCATCTAATGGAACAGTATTCAGTAATAAAAATAAATTACTGTCGTGTGCTATGTCATAGACAAACATCATCATCACCTAAGATGAAAGAAATTAGACACAAGAGATCACATGTTGTATAATTACATTTCAAATGCTCCCAAAAGGAAAATCTATAGAGATAGAAACTAGATTATCGGTTGCCTGGAATGAGGGCAAGAACTGGGTAGGTGCAGGGAAGGGGTTAATTATAAATGGGTCAGAGCAATCATACTGGAGGAATGAAAATATTCTAAAACTTATTTATAGTGATGATTGCACCCGTAGGTAAAGACAGCTAAAATTTTCTGAATTGAACACTTTAAAGGGATGAATACTATGGTATAAAAATTACACTTTAATAAAACTGTTAGAAGAAGATAGAGAGGGAGTATTAAAATCACAGTTAAATACCACTTCGTGCAAACTAGCACAGCAATAATAAATAAGACAGGTAATAACGTATGTTGGAGAAGATGTGGAGAAATGAGAACCTGGTACATTGCTGATGAAATTGCAAAATAGTGTAGCTAGATTGTAAAACAATTTGGCAACATTTCAGAAAGTTAAACACAAAACTTTCACATGACCTAGCAATTCTATGTGTACACCCAAGAGAAATGAAAACATGTGCACAACAAATACTTGTACACAAATGTTTACAGCAGCATAATTCCCAGTAACCCAAACTGGAAACAATCCAAATGTCCATCAACTGACAAATGGATAGGTATAATGTAGTACAGCCATCTAATGGAACAGTATTCAGTAATAAAAATAAATTACTGACGTGTGCTATGTCGTAGACAAACATCATCATCACCTAAGATGAAAGAAATTAGACACAAGAGATCACATATTGTATAATTACATTTCAAATGCTCCCGAAAGGAAAATCTGTAGAGAAGAAACTAGATTATCAGTTGCCTGGAATGAGGGCAAGAACTGGGTAGGTGTGGGGAAGGGGTTAATTATAAATGGGTCAGAGCAATCATACTGGAGGAATGAACATATTCTAAAACTTATTTATAGTGATGATTGCACCCGTAGGTAGAGACAGCTAAAATTATCTGAATTGAACACTAAAGGGATGAATACTATGGTATAAAAATTACACTTTAATAAAACTGTTAGAAGAAGATAGAGAGGGAGAGGGAAAGGAGGAGGAAGAGGAAGCCGTCAGGAGGAGTGTACAACTCTTCATAAATTACATATTCAGCCATCACTCCCAGGTACTTACAGTTTGCTCATCATCCCAGATAGAAACTCTGTACACATCAAACAATAAATCACCATCCTCTTCTCATTCAGCTCCTGATAAACTCTAACCTACTTTACGTTTCTATGAATTTGCATATTTTAGATATTTCATGTAAGTGGAATCATACAATATTTGTACTTCTGTAACTGGCTTATTTCACCTGCTGCTGCTGCTGCTGCTAAGTCACTTCAGTCGTGTCCGACTCTGTACAACCCCATAAATGGCAGCCCACCAGGCTACGCCATCCCTGGGATTCTCTAGGCAAGAACACTGGAGTGGGTTGCCATTTCCTTCTCCAATGCACGAAAGTGAAAAGTGAAAGTGAAGTCACTCAGTCGTGTCTGACTCTTAGCAATCCCATGGACTGCAGCCTACCAGGCTCCTCTGTCCATGGGATTCTCCAGGCAAGATTACTGGAGTGGGGTGTCGTTGCCTTCTCCATTATTTCGTCTAGCAGAGTTCTTTAAAAACTCATCCTTTATGTGACATCAGCATTTTTTCATTTTTCTGCTGAATAATGCTCCATCACGTATATATGGTGCATTTTATCTATCCACTTATCTGTCTATTCTTACCCTTGTACCACATTATTTTAATTACTATAGTTTTGTGGTAAGTTTTGAATTAAGAATGTATAGTTCTTCAAACTTTGTTCTTCATTTTCAAGAACTCATTACAATTTCATGTGCAACTGAAGACTGGTTTTTCCATTCATTAAAAACAATAGTATAATTTTTAGATCACAGTGATCTGTAGATCATTTTGTGTAATGTTGACACTTAGTTTTATCCTTTGATCTGTGATATGGAGATGTCTTTCCATTTATTTGGGCCTATTCTTTCTAATACACTTTATAGTTTTCAGTGTATAAGTCTTTTTCTTCCTTTGTTAAATTTATTCCCAATTATTTCCTTCTTTCAGTTGCTACTGAAAATGGGATGGTTTTCTTAATTTCCATTCACATTGTTCACTGCTCAAATATAGAAACGTAAGTTATTTTTGGTATCTTACTCCTATATCCCAGTTCTTCTGAGTTTTTAATAAGGTCTAGAAACCATTTTGTGGATTTTTCTGGATTTTCTATGTATTAGATCATGTCTTCCATGAGAAGAAATGATTTTACTTCCTCCTCTCCAATAAGACATCTTTTATTTCCTTTTCTTGCTTAATTCCTTTGGCTACAATTCCCAGAACAACTTTGTATAGTAGAAGTGGAAACTGGTATCTTTGTCTTGATCTTAGGGAGAGAGATAACCACCCATCTTTCATCATGATGATAGCTGTGGGCTTTTCATAGACGCCCTTTATCACATTAAAGAAGTTCCCTTCTTTGCCTGGTTTGTAGAGTGTGTTTATAATGAAAGGGCATTGACTTGTGTCAATTGCTTCCTCTGAATCAATTGAGATCAATCATAATGTGAATTTTTTTCTTTTGTTTGATTAATGTGATGTATTACATTTTTTTTTTTTTTCTTATACTGAACCAACTTTGAATTCCTGGGATAAATCCCATTTAGTCATAATGGATAACTTTTCAATAAATTGTTGGTTTGATTTGCTAGTATTTTTTTGAGGATTTTTGCATCTATATTCATAAGACGTTTTGGTATGCAATTTTCTTATTTATTTTTATCTGGCTTTTTAATGAAAACAGTACTGGATCACAAGTTAGGACGTGTTCCATCCTCTTGGTTCTTTTTTTTTTTTTTGCAAAAGATTGAGAAGGATTAGTGTTCACTATTCTTTAAATGTTTGGTTTAACTCACCAGTGAAGCCTCTGGTCTTGCACTTTCCTGTGTTGTGAGGTTTTTGATTACTTATTGAACCTCTTGTTATATTTCTGCTGAAATTTTCTATTTATTCTTGAGTCAGTTTAGGTAATTTTTGTCTTTCTAGAAATGTTTCCATTTCATAAAGGTCATCTAATTTATTGATACACATAATAAGGTTTGTGTGAGAGTTGGACTGTGACACACATCATTAACATTATTCAAAACCCACAGAATATACAAGGATGCAGGATGCTTGTGGCTGGTGCAGGGGATGATCCGGAGGGATGATGTGGAGTGGGAGGTGGGAGGCAGGTTCAGGTTTGGGAGTTCATGTACATCCGTGGCAGATTCATGTCAATGTATGCCAAATCCAATACAGTACTGTAAAGTAAAATAAAGTAAAAATAAAAAAAATTTAAAAAAAAACAATGTAAACTAGGAATTTAGTTAATAATAGTGTATCAATATTTGAGTCATCAGTTGTAACAAATGTACACTTTAACACAAGCTGTCACTAATGGGAGAACTCATCTGAGTGTGCTAACAGGGTTCATGGGAACTCTTTGTACTTTCTGTATAATTTTTCTGTAAACCTAATTATGAAAGAGGAAAGAAACAGAAAAAATATTTGAAATAATGTCTGAGGTTTTTTACAAAATTAATCCTAGGCACCAAACCACAGATAAGGAAGCTCAAAGAACACTGAACAGAATAAATAGCAAAAATTTCAAACCTCAGTGTATCATATTCAAACTGGAAACATGAAAAATGCAAAGAAAATCCAGAAAGAAGTCGGAGGAAAAATTATCCTACTTGCAGAGTGACAATAATAAGAATTACATAAGAGTTCTCTTCAGAAATTATGAACACACAAAAAGAACAGAAGGAAATAAAATGCTGATTTTTTTTAAGTCAAAATCAGAATTATGTATCCAAGGAAAGTGAAAGTGAAGTCATGTCCTCCTCTTTGCAACCCCATGGACTGTAGCCTACCAGGATTCCCATTCCATCAGATTTTCCAGGCAAGAATACTGGAGTGGGTAGCCAATTCCTTCTCCAGGGGATCTTCCCAACCCAGGGATCAAACCCAGGTCTCCCGCATTGCAGGCAGATGCTTTACCCTCTGAGCCACAAGGGAAGCCCTATATCCAGGGAAATTATCCTTCAAACATGAAGAATAAAGATTTTCTCATAAAAGCAAAAATTAAGGGAATTGGTTGTCAGTAGATATTGCTTGCAAGAATGTTAAAATAAGTTTAATAAAATGATATGTCAGAAACTCAGATCCACACAAAGAAAGTAAGAGTGCTGGAGAAGGAATCTATAAAACCAAAATATATATAAAGGCAAAATCTTAGTTTTCTTATTTTAAATTAATATATTTAACATTAAAACTCAATACAGATTAAACTCTTAAAACTCAACAGTGAGAAAAGAAACAATGCAAATAAAAATGGGTAAATGATCTGAACAGGCCCCTCACTAAAGAAGATATGTAGATGGTATTAGGGAATTTCACATAAAAACAACAATGACATGGTACCACACACCTGCTAGGACTAAACTCCTAAACAGCAATAATGTCAAATGCTTGTGAAAATGTGAAGCAACTCATGTTGGAGTGGGAATGGGAATGCAAAATGGTACAGCGGCATTAAAAGATAGCTTGGCAGTTTCTTACAAACATAAACGTAGACTTACCAGGTGATCCAACTATTTCACTCCCAAATATGTACCCAAATGAGCTGAAAACTTATATCTCCAAGCACACACACCCCTCACACACATCTCTGCACATGAATGTTCATAGCAGCTGTCTTCTAAATTGTCTAAAATTGTAATCAACCAAGGAGTCCTCCAAAGAATGAATCAAAAAACAAATTGGTTTATCTATTCCACCAAGCATTATTCAGCAATAAAAGAAAATCAATTATCAAGCCACAAAAAATACATGTTCAGTTCAGTTCAGTTCAATTCAGTTGCTCAGTCGTGTCCGACTCTTTGCAACTCCATGAATTGCAGCACACCAGGCCTCCCTGTCTATCAGCAACTTCCAGAGTTTACCCAAATTCATGTCCATCAAGTTGGTGATGCCATCCAGCCATCTCATCCTCTGTCATCCCCTTCTCCTCCTGCCCCCAATCCCTCCCAGCATCAGAGTCTTTTCCAATGAGTCAACTCTTCGCATGAGGTGGCCAAAGTACTGGAGTTTCAGCTTTAGCATGAGTCTTTCCAATGAACACCCAGGACTGATCTCCTTTAGAAAGGACTGGTTGGATCTCTTNGGTAGAAAGGTCAGTGGTCGCCAGGGCTTTGGGGAAGGGATGAATAGCTGTAGCACAGGGCGGGGGTTTAGGGCAATGAAACTATTCTGTAGGAAGCTGCAATGATAGACACACATCATTCGGTTCAGCTCAGCTCAGTTGCTCAGTTGTGTCCGACTCTTTGCGACCCCATGAATTGCAGCACGCCAGGCCTCCCTGTCCATCACCAACTCCCGGAGTTCATTCAAACTCATGTCCATCAAGTCGGTGATGCCATCCAGCCATCTCATCCTCGGTCGTCCCCTTCTCCCCCTGCCCCCAATCCCTCCCAGCACCAGGGTCTTTTCCAGTGAGTCAACTCTTCTTATGAGGTGGCCAAAGTACTGGAGTTTCAGCTTTAGCATAATTCCTTCCAAAGAACACCCAGACAGATCTCCTTTAGGATGGACTGGTTGGATCTCTTTGCAGTCCAAGGGACTCTCAAGAGTCTTCTCCAACATCACAGTTCAAAAGCATCAATTCTTCGGCGCTCAGCCTCCTTCACAGTCCAACTCTCACATCCATACGTGGCTACTGGAAAAACCATAGCCTTGACACACATCATTAACATTATTCAAAACCCACAGAATATACAACATTAAAAACCCAATGTAAACTAGGAATTTAGTTAATAATAGTGTATCAATACTTGAGTTGCCAAGTGTAACAAATGTACACTTTAACACAAGTGTCACTAAAAGGAGAAATCATCTGAGTGTGATAACAGAGCTCATGGGAACCTCTTTGTACTTTCTGTATAATTTTTCTGTAAACCTAAAAATGTTCTAAAATAAAGTTTATCTAAAATGATAGTCTTTTTATTCAAAAGAAATCTTATATAAACACTAATATTTACACCATGGAAAGTGAACCAAAGACGGTCATTTAACTAATTTTGTCCCAAACTTCATCAGTCTTGTCCCTGCCCTGTCCTACCCCTGGAGGTAATGATGAGAATTCTGGGGCTTGAGGTGCATAGTTTGAAGACTCCTGAATAGTAACCTTTTAGGGTCTTACCTATATCAGTACCCCATGACTCTAATTTTTTTTTCCTTGCCTCATAATTAAGTAGGAGCCAGAAGAGAAACATTAGCTTTAATAAATCTGAACTCAATAATAGCTACATTTATAACCTAGGCATGAGCCAGTCTAGTCTGCCTTCTTCACCATGGGGATATTTCAGTGGTTCTATTGTTAATAGAGCCTTTTAAGCATGCAAAATACTCATTTCAAAGCAACTTGATGAAATCGCAAATCTTTAGCTTAAACAGCATCTTTCTTCCTCATCATCCGTTTTCCTGAAATGCAGATGGCAGGTGTCCTCATCTGTATGTGCTGCACCAACGACATCCTTTGGTGGGAGGGAGAGGGGTGTCCTTACCAAATGACTGCAGTCTTGAAATAGATGTGAAATCTACTGATACAGCATCAGGGAACTGTCACAGGAAATCCTGATCAAAGGGGAATGTGAGCTCCAGAATTTCTGAGTGTGTTCATTACAACCACTCAACTTTGTCAAACTCTAAGGCCGAAAGTGAACGGTGGGTTTAGAGGTATTCACGTTAACCAAATGGTGGGGGCTTCAGAGGCAGAACCAAATCACCTCAAAGATGTTTTAACAAAGGTAAAGTTGTCTCTAACTAGTCACTGGGTCTGCACAAAGTCAAAAATGAATTTTTAAGTTACATTTGGGTTTCTTTAATGTATGATTTGGGCTTCCCTGGTGGCTCAGATGGTAAAGAATCTGCCTGCAGTACAAGAAACCTGGGTTTGATCTCCGGGTTGGGAAGATCGCCTGGAGATGGGAATGGCAACCCACTCCAGTATTCTTGCTGGAGAATTCCATGGACAGAGCAGCCTGGCTGGCTACAGTCCAGGGGGTCACAAAGAATCCAACACAATTGAACAACGAACACAGTAATGTATGGTGTACTTTCTGACATGCTTGCCTGATGAGGGATGATTTGGGAGAATAGCATTGAAATATGTATACTATCATGTAAGAAGTGAAAAAAAAAAGTTGATTATAGCAGGACAGGGTAGACTGAATTAAAGCTTAATACTGTATCTGCTTTTAAAGTAATACAGGGATATATGCTGGGAGTACGAACTTTAGAAACTAACTAGCAATAAGGAAACAGAAAAGCCAGAAAAGTGTCTGTAAGTCACTCATTCGTGTTTGACTCTATGTGACCCCATGGACCATAGCGAGCCAAGCTCTTCTGCCCATGGAATTCTCCAGGCAAGAGTCCTGAAGTGGATAGCCATTCCCTTCTCCAGGGGATCTTCCTGACCCAAGGACTGAACCCGGGTCTCCTGCATCGCAGGCAGATCCTTTGCCATCTGAGCCACGAAGCCAGATATAGAACCCCAAACTAAAATTTACAGAAACAAGTCACATTCCAGGGAAACAACTGTTCAGTTCAGTTCAGTTCAGTTCAGTCACTCAGTCGTGTCCGACTCTTTGCGACCCCATGAATCGCAGCACGCCAGGCTTCCCTGTTCATCACCATCTCCCAGAGTTCACTCAAATTCACGTCCATCAAGTCAGTGATGCCGTCCAGGCATCTCATCCTCTGTCATCCCCTTCTCCTCCTGCCCCCAATCCCTCCCAGCATCAGAGTCTTTTCCAATGAGTCAACTCTTCGCATGAGGTGGCCAAAGTACTGGAGTTTCAGCTTCAGCATCATTCCCTCCAAAGAAATCCCAGGGCTAATCTCCTTCAGAATGGACTGGTTGGATCTCCTTGCAGTCCAAGGGACTCTCAAGAGTCTTTTCCAACATCACAGTTCAAAAGCATCAATTCTTCGGCACTCAGCCTTCTTCACAGTCCAACTCTCACATCCATGCACAACCACTGGAAAAACCATAGCCTTGACTAGACGGACCTTAGTCGGCAAAGTAATGTCTCTGCTTTTGAATATACTATCTAGGTTGGTCATAACTTTTCTTCCAAGGAGTAAGCGCCTTTTAATTTCATGGCTGCAATCACCATCTGCAGTGATTTTGGAGCCCGAAAAAATAAAGTCTGACACTGTTTCCACTGTTTCCCCATCTATTTCCCATGAAGTGATGGGACCGGTTGCCATGGTTGGAGCAGCTGTGAAGTGATACCCCACGCCCAAAGTAAGAGAAACCCAAGTAAGATAGTAGTTTTGCAAGAGGGCATCAGAGGGTAGACACACTGAAACCATACTCACAGAAAACTAGTCAATCTAATCACACTAGGACTACAGCCTTGTCTGACTCCATGAAACCAAGCCATGCCCGCGGGGCAACTCAAAATGGGTGGGTCATGGTGGAGAGGTCTGACAGAATGTGGTCCACTGGAGAAGGGAATGGAAAACCATTTCAGTATTCTTGCCTTGAGAACCCCATGAACAGTATGAAAAGGCAAAATGATAGGATACTGAAAGAGGACCTCCCCAGGTCAGTAGATGCCCAATATGCTACTGGAGATCAGTGGAGAAATAACTCCAGAAAGAATGAAGGGATGGAGCCAAAGCAAAAACAATACCCAGCTGTAGATGTGACTGGTGACAGAAGCAAGGTCCGATGCTGTAAAGAGCAATATTGCATAGGAACCTGGAATGTCAGGTCCATGAATCAAGGCAAATTGAAAGTGGTCAAACAACTGTTATAGGATTTAAAGTCCAGAAGTAGCTCATGTGGGAGAGATCAGGATGGCAGGCAACATAGAGCAAGAAGAAGGAAGTCCAACAGCAGCCATCTGGGTGCTGCCCTCAGAGGATATCCCAGGATGTGTGTGTGTGTGTGTGTGTGTGTGTGTGTGTGTATGTGTGTGTGTGTGTGTCGGGTGGTAGAAAAAGAAGGGGGCTCAGTTTGAAAGAACAAGAGCTGACATTCTTGGCAAAGGACACAAGCAGAAGATATAAGACTAGTGTCCAGAAGCTTGTGGAGAAGCTAGGTTTTAAGACCAGGATTCTAACCATGAAATGCGTAGTTCCTCGCACATAACCACAGCAGAATCTCACCAAGAATGGTCTGCAGTGAAATTACCCAGAAGTACAAGACTGAAAGTTGGACCTGGGTCAGAACTAGTCTCAGTGGTCAAGTGAAACTCTCTTTACTTAGTCAAAAGAAGGCTATAGGAGAAGAAAAGACAAATAAATCACTCATTCACTCTTATTCTAAGCATGAGAGTATACAAGGATGAAAAAAGCTGAGTTTACAGAGGAGAAATACACATCTCCACCCTCTTGCAGCTTGCATCAGCATAGCATTGGCCTTCATAATAAAACAGTGAACTTCTTTTCTCTATGACATTTGTTTCATCCACCAAAGAGCCAAACTCACTTCTCCAGAACTAAGCATCATGAAGAAGTATCTTTAAGAAATCACTCTTGGCGAGGTGTGTGTCTTAATTCATAAAACACTGAAATATAACAGCTTAATAACAATTACCACTCTAAGCAGCAGCGGTTAGGATGTCCAGAATGGAGTATCAGTTGGTATTCAATGCATCTATTGTTGCTATTCACTCGTTCAGACATGTCTGACTATTTGCACCCCCATGCATGCCAGCCTTTCCTGTCCTTCACCATCTCCTGGAGTTTGCTCAAACTCATGTCCTTCCAGTTGGTGAAGACGTCCAACCATCTCATCCTCTGTCGTACCCTTCTCCTCCTGCCTTCAATCTTGCCCAGCATCAGGGTCTTTCTAATGTACTGGCTCTTCATCAGGTGGCCAAAGTATTGGAGCTTCAGTTTCAGCATCAGTCTTTCCAATGAATATTGAGGACTAATCTCCTTTAGGATGGACCAGTTGGATCTCCTTGCTGTCCAAGAGACTCTCAAGAATCTTCTCCAACACCACAGTTCAAAATCATCAATTCTTCAGCATTCAGCCTTCTTTATGGTCCAACTCTCACATCCATACATGACTACTGGAAAAGCCAGAGCTTTGACTACATGGACCTTTGTTGGCAAAGTAATGTCTCTGCTTTTTAATATGCAGCCTAGGATTGTCATAGCTGTTTCCAAGGAGCAAGTGTATTTTAATTTCGTGGCTGCAGTCACCATCTGTGGTGATTTTGGAGCCCCCCAAAAAATAAAGTCTCTCACTGCTTCCATTGTTTCCCCATCAATTTTCCTTGAAGCGATGGGACAGGATGCTATGATCTTTGTTTTTTGAATGTTGAGTTTTAAGCCAACTTTTTCATTCCCTGTTTTCACCTTTGTCAAGAGGCTCTTTAGTTTCTCTTGCCTCCTGCCGTAATCCCAAAAAATAAAGTCTCTCACTGCTTCCATTGTTTCCCCATCAATTTTCCTTGAAGCAATGGGACAGGATGCTATGATCTTTGTTTTTTGAATGTTGAGTTTTAAGCCAACTTTTTCATTCCCTGTTTTCACCTTTGTCAAGAGGCTCTTTAGTTTCTCTTGCCTCCTGCCGTAAGTGGTGTCATCTGCATATCTGAGGTTATTGATATTTCTCCCAGCAATCTTGATTCCAGTTGTGCTTCATCCAGTCTGGGATTTCGCATGATGTACACTGCATAAAAGTTAAATAAGCAAGGTGACAATATACGACCTTGATGTACTCCTTTCCCAATTTGGAACTAGTCTGTTGTTCCACGTCCGGTTCTAACTGTTGCTTCTTGACCTACGTACAGGTTTTGCAGGAGGCAGGTAAGGTGGTTTGGTATTCCCATCTCTTTAAGAATGTTGTGCGATCCACACAGTCAAAGATTTTAGTGTAGTCAATGAAGGAGAAGTAGATATTTTTCTGGAATTCTCTTGCTTTTTCTATGATCCAACAAATGTTGGCAACTTGATCTCTGGTTCGTCTGCCTTTTCTAAATCCAGCTTGAACATCTGAAAGTTCTCAGTTCACATTACTGTTGAAGCCTGGTTTGGAGAATTTTGAGCATTTTTTAGCATATGAAAGGAGCGCAATTGTGCAGTAGTTTTGAACCATCTTTGGCATTGACTTTCTTTGAGATTGAAATGGAAACTGATCTTTTCCAGTCCGGTGGCCACTGCTGAGTTTTCTATACTTGCTGTCATATTGAGTGCAGCACTTTCACAGCATCATCTTTTAGGATTTGAATTAGCTCAACTGGAATTCCATCACCTCCACTAGCTCTGTTCATAGTGATGTTTCCTAAGGCCCACTTGACTTTGCACTCCAAGATGTCTGACTCAAGAGGAGTGATCACTCCTTTGTTGTTATCTAGGTCATTAAGATCTTTTTTATATAGTTCTTCTGTGTATTCTTGCACCTCTTCTTAATATCTTCTGCTTCTATTAGGTCCATACAATTTCTGTCCTTTATTGTACCCATTTTCGCATGAAATGTTCCCTTGGTATCTCTAATTTTCTTGAAGAGATCTCTAGTCTTTCCCATTTTATTGTTTTCCTCTATTTCTTTGCATTGTTCACTTAGGAAGACTTTCCTGTCTCTCCTTGCTGTTCTTTGGAACTCTGCATTCATATGGGTATACTTTTACTTTTCTTCTTTGCCTTTTACTTTGCATCTTTTCTCAGCTATTTGTAAGGCCTCCTTGGACAGCAAATTTGCCTTTTTGCATTTCTTTTTCTTGGGGATGGTTTTGATCATCACCTCCCGTATAATGTCATGAACCTCTGTCCATAGTTCTTCAGGCACTCTGTTTATCAGATCTAATCCCTTGAATCTGTTTGTTGTCACTGCCACAGTATAATTGCAAGCGATTTGAATTGGGTCATACCTTAATGGCCTAGTGTTTTTCCCTACTTTCTTCAATTCAAGTCTGAATTTTGCAATAAGGAGTTCATGATCTGAGCCACAGTCAGCTCCTGGTCCTGTTTTTGCTGACTGTATAGAGCTTCTTCATCTTCAGTTGCAAAGAATATAATCAATCTGATTTTCGTATTGACCATCTGGTGAAGTCCATGTGTAGCACTGTCTCTTGTGTTGTTAGAAGAGGGTGTTTGCTATGACCAGTGCAATCTCTTGGCAAAATTCTGTTAGCCTTTGCCATGCTTCATTTTGTACTCCAGCCCAAACTTGCCTGTTATTCCAGATATCTCTTGACTTCCCACTTTTGCATTCTAGTCCCCTATGATAAAAAGGACAACCGTTTTTGGTGTTAATTCTAGAAAGTCTTGTAGGTCTTCATAGAACCATTCAACTTCAGCTTCCTCTGCATTAGTTGTTAGGGCATAGACTTGGATTTCTGTGATATTGAATGGTTTGTCTTGGAAATGAACAGAGATCATTCTGTCATTTTTGAGAATGCACCCAAGTGCTGCATTTCAGATTCTTTTGTTGACTATGATGGCTACTCCATTTCTTCTAAGGGATTCTTGCCCACAGCTGTAGATATAATGGTCAACTGAATTAAATTCACCCATTTTTGTCCATTTTAGTTCACTGATTCCTAAAACTCAACTCTTTAGTGTTGATACAATCATCATTTATTGAAAAGTCCACTACATGACAGGCACCATTATAACTCTTGGTCTGCATTAGTGAACAAAACAGACATCTTGGAGCTGACATGGCATAGAAGTGACACCATGAACCAGATAAACAACCACATCACTGTAAGATACTATGAGACGGTAAGATCTATGGAGAAACCATGTCAGAGTGAGAGGGGTCAGGAAATTAATGGACCACATTCTGCAATCCCACTCCCATGCATTTATCCAGAGAAAACTATAATTTGGAAAGATACACGCACCTTAATGTTCGCTGCAGCACTATTTACAATAGCCAAGACGAAGAAGAAACCTAAAAGTCCGTTAATAGAAGAATGGATAAATATGTGATATATATACAGTGGAATGTCAGTCATAAAAACGAATGAAATAATGCCATTTGCAGCAACATGGATGTACCTAGAAATTATCATATTAAGTAAGTCAAACAAATATCCTAGTGTATTGCTTATATGTGGAGTATATATATATATATATATATATATATACACACACACACAAATGAACTTGCTTACAGATCAGAAATAGACTCACAGACATAAAAAGCAAGCTCATGATTACCAATAGGGAAAGGAGAAGGGAGAGAGAAATTAGGAAGTTGGGATTAACGTGTACACAGTACTATACATAAAATAGACAACCAACAGGATCTATTGTATAGCACAGGTAACTATACTTAATATTTTGTAGTAACTTATAAGGTAGAAGAATATATCTGTATGTATATCTATCACCTTCCCAGGTGGCACTAGTGGTAAAAAACTTGCCTGCCAATGTGGGAGACATAAGAAATGCAGGTTTGATCCCTGAGTCGGGAAGATCCCCTGGAGAAGGAAATGGCAACCCACTCCAGCATTCTTGCCTAGAGAGTTCCATGGACAGAGGAGCCTGGTGGGCTGCTACGGTTCATAGGGTCGCACAGAGTCAGACATGACTGGAGTGACTTAGCAGGCACACGGATGGTTGCTATGGCTGCCCTAGTCCAGATTAACCTTGGCTTTCCTGCATTATCTCTTTGGTGTACTACCTCATGACCATAAAAGCATTTTATCTAAAATTAAAAAGTCAATACCATCATGTCAACTCCTTGATGAACATCCTTTCAGTCTACCATCTGATAGGACCAAGTTCTAGATTCCAAGCACATATCCTTTACTTCAGTAAAGCCACAACCCCCTCCCTCCTGCTTCTGCATCAGCTTCCCACCCTCACACATCTCTTTTCCACCCCATGCCTCTGCAGGTACTTGAACCACCCCTCCTCACACCCTCCCTCCCCTTTCCTACTTAGGTCACCTTAACTAATACTTCCTAAACCCTAGGACACAATGGGAGGTCGCTATCTTTATCAAGACCCCTACCCCACTGTATGATTATCCTGCTTAAGGTCTGTCTCTCCCTTGGACTCTGGTGTCCCTGAGGTCAGGAACTAACTCTTTACCTTTATGGCTCTGGTTCCTAAGTTAATGTCTGACACATTGGAGGAAGTGAATAGCACTGTTAACAGTGGGAGATTAATGCTGACGACAAGCCTACATAGTAGGTGCTCAGTACTCTCATTTCAAAGAAGAGGCAACTGAGTCCTTGAGAAATTGATAATTTGCTAAAGCTCAAGCTAGTGAGTTGGCCTACAGCAGACTCGTGAAAATAGGCTTTTTCCCTATAAAGTGACGATATTAGGATCTGCCTAAAGGCTGGAGTATGGTGGTTCACAAGGGCTGTGTTGGGCTGTGCCCCCATGGAAGCTCCTCCCCAGACTCCCTATATGCCCTCCCTGAACCCTTGATGGTGAGTTACGGCTTATTACAGCAAGGAAATGCAGAGACTCAGGGCCTTTCTGCATCACCCACTTGAAACTATAACCTGCTGGTGGAATTAGGTCATAGTTCCCTAGAGACAAGACCTTTTGCTTCTCCCCTTCTGCTGTGATGGATTTAGGTGCCTAATTTGAGCAGGTTGTTGGTCATATCCTTGGAACGCAGATGTTCACCAGCCATGGATCAGTTTTTTTTCTAGACTTTGTCTTATTCTTTCATTGGATTATATTCCTCCATATCTTCATTTGAACATACTTTGGCATTGCCTTTCTTTGGGACTGGAATGAAAACTGACTTTTTCCAGTCCTGTGGCCACTGTTGAGTTTTCCAGATGGCAGAGGAACCAGAGATCAAATTTCCAACATTCGTTGGATCATCACAAAAGCAAGAGAGTTTCAGAAAAACATCTACTTTTGCTTTATTGACTATACCAAAGCCTTTGACTGTGTGGATGACAACAAACTGTGGAAAATTCTTAAAGAGATGGGAATACCAGACCACCTGACCTGCCTCCTGAGAAATCTGTATGCAGGTCAAGAAGCAACAGTTAGAAGTGGACATGGAACAACAGATTGGTTCCAAATCAGGAAAGGAGTAAGTCAAGGTTGCATTGTCACCGGCTTATTTAACTTCTTTGCAGAGTACATCATGAGAAACGTTGGGCTGGATGAAGCACAAGCTGGAATCAAGATTGCCAGGAGAAATATCAATAACCTCAGATATGCAGATGACACCACCCTCATGGCTGAGTGAAGAAGAACTAAAGAGCCTCTTGATGCAAGTGAAAGAGGAGAGTGAAAAAGTTGGCTTAAAGCTCAACATTCAGAAAACTAAGATCATGGCCTCTGGTCCCATCACTTCATGGCATATAGATGAGGAAACAGTGGTAACAGTGACAAACTATTTTTGGAGGCTCCAAAATCACTGAAGATGGTGACTGCAGCCATGAAATTAAAAGATGCTTGCTCCTTGGAAGAAAAGCTATGATCAACCTAGACAGTGTATTAAAAAACAGAGACATTACTTTACCAACAAAGGTCCATCCAGTCAAAGCTATGGTTTTTCCAGTAGTCATGTATAGATGTGAGAGTTGGACCATAAACAAAGCTGAGTACAGAAGAATTGATGCTTTTGAACCGTGGAGTTGGAGAAGACTCTTGAGAGTCCCTTGAACTGCAAGGAGATCCAAGCAGTCCATCCCAAAGGAGATCAGTTCTGAATATTCATTGGAAGGACTGATGCTGAAGCTGAAACTCCAATACTTTGGTCACCTGTTGCAAAGAACCAACCCACTGGAAAAGGCCCTGATGCTGGGAAAGATTGAAGGCGGGAAGAGAAGGAGATGACAGAGGATGAGATGGTTGGATGGCATCCCCGACACAATGGACTTGAGTTTGAGTAAACTCCAGGAGTTGGTGATGGACAAGGAAGCCTGGTGTGCTGCAATCCATGGAGTCACAAAGAGTCGGACATGACTGAGTGACTGAACTGAACTGACCTCTTCCTTTGGCCTAATTCTCTGTTTATTTCTTTTATTAGGCAGGTCAGTTGTGTCTCTTGATTTTGGAGAAGTAGTCCCATGCAGATGTCCTGCGGGGCACCGCGTGCTTCCCTCTGGCCAGCAGAGCCTCTGGGCCCAGGACTGCTCCCTAAGGGGCTGCGTGTGTCTTTCTGTTTGATTGGCTGACTGCTGTATGCATGCTGGTATTGAAGGCTGACCCTTGGGCTCACCAGCTCAAGACCCTGACTCATGTAGCTGCTGTGGATGTGTTGACAGGTAAGGCACATCCCAGCAAGTTAGCGGAGAGGCCTAGTTCCCCATGACTGACGAGGGCAAACTGCTGGGCAGGGCAGGGCCCCAGCGTGGCTGGCTTTGAGATCCAGTGGTGCAAGGCCGCTGTGAGGCCACTGGTGGGGTGGTAGGCCTGAGAATTTAATTTCTATATAATCTCAACTTCCATTTCTTTATTGCTAGTACGAGAAAAGTGAAAGTGTTAGTCTCTCAGTTGTATCTGACTCTTTGTGACCCCGTGGACTGTAGCCACCAGGCTCCTCTGTCCACGGGATTCTCCAGGCAAGAACACTGGAGTGCGTAGCCATTCCCTTCTCCAGGGGATCTTCCCGATCCAGGGATTGAACCCAGGTCTTCTGCACTTCAGGCACATTCTTTACCGTCTGAGCCAATTATATTCTATATATTGATTTATATCCTATCAGTTCAGTTCAGTCACTCAGTCATGTCCGACTCTTTGCGACCCCATGAATCGCAGCACACCAGACCTCCCTGTCCATCACCAACTCCAGGAGTTCACTCAGACTCACGTCCATCGAGTCCATGATGCCATTCAGCCATCTCATCCTCTGTCGTCCCCTTCTCCTCCTGCCCCCAATCCCTCCCAGCGTCAGAGTCTTTTCCAATGAGTCAACTCTTCTCATTAGGTGGCCAAAGTACTGGAGTTTCAGCTTCAGTATCATTCCCTCCAGGGAAATCCCAGGGCTGATCTCCTTCAGAATGGACTGGTTGGATTTCCTTGCAGTCCAAGGGACTCTCAAGAGTCTTCTCCAACACCACAGTTCAAAAGCATCAATTCTTCGGTGCTCAGCCTTCTTCACAGTCCAACTCTCACATCCATACATGACCACTGGAAAAACCATAGCCTTGACTAGACGGACCTTAGTCACTCAGTCACGTCCAGTTCTTTGTGACCCCATGGACTGTAGTCTGCCAGGCTCTTCTGTCCATGGGAATTCTCCAGGCAAGAATACTGGAGTGGATTGCCATGCCCCCCTCCAGGGGATCTTCTAACCCAGGGATTGAACCCAGGTCTCCAGCATGGCAGGTGTATTCTTTACCATCTGAGGCACCACGGAAGCCCATGAATATTGGGGTGGGCAGCCTACCCCTTCTCCAGGGGATCTTATCAACCCAGGAATCGAACTAGGGTCTCCTGCATCACAGGTGGATTCTGTACCAGCTGGGCTACCAGAGAAGCCCTTATTCTCATTATTTGGATTTAACTTGCACATAGTTTTCTATGTTCTTAAGACAGAACCTAAAGACATCAGTTTGTCGAACAGTATTACCTTTGCCGCAAACCCGACAGTAAATGATCATTTTTGTTTAAATTTTCAGTGGACTTTTAAAGTGATTTATATAATAAGAAAATGTCTTGAGCACACTTACCCATTATTTTGATGTTCTTCATATTTTGTGTAGACCCATATTTCCATGTACTCAACTTCCCTTCTGCCTAAAGAATTTCTTTCACCTCTTCTTGTAGGACAGATCTGCTGGTAATTACTTCAGTTTGCTATAGTACAACAGAAAAAAAAAAAAAAACAACTTTATTTTGCCTTTATTTCTTGAAAAGTATATTCAGTATACACCGAACTTCAGGTTAACAGTCTTTGCTTCCAGCACTTTCGGTGTACTGCTTCGCTATCCTCCCACTCGCATTTTCACAATGAACCTGGTACCATCCTCATCCTTGCTCTTCTGTGCATTTGGTATCACTTTTCTCCAGCAGCTTTTAAGGTTTCTGTTTATCACGGGTTTTGAGAAACTTGTCGCACTTTTCCCCTTCTTTCATCTTGTGGATTTATCGAGCTTCTGTATAGCTTTTATCAAATCTAGAACATATTTGTCTATTATTTATTTGAATATTTCGTGTCCTCTCACCCTTCTTCAGAGAGTACATTGACACATATGTTAGGCTGATTAAAGCAGTCCCACAGCTTATCAAGGCTCTGTTAATATTTTTAAAAATAATTTCTAATTTTATTTTAGACAGTTTCCATTATCGCTCTCAAATTCACTGACCTTTTCTTCTGCGATATATCAACTGTCATTAACCCTACCCAATATGCTTCTTCTCAAAGTTTTCATCTCTAGAATTTTGACTGGGGTCTTCTTTACATTCTTTTTCTGTACCATTAACATTTTGAACACATGAAACAAACTCATAATAACTATTTCAATGTTTTTCTCTGCTAATTCTATGCGAATTCTAGGTCAGCTCTGATTGATTACTTTTCTCATTGCAAATTCTGTTTCTGCTTCTTTGCATGCCTGGTAAACTTTGGATGATGGACTTTTGACTTTGCTGAGTGCTGTATATTTTTTTTACTTCCCATACACATTCTGAACTTTGATCTGAAATGTAGTTAAATTACCTTGAAACAGGTTCATCCTTTCTGTTCTAGCCTCTATGTTATATTATGCAGGTTCTGCACATTGCTCACTCTATGGCAAATCACTCCCCATTACTAACACAGGAACTTCCTGAGTTTTCTACCCAATGTTCTGTCATTTATGGGCTTTTCCAACCCAAATATTGGGAATCAACAGTATCCCCAGCCATGTGTGAATTCCAGGCACTATTTTTTAGTCTTTTCAGATATTTTGTTTGTTTGTTTCTCCCTGGAACCAGGTATTTTTCCGCCATGCATGTGCTGATCAGTGCTCTGCTGAATGTGCCAAGGAAGCTTGAATTTGCCAATATTCTAGATTCTCTGGTGCAGTCTCCTCTCTGGTGCTCTGTCCTGCAAGCCCATGTCACTTTCCTCCCCCAAGACACTCAGCTACTTCTCCCCAGATCAGTGTCAGCAAACTTTGCCCTAATTTCCCCCTCCTCGTCCTATGGCCTAGCAACTCTCTTAATGCAATCAACAGGAGAAAATTATGAAGCTGTCCATACTGGTTTCTGGTCTCTCAGTGGTAACTGTCTTTCACTGCCTGATATTCAGTGTTTTCAAAATGATTTTACATATATTTGTCTGTTTATTTTTCATTGTTCCAGGTAGGAGAGAAAAAATCTGTTCCCTCTTACTCTATCGTAAGGGACTCTGAAGGCTGATTTCCTCCTTTTTATCCAGCTAACTCATAAAATCTAAAGTTTGATTTTTCCACTGCCATTCAAATTCTTAGACCTTCTCAATTCTATCTAAGGACCATTGTGAGGTCTGCAAATTCTAGAGTAAAAGACCCTGATCTAGAACTCAAGCATCCTGTAATAAAATTTCATCTTAGTTTTCTAAAACTTAGCATTTCCTTCCATTATAAATGTATGCCACAAACTACAGTAGTATTAACACTGTGGTAGGTAACTTTGTCTCCCTGGAGGAGGGTCCAGCAACCCACTCCAGTATTCTTGCCTGGAGAACCCCTTGGATAGAGGAACCTGTCAGGCTACAGTCCACAGGGTAGCAAAGGGTCAGACATAACTGAAGCGACTTAGCATACATAATGTAACTTTGTCATATATAAAAAATCACAGACATTTCATTTCACTGTGTATTTTTACCCTGCTTTGGAAAGTGGAGACACCATGGAGATCATAAACATGTGTCCCTCTCTCTCTCATTTTCTCCTGTGCAGTCCCCCTCCCTCACATGACAACCTTGGAATATCCTAGAAATTTCTTTCTGCCTTGTGCATTACCCACATATTTGCTGTATTTTGTCTAGTTCTATTCATGGGTTGGTCCACTGAAGGAGTGGCATCAACACCCTCCTTTCACATATGGGGAACAAGACTCAGTGAGTGTGATCAAGGTCTCAGGACTGGTAGCATCCAGAACACTTCCGTTTCTGTTTTCCAACCCTGTGGTTCCTCTACCCTGCATTGTGTCTGCTATTTCTGTACCAAGGTTTAGCTTAAAGTTGTCACAAAATGACAAACTCAGCCATGAGCTAATGAGCATTAAAATGCTTTCCTACCACTAGGCTATGGTTTTTCCTGTGGTCATGTATGGATGTGAGAGTTGGACTGGGAAGAAGGCTGAGCACCAAAGAATTGATGCTTTTGAACTGTGGTGTTGGAGAAGACTCTTGAGAGTCCCTTGGACTGCAAGGAGATCCAACCAGTCCATTCTAAAGGAGATCAGCCCTGGGATTTCTTTGGAGGGAATGATGCTGAAGCTGAAACTCCAGTACTTTGGCCCCCTCATGCGAAGAGTTGACTCATTGGAAAAGACTCTGATGCTGGGGGGGATTGGGGGCAGGAGGAGAAGGGAACAACTGAGGATGAGATGGCTGGATGGCATCACAGACTCGATGGACATGAGTCTGAGTGAACTCCGGGAGTTGGTGATGGACAGGGAGGCCTGGGGTGCTGCGATTCATGGGGTCGCAAAGAGTCGGACACGACTAAGCAACTGAACTGAACTGAACTGAACCACTAAGAGCTATCTGGAGTTAAAATTCTTTTGCTGTCTATTTGCATAAAAACCTAAAATTGTGACTTATGAGACAATAGACTATCATCTATTTGGCTTATATTAAACTAAATGTATAATAAATACGGGCTTCCCTGGTGGCTCAGTGGTAAACAATCCATCTGCTAATGCAGGAGATGCAAGTTTGATCCCTGGGTTGGGAAGATACCCTGGAGAAAGAAATGGCAACCTCGTCCAATATTCTTGCCTGAAGAGTCTGAGACAGTGGGGCCTGGCTGGCTACAGTCCATGGGGCTGCAAAAGAGCCAGACATGACTTAGCAACTAAAGAGCAATATAATTAATACTGAATTATGCTCACATGAGCAATGTGTACTAGCTGCTCGGTGTCTGAGAAGACTGGGAGAAAGCCTTAGGATGGAAGATGAAAGAGCCCATCAATTTAATGTTACATAACATTCACTGCTCTGACAGATTTGTCATTTTTTGGAAAAATAACTGGAAAAATCACATGTGCTCGTAGAGACAAGTAGAACACGCATTTTCTATTTCCATCAAGATGTATGATATTTCTCATTGCAGTTCTGATATTTTTAATGATGAGAGGAGATCCTATCATCCTATTGTCCCAATCAGCTTCTTAGAGTCAACATCAACACAAGAACATGCCCATAACTTGAAGATGTGAAAATAAAAAGGCTTTGAAAGTTGCCTTCAGAGCTACAACATTTAAGCAGCTTGTTAGATGTTGAAATATCAGCCTTATTGATCTACATGAGATTCTATGTTTGTTGCCGTTTAGTCACTAAATTCTGTCCAACTCTTTGCAACCCGACGGACTGTGGCATACCAGGCTCGTCCGTCCTTCACTATCTCCCTGAGTTTGCTCAAAATCATATCCAATGAGTTGGTCTTGCTATCTAACCATCTTATCCTTTGCTCTTCCCTTCTCCTTTTGCCTTCAACCTTTTCCAGCATCCGGGTCTTTTCTAACCAGTCGGCTCTTCACATCAAGTGACCAAAATATTGGAGCTTCAGCTTCAGCATCCTTCCAATGAACATTCAGGACTAATTTCCTTTAGGATGGATTGGTTTGACCTCCTTGCAGTCCAAGGGACTCTCAAGAGTCTTCTCCAACACCACAGTTCAAAAGTATCAATTCTTTGGCACTCAGCTTTCTTTATGGCCCAACACTCACATCCATATGTGATTACTGGAAAAACCATAGCTTTAAATATATGACCTTTGTTGGCAAAGTGGTGTCTTTGCTTTTTAACACATTGTCTAAGTTTATCATGGTTTTCCTTCCAAAGAGAAAATGCCTTTTCATTTCATGACTGCAATCACTGTCTGCAGTGATTTTGGAGCCCAAGAAAATGAAATTTATCATTAGTTCCACTTAGAAGAAGGAGAAAAATGTATTCTCTTTGAAAAAAAAAATGGCTCTAGAGTGAATACCTGTTGCTGCTGCTGCTAAGTCCCTTCAGTCATGTCCAACTCTTTGCTACCCCATAGACGGCAGCCCCCCAAGCTCCGCCGTCCCTGGGATTCTCCAGGCAAAAACACTGGAGTGGGTTGCCATTTCCTTCTCCAATGCGTGAAAGTGAAGTCACTCAGTCGTGTCCGAGGGAAACCTTATTTTTCTATAGACTTCTATCACCAACCCAGCAATGCATTTCTCAGAAAGAAACCCTCAAGTGCATGTATCAGAAAACATTGGTGGAGATGAATCCAAGGAGGTGGCCAGATTCAGAGCCCCCTGCAGAATCACAGACTAATGACTGTGATTTGGTCTCAACAGGACTTTGTCAGTCTGGCTTTTCTAGGTTTCCCACAGGCTTCCCACTGCTCCATCACCCCTTCTAAAGCTGCAGCAGCAGCTGCCAACTCTGGTGACGCAGGAGGCCAGTCTGCCAGGTGCAGGTACTTAGCTTCCCTCCAGTTCACTGTCAGGATTTATGATCCACTACTGCTTAATAAGTTTATCCCAGTCTGGAAGTTCTAAAGAAAAGGGCTACTGGCTAAAGCAAAAGAAGGGAATGGCAAAAAGTATTGCTGAGCACCTAGAGCAGAGCTGCAAGAGGCTACAGATATTAATATTCACTACCTCTTCCATATTCGCAGCACTGGGGTAAACATCATTCCAGTGTTCTAGATAAGGAGCTAATATATCATTTGCCAAAGGCCCCAGGGATAGTATGACAAACTGGATCAAGGTCTGTCTTCCCCTAAAGACCATGCTCTTCCCGAGCCGTGTGGTAGTTACCTGTGTGCATGCACGCTCAGTCACTCAGCTGTGTCTGACTCTTTGCCACTCCATGGACTGTGACCCACCTGGCTCCTCTGTCCATGAGATTCTCCCAGCAAGAATACTGGAGTGGGTTGCCACTTCCTACTTCAGGGGATCTTCCAGACCCAAAGATCGAACCCATGTCTCCTGGGTCTCCTTCATTGACAGGCAGATTCTTTACCACTGAGGTACCTGGAAAGCCCTAGTTATATACATAGCTTCATCCAAAATATCCAGCAACTCCCAGAGAAATCAAGATCTTCATCTCCAGTGATTATCAGCAAGTAGTGTCTCTCATCTTAAAGTTAAATCTTTCCTCTAGTCCTGTGAAAAATGCCATTGGTAATTTGACAGAAATTGCATTGAATCCAAGTGACACCATATGTTACAACATGGCTGAACCTAGAGATTATCATACTAGGTGCAGAGGCTCAGACAGAAAAGGACAAATATCATGTAATATAACTCAAATGTGGAATATAATTTTTAATATGATATAAATGAACTTATTTAAAAACAAAAATACACTCAGATTTTGAAGACAAATTTATGGTTACTAGAGGGGAAATGTGGGGAGGAGAGTTAAATTAGGAGTTTGAAATTAACATATACACACATATATATAAAATAGATAACCAACAAGGACCTACTGTATAGCAGATGAAACCCTACTCAATACTCTATAATAATCTAAATGGGAAAACAGCCTGAAAAAGAATGAATGTATGTATATATATAACTGAATCACTTTGATATGCATCAGAAACTAACAGAAAATTGTAGATCAATTACACTCCAATAAATTTTTTTAAATGTTCACATTTGCTGAGTGATTTTCTTTTTTGGTCATGCTGCCCAACTTGTGGGATCCTAGCTCCTGACCAGGGGTTGAACTTGGGGCTATGGCAGTGAGTGAAAGTACAGAGTCTTAACCACTGGACTGCCAGGGAATTTCCTACTCCAATAAAATTAAAAAGAAAAAAAGAAATCTGATCAATGAGATGGAATGACAGAAAATATGAAGGGTGAAAAAACTTGCTGGCTGAATCTTTATAAACTTCAAGAATTCTTAGAGAAGATTTTTTAAAAACACTATATAAATCTGAACCTTTAAAACTACTCTCATCAGGGAACACAGAGATCATGATTCCAAAATGTGATTTGGTTCAATTTCAAAGGATTCAGTTAAAGGTAGAATTAATTCATAAGTTTAAACTACATGGTGCTTCACTTGACAACAGAAGACTAAAGGTAATCTTCCAAATTTCTGCCATATTTTAACACAGTTTTGCCACTTGCCCTAATTCTTTTTGTTCTTGCTAGTACTAGCTATACTGGCCTTCACACCAGAGTGACCACTGTCTACAGGCTGAATCCATGAGCCTATCCAGGTTAACAGGAAATTCATTTTAATGCGTCCATTATACTTGACTGACAAAGGATGCGCTCTATGTATGTAAGTTCTGAAAAGAAAAATCCACCTCAAACAATAAAATGTAGTGCCTTATGATGGAAAAAGTCGGGCAAATAATTATAAGAATTACAGTAATAATAATAATAATGTTATTATGACCTCATATAAAATTGAAAAAAGGCAAAAAACCAATCTACAAAATTGTTCTTGTTCCAAGAATATCTAGCTTCTGGTCATTTCAAAAGGCACCAGATCCTGTTACAGCCACGTCAAGCTCAGGTCAACCCATCCCCACCTCATCCAATGCATTAGGAATTCTGCAAATGAGTGTTCTTGGTTCACAGGGGGTTTGATCACAGAAAGCTAGTTGTTGATCTTTGGATGCCTGCAGGCCTGCAATCTGTGCTACAAGTTTATCCCTCCTAGGAAAGAAAAAAAAAGCAGGGGGGAGGAAGGATGAGACAAGAGGATGGAACCAATACAAGCAGCTGTAACAGGCTAATTGGACCCTTGTGGACCACCAGCAGGTACAAAATTAAAACAAACAGAGCCTCTCATTGTGCCCTTTCAGGACTGAACCTACCCTGGGTCTATCGGCTTTTCCCCTGCCTCCTCCCCTCATCCCCATTTTTAAAGGACCTAATTATGGGTCTTCTGAAGGATCACAAGCCAGTTTTTATCTAAAAAGAATAAGGTATTTTGCCTTCAAACTGGAGACACTGTTAGAAGTTGGTAATTAGTATGACTTGTTAATGGAGTTTGGCTGTGATTAAGTGGTGATTGAGTGCTAGTTTGGTGCCTGTCAGTGGTTAAGCCTGGGAGGGTGAGAGATGTTTAATGAGACACCTGTTGTTGGGGGCCCACTGGGGTTTGTTGCAGTTGATTGGCACTTGGACGCAGTGCACTCAGTGTGGGGGGCTGGGCTGAGCCTGGCAGGCAGTTGGCATCACAGCGGAGCCTGCTGCTCCCAGCAAGTCAGGGCTGGCCGCCTTTCCCGAGCTGAGAGTCTGTCCAAGCCTGCAGTCACGTGTTCCCACGTGATCTGGGCTGGCTGACTGTGCTCTGACTCCTAGGGGGCGCTGCACCCACCCCTGCAGGAAGAAGATCCCTAGGTCCCCAGGAACCCCGGCTCCCCAGTGTTGGGTGTCCCTCCCCTCATCCAACCTCTCCTGCCCCCAGTGTACAGATGAGGAAACTGAGGCCACAGCAAATTAAAGAGTTTGCCCAAGTTGATATAGCCACCTCCAGGACCAGAGACACTGCCCTCAGACACAGCCCCTTTTAAATTTTAAAAGGATCCCCAAGGAGCACATTAAAAATGCAAGTTATGATTGAATAGGTCTGGGGTCAAACTGGAGACACTGTTAGAAGTTGGTAATTAGTATGACTTGTTAATGGAGTTTGGCTGTGATTAAGTGGTGATTGAGTGCTAGTTTGGTGCCTGTCAGTGGTTAAGCCTGGGAGGGTGAGAGATGTTTAATGAGACACCTGTTGTTGGGGGCCCACTGGGGTTTGTTGCAGTTGATTGGCACTTGGACGCAGTACACTCAGTGTGGGGGGCTGGGCTGAGCCTGGCAGGCAGTTGGCATCACAGCGGAGCCTGCTGCTCCCAGCAAGTCAGGGCTGGCCGCCTTTCCCGAGCTGAGAGTCTGTCCAAGCCTGCAGTCACGTGTTCCCACGTGATCTGGGCTGGCTGACTGTGCTCTGACTCCTAGGGGGCGCTGCACCCACCCCTGCAGGAAGAAGATCCCTAGGTCCCCAGGAACCCTGGCTCCCCAGTGTTGGGTGTCCCTCCCCTCATCCAACCTCTCCTGCCCCCAGTGTACAGATGAGGAAACTGAGGCCACAGCAAATTAAAGAGTTTGCCCAAGTTGATATAGCCACCTCCAGGACCAGAGACACTGCCCTCAGACACAGCCCCTTTTAAATTTTAAAAGGATCCCCAAGGAGCACATTAAAAATGCAAGTTATGATTGAATAGGTCTGGGGGAACCACTTTTCCTAAGAGTTTCCAAGCAGGGCCTATACTTTGAATGCAAGTCTATAGGATACTTGGAGAAGGCAATGGCAACCCACTCCAGTACTCTTGTCTGGAAAATCCCATGGGCGAAGGAACCTGGTAGGCTGCAGTCCATGGGGTCACTAAGAGTCGGACGTGACTGAGCGACTTTACTTTCACGCATTGGAGAAAGAAATAGCAACCCACTCCAGTGTTTTTGCCTGGAGAATCCCAGGAGTGGGGGAGCCTGGTGGGCTGCCATCTATGGGGTCGCACAGAGTTGGACACGACTGGCTTCAGCAATACGTGAACCGTGAACTCTCTGACGTTCAAGCTGGTTTTAGAACAGGCAGAGGAACCAGAGATCAAATTGCCAACATCCGCTGGATCATGGAAAAAGCAAGAGAGTTCCAGAAAAACATCTATTTCTGCTTTATTGACTATGCCAAAGCCTTTGACTGTGTGGATCACAATAAACTGTGGAAAATTCTGAAAGAGATGGGAATACCAGACCACCTAACCTGCCTCTTGAGAAATCTGTATGCAGGTCAGGAAGCAACAGTTAGAACTGCACATGGAACA
>SJYX01014496.1:84578-100472 GCA_006410675.1 Oreotragus oreotragus | reverse complement strand
TCGGACACGACTGAGCGACTGAACTGAACTGAACTGAAGCAATTTAGCAGCAGCAGCTGTAGGACACTTCCTTGTCTTTGAGTCAGATGGAACCCACAAAAGAGAAACGCAGTTTTATGATTCAGACTTTGCTGTGCTATGCCCAGTCACGTCAGACTCTTTGGGTAGCCCGCCAGGCTCCTGTGTCCATGGGATTCTCCAGGCAAGAATACTGGAGCGGGTTGTCATTTCCTCCTCCAGGGATCTTCCCAACCCAGGGATCAAACCCCTGTCTCTTGCGTCTCCTGCATTGGCCGGCAGGTTCTTTCCCTCTAAGTCACCTGGGAAGCCCCATGATTAAGACTACACTGTGCTTTTTAAGGAAGAGAGAGAAGGGATATGCATGGCACCACTTTAAAGATGCTCGGGAACTCCTCACCTAAGTATGAACTGGGTGCAGCCCAGGAGTGTGAGGCAGACCTGAAAATCACAGGAGGCTCAAGCCCCACACTAGCACATTGGCAGAACATTTCTGGGAGGGAAAAAGAGTCTCTCCTTGGGGGCTCTGCTCGTTAAGGTGTTGGGCATCCAGTTGCCACCACCCTGACGCCTGCCCCTGCCGCTGACTGCAGGTGCCCCCTCCAAATCCACTTGATAAACGTCACCCTTTCCAGGTCAGTGACCAGGAACCTCCGAGAAAACAGCCCGTTGTTCTTCCCCGACAGTTGTTTGGGGCTGAAGGTGGAGTCAAAACATGTGAGAGGTCACGAAGGCCCCGCAGCTTCGGTTCAGGAGGGGCAGTCACCCGGCCTCCAACTGACCTTACCAGTGACTCGGATTACAATTTGCACCACATTCTTTCAGGCGTTCAGAGGAACATTTTCTGAGCTCGAAAAAAGACCCACAGCCTCCAGCCAAAGCTTGGGCTCCCTTAAATCATGCTTCTTGAGCATGAAAATACCTGAAGAACAATCTCAGATGCCTCAGGTCCCGACACCAATATTAAAATCAGATAAAACTGCAAGGCTAATTCACAATGTAAAAGCCAAATACTTTGTTTTAAATTCTATAGATGATTGAGGGAAAAAGTGATTTTGTTCTGATCATCCAAATAACTCTCATTGCCGGGCTTCCCTGTACTGAGGGAGACCAGGCTTGAGGGGAATACAATGTTACATCAAATTTATTTCTCCTGTATTGAAATGATCAGGGTGTTAATGTATTTTTTTTCTAGAGGAATAAACTATTTAGCTGATGTGGGTGGATTTTATTTCAAATTTGATAGAAAAAATGTGTCATATTAGCCACAATTTGATCTAATAAAAGGCAAGACCAAAATAAGTTATTTAAAAATTTTTGTAGGTATTTTCTTTTTTGCATTTATATACACAGCATTAGAATGTGAGGTGTTTACCATGACATTTCCAATAGAAAAGTATGCTTTAGGGGCTGGGTAGGAGGAATATGTGGAGAGGGTGATGGCACCCCACTCCAGTACTCTTGCCTGGAGAATCCTATGGGGTGAAGAGCCCGGTAGGCTGCAGTCCATGGGGTCGTGAAGAGTCAGACACGACTGAGCAACTTCACTTTCACTTTTCACTTTCATGCATTGGAGAAGGAAATGGCAACCCATTCCAGTGTTCTTGCCTGGAGAATCCCAGGGACGGGGAGGCTGGTGGGCCGCCATCTATGGGGTCACAGAGTTGGACACGACTGAAGCGACTCAGCAGCAGCAGCAGGAGGAACATGAATTGGGTGATTGGGACCGACATATAGTCACTGTAATACTATGCCTAAAATAGATGACTAATCCGTATAGCACAGGATACTCTACGCAGGGCTTCCTGGTGACCTAAATGGGAAGGAAATCCAAAAAAGAGAGGATACATGTAAACATATAGCTGACTCGCTTTGCTGCACAGCAGAAACTAACAGCGCTGTAAAGGAACTATTCTCCAGCAGAGCTTCCGTGGTGGCTCAGAGGGTAAAGAAACTGCCAGCAGTGCAGGAGACCTGGGTTCGATCCCTGGGGCAGGAAGATCGCCTTGGGAAGGGCATGGCAACCCACTCCCGCATTCTCACCTGGAAAATCCCCTGGACAGAGGAGCTTGGTGGGCTATAGTCCACGGGGTCGCAAAGAGTCGGACTTGACTAAAGTGACTAAAGCTTACTTATACTCCTATAAAAACTAATTTTAAGAAAATTTTAGACTTCTAGATGGATATCAGTCTCTCAACAGGGATTCAGTACTTTTTCTGGTGAACATGGGGATAAGGAACAATCATATGCCAGAAACTTACAGGTGATGCAGATACGGCTGATGGGAATCCTTTTTATAACTGCTAACTTTTCAAGTCCCAAAAGGTGCTACATCTCAAGGATCCCATATGAAAAAGGAATATGCAAAATGCTTTAGGATGCAGCGCATAAACAGCAGATCTGAAGGCAGATGGATTTGGGAGAGAGACCTGGTTCTGCCAAGTATGAGCTGTGTAGCTTTGGACCAGGGGCTTAACTTCTTTGGTCCCCAGTTTCTCTATTAATAGTTTGGAAGCAGTGACATTATCTTGAAATATTGCTCTGAGACTTGGACATAAGGTATGGAAAGCTCCTGGTATATGGCAGACACTGGATGAACCCTAAAAAGGGTTTGTGTTGATCATTGTCCCACGTGGTACAGCCCTGCACTGGTGAACATTTCCCAGGACCGGCAGCTTAGAGGGAATCCATTTAGCCATTTCTCACCACAGAGACAGACTCAGAAACACCCACCCAGGTATCATCCCCTCTCACCTGGACTACTGAGATAGCTTATAAATAACAGGTCTCCTTGACTGATTCTGACACATTCTCTCTAATATCTGTTGTTTACATCAAAGTCAGAGTGATCATTTTCAGGTAATGCTAACATGTGTACACTGCTGCTGCTGCTAAGTTGCTTCAGTCGTGTCCGACTCTGTGCGACCGCATAGATGGCAGCCCACCAGGCTCCCCCGTCCCTGGGATTCTCCAGGCAAGAACACTGGAGTGGGTTGCCATTTCCTTCTCCAATGCGTGAAAGTGAAGTTGCTCAGTCACGTCCGACTCTTAGTGACCCCATGGACTGCAGCCCACCAGGCTCCTCCCTCCACCATGTGTAAAATAAATAGCTAGCAGGAAGCTGCTGTATAACACAGGAGCTCAGCCTGGTGCTCTGTGATGACCTAGAGGGGTGGGATGGGGGAAGTAGATGTGTATAAGAGACAGGAGGGAGGCTCAAGAGGGAGGGGATATATATGTATACTTCGAGCTGATTCATTTTGTACAGCAGAAACCAACACAACATTCCAAAGCAATTATCCTCCAATTAAAAATAAATAAAAAATAAAATGTGTACATGGAGTACTTAATAAAACTTGGTGTAAAAAAAAAAGAAAAGAAAAGGATCATTTTCAAACATGAGACCTGACTCAAATCTAATAGAATGATAGCCGAAGATCTTCTACTGCCCAGAGCTCTGCCTGATCCCACCACTGTTACCTGCAACTTCCCCCAGCTCACACCCACTGACTCCCTCTGGCCAGTCTCCCTGAGCCCCACACTGGTTCCAACATGACAGGTTCAGCTCTCAAAATTCCCCTACTTAGAAGGTGCTTTCTCCTGCTCTCCACCTGGCTCATCCCATCAGTTTTCTCCCCAAACCAAAAGGCCCTTCACAGACTAGGTTGTCCCATAGAAATTTGCGTTTCAACCCTTCCTCCCAAGCATCTCTTACCTCCTTGCGTACATGCAAAGTTGTTTCAGTTGTGTCCAACTCTTTGCAATCCCATGGACTGTAACCCACCAGGCTCCTCTGTCCGTGGAATTTCCCAGTCAAGATTACCAGAGTGGGTAGCCATTCCCTTCTCCAGGGGATCTTCCCGACCCAGGCATCAAACTTGGGTCACCTGCACTACAGGCAGATTCTTTACCTCTGAGCCACCGGGTAAGCCCCCTTACCTCTTTACCTTGCTTTATTTTTTTTTAAATCTTATTCCCTTGCTTTATTTTTTAATTTTTATTTTGTATTGGAATATAGTTGATCCCAGTGCAAGAGACATAAGAGACGCGAGTTTGATCCCTGAGTTAGGAAGATCCCCTGGAGAGGAGGGCATGGCAACCGGCTCCAGCATTCTTGCCTGAAAACTCCCATGGGCAGAAGAGACTGACAGGCTAGGTCCAAGGGCTTCGAAGAGTTGGACATGAGTGAAGCAATTTAGCATGCATAGTTGATTGACAATGTGTTAGTTTCAGGAGTACTGCAAATTCAGTTATCCACGTGTACATATCTATCCTTTTCCAAATTCTTTTTCCATTTAGGTTACTATAAAATATTGATCAGAGTTCTCTGTGCTATACAGCAGGTTCTTGTTGGTTATCCATTTTAAATATTCATTGCTTTAATTTCTCCATAGTTCTGATCAACTCTAACACACCATATTTTGTTGTTCCTGAATGGTTATATCTTGCTCTTTCCCATGGAGGCAGAGGCCTTGCTTGGTTCCTTGACAATCTCAGATGCTTAGAAACGATTCCTGGAACCCCATAAAAAGACGGTGTGCAAATGGACAAATGAGTGAACAAATGAATGAGTGAGTTTGCAACTAACCGTAGGCCCTGGATGACTGTACGTTGAGTAACTGAATGGAATTGGCTCTTTTAATAAGCCCTGTCTCTTAATAGGAATCCTGTAGGGCAGGGCCATCTCTTTTGGCCCATGCAGAACAACTCAGCAGGTTCTAGTGGGACAGAATCAGAAAAGATTCAGCCAGTGTGAAAAACTGAAGCCCAGAGATGGAAAACTAATCAGGGCAAGAGGAACTTGAACTCAGGGTCAGGTCTCCTAGCCTCAGTTTGCCATGACTCTGTCCTTGCTGCCCCTTTGCTGGGCCCACTGCCCCCGAAGACTCCTGAGCAGAGAGCTAGGGTTCCAGAAGTACTGGTCGGTCATGTGACTGCCTGATGCTGGCCCCTGTTATTGTGAATGTTGCAGATCCCCTACGCATCTGACCGAGAGAAGCGAGGCCTTTATTCCTCAGAGCAGGAAAGTAAACGGTGATAACCCTGGAGTAATTCCCAGTAAAACCTCTGGAGGAAAAATCCATCACGTGCTCAGCCCTGCTATTCTTTGGGCACAGCGGTTAGTAGGAGCTTCTTCCTGACACCGGGATGCAGTGGTTCAAGAGAACTGCTCGAGGCCATCTAACCAGGAGGGTGATGTTCATATTCCAGGATGCTCTGCTGATGTGTGCGCTATATGGGTAAAAAGAGCCACAGGTCTTCGGGGGCAAAACCAAGAGTCCCAAGATGAGAGGGCAAAGTTGCATGGAGCCCAGCCCCAAAGCGGGGAAAACTCCCTGTAGCCACTGTTTTAGCTAGGCTAGGCTCCTGGCAGTGTGTGAAAGAGGCAGATCTGCTTGGGAAGTTTTGTTTATTGTTGTTCATTTCCTAAACCCTGTCCCACTCTTTGAGACTCCATGAACATGCACACCAGGCTCCTCTGCCCTGTGCCATCTCCTAGTTCGCTCAAATTCATGTCCATTGAGTCAGTGATGCTCTCTAAACATCTCATCCTCTGCTGACCCATCTCCTTTTGCCTTCCATCTTTCCCAACACCAGGGTCTTTCCCAATGAGTTGGCTCTTTGTATCAGGTGACCAAAGTATTGGAGTTTCAGCTTCAGCATCAGTCCACCCAGTGAATATTCAGGTTTGATATCCTTTAGGATTGACCAGTTTGATGTTCTTGCTGTCCAAGCAACTCTCAGGAGTCTTCAACAGCACCACCATCCAAAAGCATCAGTTCTTAGTGCTCAGCCTCCTTTATGGTCCAGCTCTCAGATCCATACATGACTACTGGAAAAACCATACCTTTGCCATCACCATTGGCCAGGTGACATCTCTGCTTTTTAATATGCTGTCTAGGTTGGTCATAGCTTTTCTTCCAAGAAGCAAGTGTCTTTTAATTTCATGGCTGCAGTCACTGTCTGCAGTGATTTTGGAGCCCAAGAAAATAAAATCTGTCACTGCTTTCACTTTGCCCTCCATCTATTTGGAATTAAGTGATGGAACCAGATGCCAAGCTTAATCACAGAATAAACTTAGAATCATGACCAGTGAGGCCTGAAAACATCCACAGAGGCAGCACACAAGAAGGGAAGAACCCCCCACAGATAGGTTAAAAACTGCAGGAGGACCCCAAAACAGGGTCTGCAGAGTGTGGCCAATGCTATGGAGTGAGTCACACAGATGAGCTGACAGTACCGGAGACAGTGCTGTCTGTCCCCGTGTAGCCTTGACCTGGAAATCCTGCCCATCAGAATGCCGCTGCACATCACTAGATGTTCAGGGATGTGGGATTCTGTGTGTGCGTGTGTGTGTTAGTCACTCAGTCATGTCTGACTCTTTGTGACCCTGTGGGCTATAGCCTGCCAAGCTCCTCTGTCCATGGAATTCTCCAAGCAAGAATACAGGAGTGGGTAGCGTTCCCTTCTCCAGAGGATCTTCCTGATCCAGGGATCGAACCTGGGTCTCCCATATTGCAGGCAGATTCTTCACCATCTGAGCCACCTGCAATCCTGGGATTCTCTTTAGGTTAACCATATTATAACAAATTGGGTCTCTAGTTCACACTCCAGAGTGTGGGTTTCATCATTCTCAACTGATCATTTTGTTTTCATCCTAAAGTTCCCAACTGAAAAAACCTTCAGGCTAATATTTTCAAGGGCTATATAGGATTGTTGGGTATGTACTGATTTTATAATTAAGCTCCCAGTGCATCATCCAGAATTGATAAAACCAAGAACTTTTAGGACGTGGCCTTAGCAGGCTTATGTCAAGGTGTGTACACATTATACTAATGCACAGAACAAGGTACAGGCACATCTCATGTTCTTGTGCTTTGCTTTACTGTGCTTTGCAGATATGCTGGTTTTGTTTTGTTTTGTTTTTTACAAATTGAGGATTGTGGCAACCCTGCATTGAGCAAGGCTATCAGTGCCATTTTTCGATACCATTTGCTTGCTTCATGTGTTTGTGTCACATTTTGATAATTCTTACAGTATGTAAACGTTTGCGTTCTTTTTTCTTTGTTATAGTGGTCTGTGATCTGTGATCTGTGATGTTTTATGACTTGCTGAAGGCTCAGATGATAATTAGCATTTTTCAGCAAAACTGCTATTAATTAAGATATACACATTGCCTTTTGGGGCTTCCCTCACAACTCAATTGGTAAAGAATCTGCCTACAATGCAGGAGACCTGGGTTCGATCCCTGGGTCAGGAAGATCCCCTGGAGAAGGAAATGGCAACCCACTCCAGTATTCTTGCCTGGAGAATCCCATGGACGGAGGAGCCTGGCAGGCAACATTCCATGGTGTCCCAAGAGTTGGACATGATTTAGTGGCTAAACCACCATTGTCTTTTAGATATAATGCTATTGCATACTTAATAGACTACAATTTAGTGTTAACACCAATTGTATATGCACTGGGAAGTCAAAAAAATTGTTGTGACTCATTTTATTACCAACTATGCCTTATTGCTTGTATCCTAGGTATGCCTAGGATACAAGCAGTAAAGGCTACTAAGCCTCATATATATTATGTAATTTAAGCCCAAGTGGTAGGCATGATTCTCTCGATTTTTATAGATGAGGAAAGCTGGAGAAAATCAGTGGCTGCACTCCTCTGCTTTGGTGCTGATTTAGTGTCTAAGTCATGTCCAACTCTTGGGACCCCACAGACTATAACCCACCAGGCTCCTCTGTCCATGGGATTTCCCAGGCAAGAATACTGGAGTGGGTTGCCATTTCTTTCTCCAAGGGATCTTCCTGAACCTCAGACCTAACCCCGGTCTCCTGCATCACAGGCAGATTCTTTATTAACTGAGCCACCAGGGAACAAACCGTAGCCCCGGGGGGGCACCGAGACAGCAGAAATTAAGTTCCTCACTGCTCTGGTAGCTGAAAGTCCGAGCTCAAGACGTGGGCAGTGTTGGTTCCTCTGCGGCCTCTCTCCTTGGCTTGCAGACAGCAACCTGCTTTCCATGTCCTCACACGGCCCTTCCTCTGTGCACACTGATCTCTGGTGTCTCTTTGTGTGTCCAGAGCCTCTCTTCTTATAAAGACGCTGGCCAGATTGGGTTACAATGCTCTCTGTAGGCCTCATTTTAATTTCATCACCTCTCTAAAAGCCCCATCTACAAGTACAGTCACATTCTGAGGCACTGAGGGTTAGGCCTTCTACAGATTTTTGGGGGGGAAGAGCAGCATTCAGACCAAAACAGTAGCCCTATACTCTGGTTTGCCTGGGACACTCAGGGTAAGTTCATTGTCCCTGGGTAACGAGTACATAGCATCCTTTCACTCTCAAAATTATCCATTTGAATGATCAGCTCACTCTACTATGACAGCAGGCTTCATAAAACATCTCAAGAAGAGAACAGAAAAGAGTTTCAGCTCTGCTCTGCTCCCCAAATCCCCCTACCCCTTCCTGCCTCTTAGATCCTCCCTTTGCACCATTGTGTGGCTGCCCCCAAGGAGCTGTGCTTACAGACACTTTGCAGGGTCTGGGAGAGGGGAGAGGCGCCGTGATTCAGTAAGCCACTCAGTGTACAAGGCTGGCCACCACATGGCTTGGCTTCTCCCTGACTTCACAGTGAAACATGGATTGTTTGGATGAACAAGGGCAGATGGGTCCTATCTGCTTCCCCTCCCTCCTTGCTTGGGTTTTAGTCAACCGCATTTCACTACTGTGCTCCTGTTCCAAAATTAAGAACATTCTTTGATTCTAAAGTTAAGAATGAAAGCAAGCCCCTTTGTCCAGGAGGATGCTGTGTAACACCTGAGGGATGCTGGTGGATGTTCCAGCCGCAGACTTGCACCAGCCTTCTGCTGCTGGTTACTCTCCTCCCCACACAGGCCCAGCCGCACACAGCGCTTCCCCTACCTCCTGAGCGTCTTCCATGTTACATGCATCCAGACTCTTCTTTCCCGGGGGGTGTGTGCTGGACCCCCACTGAGACGGCAGCTCTATCATCTGACAGACTATGGACCACAGGTTGCTGGGCTCTGCCTCTGCAGGGAGCTAGCTTAGTCCTTTAACAGTCCATTCAGTGGAGAAGGAAGGATGGCACTGTGACTGTGAACTTGATGTATTTTTCTGAAGAGGGAAGTGGGGGCGGCTCTGGGAAAATCAACAAAGCCCAGGGGTGAGCCAATTTTTTGTGATGATTTGGCCCATGGTGTCCCAATTTATCACCACAAAGGGAAGATAATGACAAGTTTCCGTAGAGAGAGTACCTACCACGTGCTAGGCTTTGTGCCGAGATCTTTAAAGCCAAATTTTAATCAAACCATGCAAACCTGGGAGGCTTACCAGGGGGTGAGCAGCAAACTGGAAATTCTTGTGCAGCCCATGGTACTTCCTTTAATCTTTTTTTGCAATCATTGTTAAGGCAAGATTCCTCAAATACATTCCTAATCTCACTTTTGCCATAAAAAGAAGTCACACCTCACTCATGTCTGTAGTAAATGACTGCAAAATGCTCTCCAAAAAATCCTTCTTCTACAAAATATTAACAAATCCTCTGCCTTCCTGCCTTGACCTCCACCCCTCCTCAAACAGAGGGGAGTCTGTGACCTTTTGTGTTGGAAACAATGGGTTATTCTGCTTCCTGATTGTAGGACTTCTCCAAGCCTGGAGTGTGTTGCTGCTAATTGTGAATTCCCATGAAGAGGTGGCGTCATGCAATGTTTCACAAACTGAGTACCCTTGTGGGTCCATTCACCTGGGCAACATGGGTCTGGAAACACTGGCCTCTTAATGCTTCAAGTTTCCATCTGAACTTCCAGGCCCTGTGTGATATTTCCCCATAATTATTTAGCATGAAATTTTTTTTCTTCTAATAGTGGGTAGTGGGTGAGCTTAGTCACTCAGTCGTGTCCAGCTCTTTGCAAGCCCATGGACTGTAGCCAACCAGGCTCTTCTGTCCATGGATTCTCCAGGTAAGAATACTGGAGTGGGTTGCCATTTCCTTCTCCAGGGGATCTTCCCGACCCAGGGATTGAACCCAGGTCTCCTATATTGCCAGTGGATTCTTAACAATCTGAACCACCAGGGAGATTCCCTCAACCTGCGGCCCAAACTCAAGTTCTATCTTCTTATCATGCCACCTTCTGTCTTTCCCCTACTTCAAGGCCAAGGATATACTCTGTAGATCCTCTTAGTTATTCAACATCCCTTCTGCTGTAATTCATTCTAGCTACTCAATTAGCGCCCGGCCCAGGCTCTAATTGTGTGCAAAGCACAAATTAACACTATCCTACTCTACCTCAAGAGCTCCTTTTTAATGCTAAAATAGTTCTGTGCCTATTAGTCTTACTTTATCTGCTAGACTGCAAGCTCCATTTGGGGCTTTCCCCCTCCCCTCTATTTAAGCCAACAGCATCTGCCTCTGAAGTGGTACCATGACTCCCTGGTGTGGCCATAACCTGCCTTTGCACTCTAGCTTTCTCAAGGGTGAATCACAGGGGCCAGCTTCTCTGGGACTCGGTTTCGGCACTAAAATCTCACAACCCCGGAGCCCATCCAGTGCCAGGGTAGTTGCACTATCACCTGCCAACTTGCCCTGGCACAGATTAAGGTTTGCATTCTAAATCTTTATCCTCTGCCTAAAATGCTCTCAACCATGGTTGGCCTCTGAAAGCCAGGTTCAGATGTGTTTCTCTTATCAGACATTCCCTTATCACATACTTCTCTTGAGGAGTCCAACCAACTCCCTTGGCCTTCAGTTCAGTTCAGTCCAGTTGCTCAGTTGTGTCCATCTTTGCAAGCCCATGGACTGCAGCGCACCAGGCTTCCCTGTCCATCACCAGCTCCCTTGGCCTTGCATCTTAGCTATTCACCCACTGACTCATGGCCTAGTTTTCAGACAGCTGTCTCCCCTTCAGGTGATTCTTTCAGGCAAGGTCCTGTGATGCGCACCCACACTTCCTCCTATACCCAGAATAGCTCTTTATACCAGGGTGTCATCAAAGGGGCAAATTTGCTGATGGGTATGATGGTTCTGATCCCAGGGCAGGCCCAATCCCAGGGAAGGCTAAAGGCAGGAAGGAGAACAATGGAAAATCTAAAGCTAACTGCGTTTGTTCCACTGCATCTAAAAAACTCAGTAAATGACACTGAAATCTTCCATGGCAGTGAACTCAACTTTTCAGCACACTGTAGAGGGCTGTCTATAATCCATTAGATGTATATTTGTTTCTTGCTGCTTAAATCTGCCAGGCTTTGCAGATTTATGCAGGTAGAAATCTGCAGCCGTACAGAAAGCTTCCCAGGGATGGGAAAGTCACCGCACAGCTCTGCTAGGTCATTCAGAATGGGGATCATTGCAGATCTTGCTCAGGAAATTGCAGAGACCACATTTTTTAAATGAATATAAAGTTGAGAGAGAATGTTGTCAAGTCGGATTCACCAAAGCCAAAGAGGCCACCCTGACTCAAGCTGTCAATAAGGTGTTAGGGAAGACACTGGGAGATTAACACCCTTTCACAGTGACCCAGCTGTTCTCTTGAAGGTGATAACATGCAGTCAGGCACACGAGGACTAACAATAGTGAGGGGGTGGAGGAGGTGCCATGCAGAGCTTCCAAACCTAAGGATCTGGCCGAGTTTCTAGTTATTCCTCAAAAAAAACCCCAACATTTATTTTTTTAATAAAAAAGCTAGCTAGCAGTTTCCAACCATAAGTACAAGAAAGGAAGGCTTTTATAGAATATTTCTCTCTTTTTATATTACATTACGCTAATTTTTCAGAAAATTGCTATACACAAAAAGTAGCTCTCTCTGTACAGAGAAAAATGGTTTCCATCTTTGTCTCTCTCTCTCTAAATATATATATATACACACACATATGTGTATGTATAAAATACACACTTATTTTATGGGCTTCCCTAGTGGCTCAGATGGTAAAGAATCTGCCTCCAATGCAGGACACCTGAGTTTGATCCCTGGGTTGGGAAGATCCCCTGGAGAAGAGAATTGCTACCCACTCCAGTATTCTTGCCTGGAGAATTCCATGGACAGAGGAGCCTGGCAGACTACAGCCCATGGGATTGCAAAGAGTTGAAAACGATTGAACAACTAATACTATACATATATATTTGTGTATAAAATACATACTTATTCTAATTGCTCTTTATTATTGATATGTTATTTCTATTATAGTACATTTATTATGTATTATATATTTATTCTTTAACTATGCTGCTGCTGCTGCTAAGTCATTTCAGTCGTGTCCGACTCTGTGCGACCCCATATATACATATAGAGAGAGAGAGAGACAGAAGAGGTGGAGACCACTGTCCATCCAAATATAACCCGTCGTCTTACCAGGAGAAGTGTATGCACCATGTTGTGAAAAGTCCAGACAGTCCCTGAACCCACCCTGTGCATCTAAGGTCAGTGTTCCTCCAAAGCCATAGGTGAACTGAACTAAAGTCAACATGGTCAGTGGCCTGCCTTCTCATAAGCCAGCTAAACTACTCATTAAGGGGAGGGACTTATATTTCCAGGACACTGCTGGTCAAATGGAGGTACAGTGAATACAGTAAACTCAATGTCACTCTTACAGTTTGCATAAAAATAGAGCCAGTTTAGACATCAGTTTTCCAAATATTTAGTAAGTGAGCATAATCCAGAATTCAGTGTTAGTGTTTCTCCAGTTTTTAAAATCTCTATTGTTCAGTTACCCCGTCATGTCCAACTCTTTGCGACTCCATAGATTGCAGCATGCCAGGCCCACCTGTCCCTCACCATCTCCTGAAGTTTACCCAAGTTCAAGTCCATTGCGTCAGTCATGACAACCAGCCATCTCATCCTCTGACACCCTCTTCTCTTTCTGCCCTCAGCTGCCCTCCCTTTCTCAGCATCAGGGATTTTTCCAATGAGTTGGCTGTTCACATCAGGTGACTAAAACCAAGTCTTTAAACAGTTTGATGGCTTCATGTATCTAGTGATGTCAGTGGTGAAATTACAGTTTCCCTATTCACATATCTGTCCTCCCAGAAAATAGATATTTTAGCCCAACCCATTCCCATTAAATTGTAGAGAGCTTGAAACTTGAAGACAGTTCTCTGTGGTCTAAAATGCCCTAACTGGATAATGAATTGAAGTCACTCAGTCGTGTCCAATTCTTTGGGACTCCATGGACGGTAGCATACTACGCTCCTCCATCCATGAGATTTTCCAGGCAAGAGTACTGAAGTGGGTTGCCATTTCCTTCTCCAGAGGATTTTCCTGACCCAGGGATCAAATCCAGGTCTCCCACACTGTAGGCAGATTGAACCCAGGTCTCCCACACTGTAGGCAGATTGAACCCAGGTCTCCCACACTGTAGGCAGACACTTTCATCTGAGCCACCAGGGAAGTTCTCTGTGGTCTAAAATGCCCTAAATGGACAATATAAACATTAAAAAAAATTAATGTCAGGTAAGAAAGAATATAGAAATACTGGAAAATTAGAAAGAAAATTAGGCAAAGAAAAGAATAAGCAACACCAGCAGTAAACGTGCAGGGGTCTGTCTTCCGATTCTTCCTTCATGGTCTTTTTGTAACTCAGCACCTAGTGTTTTAATCAAGTCTTTAAACAGTTTGATGGCTTCATGTATCTAGTGATGTCAGTGGTGAAATTACAGTTTCCCTATTCACATATCTGTCCTCCCAGAAAATAGATATTTTAGCCCAACCCATTCCCATTAAATTGTAGAGAGCTTGAAACTTGAAGACAGTTCTCTGTGGTCTAAAATGCCCTAACTGGATAATGAATTGAAGTCACTCAGTCGTGTCCAACTCTTTGGGACTCCATGGACGGTAGCATACTACGCTCCTCCGTCCATGAGATTTTCCAGGCAAGAGTACTGAAGTGGGTTGCCATTTCCTTCTCCAGAGGATTTTCCTGACCCAGGGATCAAATCCAGGTCTCCCACACTGTAGGCAGATTGAACCCAGGTCTCCCACACTGTAGGCAGATTGAACCCAGGTCTCCCACACTGTAGGCAGACACTTTCATCTGAGCCACCAGGGAAGTTCTCTGTGGTCTAAAATGCCCTAAATGGACAATATAAACATTAAAAAAAATTAATGTCAGGTAAGAAAGAATATAGAAATACTGGAAAATTAGAAAGAAAATTAGGCAAAGAAAAGAATAAGCAACACCAGCAGTAAACGTGCAGGGGTCTGTCTTCCGATTCTTCCTTCATGGTCTTTTTGTAACTCAGCACCTAGTGTTTTAAATGAGCACTTATGAAATCTGATGGAATATGCATCTTCACTTGTGTGCGGATGCGTGCTCAGTTGCTTCAGTTGTGTCCGACTCTTTGTGACCCTGTGGACTGTAACCCACCAGGCTCCTATGTCCATGGGATTTTTCTGGCAAGAATATAGGAGTGGGTTGTCATGCCCTTCTCCAAGGAATCTCCCAGACCCAGGGATTGAACCCACATCTGCTTCTCCTCATTGGCAGGCAGGTTCTTTACCGGTGAGCCACCAGGGAAGCCCCACATCCTCCCTTGAGCAAAGCTAAAAACTCTGTTCTGGACCTCTAAACATATTGATATAGTGCTTTAGCAGTTAATCATTAGCTAGTATGAATAATTCTAAAATATCAAATGAAGTAAATAAAATCAAATTGCATTGGAAAAGTATAGAGTTTTAAAAAAAGAAGAAAAAAAAAATAGTCAAGAATGTTCTTGGAGTCTAGCCTCCAGTTTTGCCCCAGGTTAGCTCTGTGAACTTGAGCAATTCAGACTGTCTTCTCAAGACTTGATTTCCACACAATTGCATTCATGGAATTAGACCAGGTGGACTTTCTTTAAGGCCCCTTATAGCCCAAATAGTCCATCAGTCTATAAAGAAAAAAAGAAATAGAAATCAATTAATTAGAATTAACTGGTGTATTATCTTCTTTTATAGATACCCAGCCTTAGAACTATAGAATTGTCTTTAATTACACAAGTAGTTACTGTTCACTGTAGAAAATAATGTCAATACAATTTCCTCCACAAAAAAGTCCCTAAAAACCTAGTACACTGAAATGTCCATTTTAAATATTGTGATGTTTATCTTTCAGAATATTTCCTATGCAAAATATACACATACATACACACACATGTACATGAGATACTATATCTCAGTTTTGTGGCCTGTCACAAAGCCAGTTCAGGTTTTCTAGGGACCAGCTCATCATTAGGTCCCAGTCTTAGAAAAATATGTATTGTTTGATTAAGCACTTGTACTGCTAACAGTGATGAGAGAACTGTGCAAAATGTATGTAGAAGGATGTTCACTATAGCATTGTTTAGCATCAGTTTTAAAAGATGAAAACCAACACTTAGGATTCTGCTAGGTAAATTTTACGGCACATTGTGCACAGTGGAATATGATGCAGCCTTTATTAATGATGGATGCATATTTAGGACTATGGAAAACTACACGGGATCGGGACATGAGGTATTTCCTCTGACAACCACAGGTAAGGGAGTTTACTGTAGGCTTTCTTTAAAAAGCCACAGTGAAGCTGCCGGGATGGCACAGCCCGGATCTGGGCTGCTGACAGCGATCCCGGGCTCTCCATATGCTCCACAGCTTCTAGAAATGGCAGGCTAACATTTCCCTCCTGTTGGCACTGCTGGGCCTGTGGCAACTGCTGTTCCCGTCCTCATTCTCCACTCTGTCTCCAAAGCCTTTGCCCACTCTCACCAAGACCAGAGAGAGACACATTCTGGAAGCTGAGAAAAATCAAAGCCCTTGTGAGTGGTCCCCTTACATTTGGCTGCAGCAGCAGCCTTCTTGGTCCCAGGACAGACAGGGTAGGGGGGTGAGGGGGGCGGGAGAGGCAGAAG
>SJYX01014496.1:14159-83521 GCA_006410675.1 Oreotragus oreotragus | reverse complement strand
GTCCCAGGACAGACAGGGTAGGGGGGTGAGGGGGGCGGGAGAGGCAGAAGGCAGGGGAGGGGAGGCGTGGGGGCTGCAGAGAGCAGGGGACTCACAGAGGGGCAGGAAAGTGAAAGAGACAATGCTCTGGGCCTCGAGCTGGAAATGGGGAGCGATGCTTTCTGAATAATAACAAACAGCATGAGACCGAGGTGCTGTTGTGCTTCCTTTCCATGGATATTGCAACCGATGAATTAAGGAAGGACTCATGGAAGAGCCAGTCAGGTTCTGAACTGTTTGCTGACGCCTGCGTTCCTCTTCCTTCTCCTTTACCCCCTTTTCATCCTCCCGATCCATTACACCCTCTCCCACCTGTTCTCATAGTTCAGCCACAGGTCGCAGTGGCTGGGGTTAGTCCTCGCAAGGTGGGGATGAGAGAACGGATACCAGCGCACCTGTGCAGGGCAGGCCATATACAATGATTCACCTGCTCTGGGCTTCCCTGGTGGCTCAGCTGGTGAAGAATCCGCCTGCAATGAGGGAGACCTGGGTTCGATCCCTGGGGTGGGAAGATCCCCTGGAGAAGGGAAAGGTTACCCACTCCAGTATTCTAGCCTGGAGAATTCCATGGACGTCCATGGGGTCGTGAAGAGTCGGACACAACTGAGCGACACCTGTTTAACCCTACTCATTGACTTAACACATCTCCAACGGGGTGAGCACAGCCTACGTCTGAAGGCGCTGTGTGTTACCTCCCTCATCCTCTCCTGGCTGTGCCAGCTGTTGCAGTTTTGCTTCCCCCATCTTCTGCTGGCATAATCTGGCTTTCCTTCACACCCTCATTTCTCTGGTGGTGGTGGAGGTGTTTAGTCGTTAAGTCATGCCTGACTCTTGGCGACCCCAGATTAGAGCCCCTCCAAGCTCCTCTGTCCATGGGCTTTCCCAGGCCAGAATACTGGAGTAGGTTGCCATTTCCTTCTCCAGGGGATCTTCCTGATCCGGGAATCAAACCCACGGCTTCTGCACTGCAGGTGGATTCTTCACCACTGAGCCACCTGGGAAGCCTGTAATTTCTCTGGCAGCCCTTCAGTAATGCCAGCCACCATCTTTCTGTCTATGATGTGAATAGTGCTCAGCAGGCAGTTAAACTAATCCAACTCCTTCTCTAAGATGCTGAATACTTTTCCTCAACGTGTCTATGTTTTCTATCTAAACACTTCCTTGTTAATGTGCAACAACGAACAATTAATTTACTTCTACTTAACAGAGTACATCTGGGGTACAATCAAAAAAATTAAAAGTCTGCCCCAGCAGCCTCCTATGCCCCCTTAGCAGTGTCAACTAACCCACCCTCATGGGGTACATTTCTGTACCCCAACCATCATGAGGCCAGGGGCATGTGCAGCTTTTGCTGGTCATGATTGGTGTTGTCCCCTGACTGCCAAGAGTCCTGATTTCTTAACTAAAAGTGACTAAATGTAGAAGGAAAGGCAAGAGGAGAAGAGGACAGCAGAGGATGAGATGGTTAGATGGCATCACTGGCCCAATGAATGTGAATTTGAGCAAACTCCGGGAAATGGTGAAGGACAGGGAGGCCTGGTGTGCTGCAGTCCATGGGGTCACAAACAGTCCCAGCAGCAAATGTAGAGGGAAAGTCCTGGTGTTGCACAGAGCCAAGGGAGGACAAGGATCACCACATTTTCTAATGGAGAGGGAGCCCAGTGAGCCAACAGCTTCCAGGTGGAAGAAGGGAATTCAATTACCTGAAAACCTACGATATGCCAAATATCATGCTACATGCTTCATGCTCAGCAGGAACCACTCTCTCCCACATGCAGAAGACACAGTTTCCATCCTCAAACTAGACATGGGTAGACAGAGTATCTACATGATAACTGGTTTATAGATACTTATAAGGTGCACCTGCAAGGGTAAGTCAAATGGAAACCAAACCAGATGAATTGATGATAAAAGTAATCTGTATTTATTGTTTACCAATGTCCAGGATTTGTGTAAATCTCTCTAAAATTCAAGATCTCAAACATCAGAATTGTCTTCATAGATGACAAGATCTGGATTTAAAATAATGATGCATGCCTCCTGCATCATCAAAGAGATGTTGAATGATTAAGATTCTAAATTAGAAGGCTTCTAATATTGGTGATCTATATAATGTCTGCCTATTGACAAGAGTGAGTATTTTCATTTTCTACACATTCTGGATGAAGTGGTATTTATTAAAACCAAGTGCAATATTAAGTCCTATTGGTTTCAGTACAGTTCAGTCGCTCAGCTTGTGTCTGACTCTGCAGCCCCACGGACTGCAGCACGTCAGGTTTCCCTGTCCATCACAACTCCTGGGGCTTGCTTAAACTCATGTCCATTGAGTCGGTGATGCCATCCAACCATCTCATCCTCTGTCATCCCCTTCTCCTCCTGCCTTCAATCTATTGGTTTAAAGGTTCCTAATTCTGGAACACAATTAATACTAAGGAATATTTTAATGTGACTGATATTCAAAACATAGCATGAATTATTACTAGTAAGAATTTGTGATGATCATTTTTGAGCACTGTCCCAAGTACTTTCTAGAAATCATCTCATTTATTACTCCTTATAACCTATATGAGAGGTGGTGGTATGGGGCTCATTTTACAGATGAGAAAACTGAGGCACAGCAAGGTAGGTAATCTTTACCTGGCTGCAGATCTGCTGAGTGGCAGAGGTGGGATTAGAACCCAGTTCTACCTGGTTCCAAGCCTACAGTGTCTTAACGCATGATCATACCAACTAGATTCTGTTATTATTTTAATAACAAAGAATCCACAATTAAAAAAAAAAACACACTATGGTGTGTTTCACTACACTGCAATAGTTAAAATCTAATTGAAAATTAACTGCCTCAGTTTCTTTTTTAATATTTCCAATAGCCAATAAACAAGTTAACCCTTCCATTTCCAGAAGATTTCTCTACAGGAAGATTCATTCCTATTACAATTCTTCCTTGAGAACTACCTAGCATGGCTTTAAAGCACTCAAACTGACTTTTTAAAAGGGGTGTTAGATCCTTCATAAACAGTCCATTGCATGCAGTTCTGACACCTGTAAAGGGCAAAATTGTTTTTGCTTTTGTTTTGCAGCTTGTTGCTGGCGGGAGGCCTGCCCTAGGACCCTCCGTGAAGGCCTTGCTCAGAACAGGCTGTGGGGGCCCTTGCGTGGGGTCAGCCTGCGGAGCTTCCTGAAGAAGTCATGGAGACCGAGCCTGGCAGGCTCCTGGGGAGCCGCTTGACTGCCTGATAAAGACATCAGAGACCAAAGGGAGCCTTTAAACAAGCCTGACTACTTTGCCTCCCTTAGAATGCGAGTCTGACCTGCCTCCTAGTTTTACCTTGCCGCCTGAGAACCCTGGGAAGCGGAACCTGACTTCAAAGTCAGTTGCCAATGACTTATTGGTTGCTACCTCTTTACTTCTAGTAATGAGAGATGCTTCAAATGATCACAATGTTTTAAAGTTCCCTAAATTTTTCCTCGGAAAATTGCCACTTGTTCTGCCCTAATGTCAGTCCTTTGTGTGTTTGATACCCTTCCGCTGTACCCTGTGGGTTTTCCCTGTGTAGTGATGGGTGCTTTGAACTGGCTGAGTGTTGCAAGTGGAGCTAAGCTAAGCCTGTATGATATATTAGGTGAATTAACTTCAATGACATGAAGAGACATGAAGGAAAAAGGGATTCTAAGATTTTACTGAAGGAATTTTTGCCAAACACCATCCTCAAAATAAGAAGAATCTCAATTTTTTCCCACTAATTTCTCGCCTGAAAGATAAAGATGTTGGAGCACATGGCTTATAACCTTCATCTCTACATGAATATTTTTCTGCTTGGATACATTTTTAAAACTCACAAGCCTGCATACTATTGTAAGATTCTGAAAGGGGTTGTTGCTTCGACTAAAGCATGCTGAATTTGAAGAGAAGCTTCCTTAATAAAACAGTATTGGGATTGTAAGTGAAAAAAGATAAAAAATGAAACACTCATTCTTAACCTCTGCTATGCTAAAGACAAATATGTGCTTTATCAAAATGGTCTAGATTCAAAAAAGGTTATGTAGCTGAGCCCACACATATAAAAAGCTGAAAACTAAAATGAATTAGCCTTGAGCCAAAATAAAAAGGTTTGTTTGTATCAAACATTGAGAAAAGGTCTTTGAAACAAAAGTTCTTCCACTCTTCGATTCTCTAGTGAATTGTACCAACCCTCCCTTCACAAGGAGAGATATTTTCTAAAAGTTCAAAACCAATTATGCTCTCTGGACCTCTTTGAATAAACAAGTCACCTTCGGCATGCCCATGTTTCAACTCATTCATATTAACAGGTCCAGGAACTCTATTTGGAAATTTTCAATACCTTCCTCTGAGACTCCCATCTCCAAGTAATTATTACTTTGCACAGGCTGGGTTAGGAAGTCAAGGTGTTTTTATCCTCTCGTGGAAGTTCTCCTGCATTTTCTAAACAGCACTCATGATTTTCTATTTGAAATTGCTATTTCTGTATATTTCTTGATACTTAAACTACAGGCTTCATGAAAGCAGGAAACACTGCTTTACTGTCAAAGATGGAATTCTATTACTTTGTAGCCTCTTGAGCACTTTACACAACATAGTTACTCAATAAATATAAATGGAAGGACCCAGAAATTCCCCTTCTAGGAATGCACCCTACACATGTGTTGGTACAAGTACAAAAAGATACTCATTGTAGCATTGTTTTCAACAATGAAAACTGGAGATGACATAAAACGCTCATCAACTGAGGGATGGTGAAAAAAACACCCATATCATACAAACTACGGATTGGACTGCCTCATATACAAAATATTAAAAAAATATAAACACTTGGTACCTCATAACAGGAGCAAACTGGAGAAATAAAATATAGGAAAGTGTCCATATTATTATGTGAAAAGAGTTAAAAAAAATTGCAGAAAATATATATTTCATGCTCCCATTTTTCACAAGTACCTATATATATCTATAAATATATATATATATATAATGTATTGTAACATATGTTTTACATTAACAATATCAGAAAGGATATACTGTATGCTTGCATAAGCAAATACCTCTGGGAAGAAGGATATGGTGGACAAAAAGGGAATTTTACTTCTTTACATATTTCTTTAGTAATGTTGATATTCTTTACACTGAGTATGTATGTCTTTACAATAAAAGGTTAAGGAGTGTAAATATTATCTAAATGATTGAATGGATATTAAAAGAATGAAGTCTGCATAATCAAATGGCTAATTCTGTATGCCTATTCAGGTTATAGGGAACAGCTGGTAAAATCACTCCTTTCCTAGGAATGGAAGCATTACTGAATAAGGCAGGCATTCACTGAAAGGCAACATAGCATTGTGCAAATTATTGTATTCGAGGAGTCCATACCTAAATTCCTGGATCACCTACTACCTACTGAGCTGTGTGACCACATAGCTTTTGTATGTCTTACTTTTCTGATTTATAAAGTGAGGCTGCATGGACGAAAGGATTCCAAAATTCCTTTGAGTTCTAAATTTCTTACCCACTTTTTGAGAAGAAGAGAAAGAAGGAGAAATGATGAGGGTCATCAAATGGCCAAAGCATTAAAGAAAGATTTTTAGTTGCACTGCTATTGACAGGCAGTTAACAGAATCTGACAATGAAAAAAAAGGACTACTTATGAAAAAAAAAAAAGGAGTACTTAGGAGGTTAATGTTCATTTTATACTTTGCTTCATGATATAAATTTAGACTTTCATCTGCATTCAGCCCTACATAATATCCTATAAGACAAGAGAACACTGTTTACAACATGGCATTTCAAATATCCAGATGACGGTCCATTTGGAATAGATTACAACTCTGCTTTCTGTCATCAAACATTCACATACTCATATTGCATCCATATGTAGCCAGGGACCCTTTGCTGGTCCAGTTTTCTTTCACTGGGAGGGAAAGGAAAAAATGGGGCAACAGTTTAGCCCAGAAATCTTTCCCAAAATTCCCTTTTTTATTGACTTTTTCTAGATTAAAAAATCATACAGGGGTTGATCAGCAAGCAACATCCATTAATAATGCTGCAGAGGAAATGAACCTGAATCTCATCAACATGAAATGCAGCCTCCTGTCTTGAAAACCATTATCGATCCATGAATTTTACTCCAACTGTGTTACAGATATATGACCAGTTGGGTCACCCAGATAGAGTCTAATGAGAGGAGCTTCTTTTCTTATTTTCCAGCCTTGGTTTAAAGAAAAAAGGCAATGTCTTTGAGTCATGATATCCTATTAAATGCAAAAGGGACCAACAGTTTTCACTGTCCCCAGTGATATTGTATGCAGTTCTTTTCATGGTTTCTGACAGAAGATCTTAATTAGACCTTAGAAAAGACAAGTTCATTTTTTAGCCAACTTTGAAAGACCATCCCTCCCACCTACTACTTGAAAATCAATACTTGTACATAGAGTTTTGCCTTTAGTAGCTCCCAGAATGATATCTATAATGTGCCATCTCCCACTTGCCTGCATCTAGTTTTCATTACCCCAATATTTCTTTGTTCATCTTTCAGTTCAGTTGCTCAGTCATGTCCAACTCTTTGAGACCCCATGGACTGAAGCACGATAGCCTCCCTGTCCATCACCAACTCCCAGAGTTTACCCAAACTCATGTCCATCGAGTGATGCCATCCAACCATCTCGTCCTCTGTTGTCCCCTTCTTCTCCTGCCTTCAATCTTTCCCAGCATCAGGGTCTTTTCCAAGGGGTCAGTTCTTCCCATCAGGTGGCCAAAGTACTGAATCTTCAGCTTCAACATCAGTCTTCCCAATGAATATTCAGGACTGATTTCCTTTAAGATTGACTGGTTGGATCTCCCTGCAGTCCAAGGGACGCTCAAGAGTCTTCTCCAACACCACAGTTCAAAACATTAAAAACTACAATAAAAGATTTAGGCAGACTGCATTGAGAACATTGGGAAAGAAGGAGTTTCATGAGAGTGGGAAGAGTGATGCAAGCAATTGCCCTCTTCCTAGTGGGAAGCCCAAGAACGTGTTAAAGGAGGAGATGGAATCCCGGCTGGCAGATGCGCTCCTGCCTGCCGTGAATTCTCCCCTCTTCTGCTGGGGCTGTTGCCTGCAGGTACTCTCCTACCTCCCCACAGCTGGTCAGAAGCCCCATCTTCCCCACTGCAGAAGCTCAAACTGGATCAGTCATCTTCCCCTTCACCATGTCTGGCAATGGAATCTTCTCTTCCAACTCCTATCCAAATCTACCTAGCCTGTAGGTAGACCTTACTCGTCTGCAGACACCGAAAGAGCTGAATTGTGAAAGTTAGAGCTAAAGTGTAAGCATTACAGCCAGGCTTCTGAGAGGAAATCCAGGAAATCAAGACAACTCTTCTCAGTTCCCATCCAGCCTGCACTTGTTCCCTCTAAACCCAGGCACAATCATACAGATCTAATCACTGGATTCCAAGAAACCACTTTCCAATGGATTGGAGTTAGCCTGAAAGAGGGAAACAGTTTTCCATCATCACCTCATCCCCAAAGCAAAAACCCTCTGTCCTCCCCTTCTCCTCTCACCTTCAATCTTTCCCAGCACCAGGGTCTTTTCAAATGAATCAGTTCTTCACATCTGGTGGCCAAAGTATTGGTGTTTCAGCTTCAACATCAGTTCTTCCAATGAATACCCGGGACTGATCTCCTTTAGAGTGAACTGGTTGGATCTCCTTGCAGTCCAAGGGACTCTCAAGAGTCTTCTCCAACACCACAGTTCAAAAGCATCAATTCTTCAGCACTAAGCTTTCTTTATAGTCCAACTCTCACATCCAAAATAAACCTCTGAGGACACCACACCCTCTGCCCATGGAGCTGGCTATCCTTCTAACATACCCCTCTGATTCAAGACTGTCAGGACAGAATGGTCCATGTACCACATGCTCTGTGGGGACATTGCCAGCTTCTTCATCCTTGACTGTTTAATGATTTAAGGCTTAACTGCTCCTTTAAGATATGCAACTCTGCCATATATTTAAATGAAGTGGGAAAAAAATAAATAAATTGCCACTGTTCTTGAATACCATATGCATACACATTTGGCTGTTTTCACCTAATTCTGAACTCATAAGCATTTATTCCAGTGTATGGCAAAAGCATGCAGTGTCCACTTATAATGAGAAAACCACCCACCAAAGAATTCTATTCAGCAAAGTTTATTTATCACTTAGAATTTTGGAAAACTTTTCTGACCTCATTTAACCCCACTTGATCTTCAGATAATTGTGCTGAACTCACACAGGTGCACACACATACTACCAGACCTATCATATACAAAGTAGCTATGTGAATCAATGACTTACGTGGAATATAAATCATCTGATTTTTGATAAANGCTCAGTCATGTCCAACTCTTTGAGACCCCATGGACTGAAGCACGATAGCCTCCCTGTCCATCACCAACTCCCAGAGTTTACCCAAACTCATGTCCATCGAGTGATGCCATCCAACCATCTCGTCCTCTGTCGTCCCCTTCTTCTCCTGCCTTCAATCTTTCCCAGCATCAGGGTCTTTTCCAAGGGGTCAGTTCTTCCCATCAGGTGGCCAAAGTACTGAATCTTCAGCTTCAACATCAGTCTTCCCAATGAATATTCAGGACTGATTTCCTTTAAGATTGACTGGTTGGATCTCCCTGCAGTCCAAGGGACGCTCAAGAGTCTTCTCCAACACCACAGTTCAAAACATTAAAAACTACAATAAAAGATTTAGGCAGACTGCATTGAGAACATTGGGAAAGAAGGAGTTTCATGAGAGTGGGAAGAGTGATGCAAGCAATTGCCCTCTTCCTAGTGGGAAGCCCAAGAACGTGTTAAAGGAGGAGATGGAATCCCGGCTGGCAGATGCGCTCCTGCCTGCCGTGAATTCTCCCCTCTTCTGCTGGGGCTGTTGCCTGCAGGTACTCTCCTACCTCCCCACAGCTGGTCAGAAGCCCCATCTTCCCCATTGCAGAAGCTCAAACTGGATCAGTCATCTTCCCCTTCACCATGTCTGGCAATGGAATCTTCTCTTCCAACTCCTATCCAAATCTACCTAGCCTGTAGGTAGACCTTACTCGTCTGCAGACACCGAAAGAGCTGAATTGTGAAAGTTAGAGCTAAAGTGTAAGCATTACAGCCAGGCTTCTGAGAGGAAATCCAGGAAATCAAGACAACTCTTCTCAGTTCCCATCCAGCCTGCACTTGTTCCCTCTAAACCCAGGCACAATCATACAGATCTAATCACTGGATTCCAAGAAACCACTTTCCAATGGATTGGAGTTAGCCTGAAAGAGGGAAACAGTTTTCCATCATCACCTCATCCCCAAAGCAAAAACCCTCTGTCCTCCCCTTCTCCTCTCACCTTCAATCTTTCCCAGCATCAGGGTCTTTTCAAATGAATCAGTTCTTCACATCTGGTGGCCAAAGTATTGGTGTTTCAGCTTCAACATCAGTTCTTCCAATGAATACCCGGGACTGATCTCCTTTAGAGTGAACTGGTTGGATCTCCTTGCAGTTCAAGGGACTCTCAAGAGTCTTCTCCAACACCACAGTTCAAAAGCATCAATTCTTCAGCACTAAGCTTTCTTTATAGTCCAACTCTCACATCCAAAATAAACCTCTGAGGACACCACACCCTCTGCCCATGGAGCTGGCTATCCTTCTAACATACCCCTCTGATTCAAGACTGTCAGGACAGAATGGTCCATGTACCACATGCTCTGTGGGGACATTGCCAGCTTCTTCATCCTTGACTGTTTAATGATTTAAGGCTTAACTGCTCCTTTAAGATATGCAACTCTGCCATATATTTAAATGAAGTGGGAAAAAAATAAATAAATTGCCACTGTTCTTGAATACCATATGCATACACATTTGGCTGTTTTCACCTAATTCTGAACTCATAAGCATTTATTCCAGTGTATGGCAAAAGCATGCAGTGTCCACTTATAATGAGAAAACCACCCACCAAAGAATTCTATTCAGCAAAGTTTATTTATCACTTAGAATTTTGGAAAACTTTTCTGACCTCATTTAACCCCACTTGATCTTCAGATAATTGTGCTGAACTCACACAGGTGCACACACATACTACCAGACCTATCATATACAAAGTAGCTATGTGAATCAATGACTTACGTGGAATATAAATCATCTGATTTTTGATAAACAAGTCAATTGTTCAGCCTCAATATAGAAGCGTTTCTATTTAATAGCTTGGATTTGTGACCACACCCCCACCTACACATGCCCATTAATACAGGAATCAGATTATTCCTTTTTTAATTCATATCAGGGTATTTCACCACAGATGTCTTCTGAAAACCTGTTCGATAATCAGAAACCCTCATTCATATTCACACTGTGTCTCAGTTCTTCCTGCATGATTTCAACACATTTTCCCTAATTGTTTGGCACTCTTCTCTCCAAAGTTTCTAAAGTTAGCCCCAGCTTTCTCTCTGATGAAAACTGCCTAAAATACTAAGTTATTCTTATTAACAATGCAGTTTGATCCATCCAATCAACCATTGCATGATCTTTCACACAACAAAAGATACTCACAAGGATACCATACCCAGCTGCCTTGACTACTCACAAGGCAGCTGGCAGGGCTCTGTTCAAGAGCAAAACTTTTGCAGGTTGTCTTGTTTTAAGCTTGTTTTCCTATTAATCAAACTTTTGTTAATTTTTCTCTAAACTGAACTGAATGCCAGAGGGACAAGATAGCGAAACTTAGCAAATAGTTTGGGAACATTAGCATGCCATGAATCTGTTAATGAAAGCTGTGATTTCTCTACTCCTGATGCTTCTTTTCCTGACTAGGAAATCTTAACACAATAATAATTTCAAAATCAGTCAGATCTTAGCATAGTGATCATTTCAAGATCAGTTTATTTCACCCTTGATGTGGACTCTAATCTCTCCAAATCACTTTGGGTCATTTGGATTTAGCAACTGGTTCGAGATTAAAAATTTCTCAATAGTGAAGAAGTAGGTGTTTCATACTAGTGATAACACAATGCTACATACAGAGCATGTGTGTGTGTGTGTTAGTCACTGAGTCAAGTCTGACCCTTTGCAACCCCATGGACTGTAGCACACTCCCCCCATGAGATTTCCTAGTCAAGAACACTGGAGTGGGTAGCCTTTCTCTTCTCTAGGGGATGTTCCTGACCCGGGGATTGAACTTGGGTTTCCTGCATTGCAGGCAAATTCTTTACCATCTGAGCCACCAGGGAAGCCCCACATGNACTGAACTGAACGGAAGAAATAAGAAAACACACAGAAACCAAAGTATAAAGTGACAAAAAGAAGCCTTTATGCAGCAATAATTATATTAAGTTTAAATGACCGAAGTGCACCAATTGAAAGGCAAAGATTGGTGGAATAAAGAAATCCCCATCCAGCTGTGTGCACTTTATAAGAAATTCAGTTTAATTTCAACAGCTGAGGTAGCTTGAAAGTCGAAAGATGGGAAAAAAAGATGAATGCTGCAACAATTAATTTTAAAATGAAGTGGCTGTATTACTATCTGAAAAAATAGGCTTCAGAGCCAAGAATATTACTAAAGATAAAGAAGGATACTACATAAATGCCAAAAATATCAGCCCACCAGGAAACCAGAGGGGCCGACACGTGTGTTCCCCGAACAGCCAAAATATGTGACTCAGCAATTGCCTGAATCAGGACAGACTTAACGTGCAGCGTGGTGAATACAGTGAGTCACATTATATCGTGTACCTGAGATTTGCTGAAAGTAGATTTTCTGCATTCTCACCAGTGAAATTAAAAGGGAAATATGTGAGCTGATGCTTGTGCTATTTAGCTTGATTTGGTGACTGTCTTATACAGTGTATGTGTATCGAGTCATGACACTGCCCACTTTAAACATATACAACTTTATTTGTCAACTATACTTTAGTAAATCTGGAAAAAATATATTTTTAAAAACCCAACAGAGATGCATAGAGAAATGGACAAGTCCATAATCTTTTGGCCACCTGATTCATAAAAAAGAACAAAATAATGGCATTTGTAGCAACATGGATGGAACTAGAGATTACCATACTAAGTGAAGTAAGTCAGAAAGAGAAAGACAAATCCCATATATCACTTCTATGTGGAATGTACAGTATGACTCAAATGAACTTATATATGAAAAGAAACAGACTCATAGACATGGAGAACAGACCTGTGATTGTCAAGTGTGAGGGGATTTGGAGAAGGGCTAGATTGGGATTTGGAGTTATCAGATGCAAACCATAACATATAAGGTGGATATATAACAAGGTCCTACTGTATAGCCCAGGGAACTATATTCAGTGTTCTGTGACAAAACATAATGGAAAAGAATATTTTATTTTGAAATGTTTATGTAATATATGCAGGGCTTCTCAGATGGCACAGTGGTAAAGAATCCACCGGCCAGTGAAGGAGACACAAGAGTCACGGGTTCAATTCCTCAGTCAGGAAGATCCCCTGGAGTAGGAAATTGCAACCCACTCTAGTATTTTTGTCTGGAAAACTCCATAGAGGAGCCTGGTGGGCTACAACCCATGGAACTGCAAAGAATTGGACACAACTGAGCTACTGAGCATACACACAATATATGTATAACTGGATTACTTTGCTGTAGAGCAGAAACGAACACAACATTGAGTCAAACAAAGACAAACATCTTATGATATGACTTATATGAAGGATCTAAAAAATGACACAAATGAACTTACTTAAAAGAAAAATAATGCAAAATTGTAAATCAACTATACTTCAAAAAGAAAAAAGCACTGCTCACTGATTGGAGGAATCTGATAGGGAAGATGGATCAGCTGGAAGGAGGGCATCTGATGTGACTGGTTATGTGACCACATTTGGCTTTTTCTCTTTGGTTGTAAGTTGAAAGTACAGGCATAAATTAAGGAAGGTGCCCGATTGATAAAATCCTGGCCATTTGGGGCATCCTGGACTAGTTGCTGCTGAGTGTGAGAGTTGAAGTTCCTGCTATACAGGGAACTAATCAGAATTCTGTTTTTATATCTTATCAGGCCATTGTCAGTTTGTATACTCAACAGACACACACTGAAAAGTCTTCCTTAAACCTGGCAACATTAAAATGGCTGTGCTGTACTAACAAATGGTACTTCCCATCCAGTTTGCTAGTTTAGCATTTCTTTGCTGTAAATGCTAAGTCAAATTTATCAGTGTATGTTATTTTGAAGAAAGATAAAGCACAAAGGAAATGATCATGAAATACTCCATGTTTACAAGATAGGCCCCTTAACATTGTGGAGTGTTCATTTCCACTATTCTTTCTACACACAACATTTACAAAAATAGGGTTGATCTAGATATAATAAATTGCAACGTCTTTGCTAAACCAGCTAAAAGCCACTAATCATAAACTTTGTTTGCCTTATCATTTGGCAATTTTTCCTGTCATCATTTCAATGACTGTATTATTTACTGACAGCATATATTAAGCCCCTCTGTAATACAGGCAGTTCTCTGCTAATTTGAGATCTTTGTGGTCTTTCTTGCCTTTCACTCTGGCTTTTAAAAAACGTATTGCACTGAACATTCTTGCAGGTAACTCCTGCCACACAGTTCTGAGCCAATGGATCCTGAAGGATAAATTTTAAAAAGCGTTCGTGTGGAAAAGTAACCAAGAGGCAACAGAACAGTGAGAAGACCCGTGGAGGTCAGTAGGAGCCTTTGGGTCTTGCACGTTCCACCATCACCTCCTCTGTTCCTAAGCCCTTCCCTTTTCTTTCTGGACCTCAGGACCTCTGTGCAAGAGAGAAGCCCAATAAGGATGCAGCAGCCTTTTGCAACCCTGCCACGCCTGCCCCCTGCCCTTCATGAAAGAGGCTCCTGCAGGAGCCTCTCCTGAACAGAGCCTGGCAGAGCCCTTCAATGTGGAAACCTGGGCATCTCGGTGGGGTGGGAAGTTGCTTTTCCCTGACAGGCAGAGGCAGATGTGACAAAGCTCCCAGAAGCCCTGTTTCTGGGTCTATTTAAACTTCAAAGGGAATGGGTGTCAGCCTGCCTGTGAGTTTGGGGCAATCTGCCCTACAACAGGTGAGCTGAGTGTGAGAGTTGCAGTTCCTGCTATACAGAGCTTCCCCGGTGGCTCAGCAGTAAAGAATCTGCCTGCAGTGCAAGAGACCTGGGTGGGGAAGATCCCCTGGAGAAGGAAAAGGCTGCCCACCTCAGTATTCTTGCCTGCAGAATCCCATGGGCAGAGTCTGGCGGGCTACAATTCAGGGGGTCACAAAGAGTTGGACACAACTGAGTGATTAATACATACAGACAAATCTTTCTCTCTGGGTAAGTCATATCACTGTGTTTCTCATCAAGTTCCAATTTTAGAAATTTCATAAAACTTGTGTGAAACTCAAAGCTGCCCAGGAAGACCCTAGTCCTGTTGGGGGAAGGAGCATGTTTAAAAGCTGTAACACAGTAAGCAGGAGCAGAGGTCCTGAAGCATGTCGAGTTTGGGCCTTAAGAAGAGACCTTAAAATTATTAGTATAAAATTAGCAACAAGGCTTCAGGCTTCCCAGGTGGCACCAGTGGTAAAGAACCCACCTGGCAATGCAGGAGATATAAGAGACGTGGGTTTGATCCCTGGGTCGGGAAGATCCCCTAGAGGAGGAGAAGGCAGCCCACTCCAGCGTTCTTGCCTGGAGAAGTCTATGGACAGAGGGGGTCTAGCGGGCTACAATCCATGGGGTCACAAAGAGTCAGATGGTGACTGAAGTGACTTAGCACAGCACAGCCACAAGGCTTTACAGGGACCCTTCCTGAGAAGATGCTGATGCTGGGATTTGCTTCTGTGTTTCCCTGGGGGCTTCCCTGGGCCCCTCTCAGAGCTTTCAGTTCAATTAGGTCTGGGGTGGGGCTGAGGAAGTACATTTCTGATGAGTTCCCTTTATGATGCAAATATTCCTGGTCTCCACTTGGAGAGGATTCCCACTTTGAGAACTACTGATTTTTACAAGCCAGGAGTGTGTCTCTTTGAGAAAAAGAACACAGAATTCTTCTTCACATTTTTACAAAATCTATTTGCTTTTCCACAGTTTGCAGAGAAACACCACAAGGATCCCCCCACACACACACCCCGCCCCCGGGCTCTCGGAAGGGCGGCAGCAAGTGAGGGACTCTGCGGTACCAGTTGCCCTGGGGCAGGGGAAGGGTGGGGTGGGGGGTGGTCAGGCCACCACAGGGGGTGCCTGCTATACTGATCCGCAGAGAAAGAGGAGATCGGGTCAATTCTCTTCAAAACACAACACTTTCCTTAGCCTAGAACATCAGAAGTAGTTGTTTTCTACTGTTACCACAGGGAGATGGCAAAACGCGTACAAGCTGTCGCTGGAGCACGGGGCTGGGGCCTTAAGCTAAGCCGTGGCTGGTGCACTGAGCTAAGGAGCTCACTATTCTCCTCGCCATGGACTCTGAACGTGGTCGATCATGAAACTCTCTGGGCGTCCTTCTCCTCCGTCTCTACAATGGAGATGACCATGGTACTTCCTTCCCAGCACGGTTTTGAGGAGCCAGCGCCCAGTAAGGGCTGGCCGCTATTAATATTAGCAGAAGAAGCGGCATTGTGATATGGCTTACAGAACTGACTCTAGAGGCTGAGCGCTTGAGTTCAGATCCGGGCTCTCCAACTTGACCGCTGTGCAAGTGTAGACAAATGAAGCAACCTCTCTTGGCCTTGTCTTCTCATCGATAAAGTAGGCATAGCATCTCCCTTAGAGTTCTTTGAGGGTGATATGAATAGTGTACAGAAACATGCACGGTTAGTAAGGCTCCAGAAATGCTGGCTGCTGCTGTCGTGGTTGCTATGATTTTCTCATTTAAGGACCTTATATTAATCCCCACTGGTTCAGGAAGCACAGAGGAAGCCCCCTGACTCCTCCCATTGTCCATTGCAGAACACATGGGAAGGAGTCCATAAAGTTCTTTCAAATCAAAAACAACACTGAGTTGAATCCCTTTGTCCCATCAATATCAATCATCATTCATTTTGACATGAATTAATAAAAGTAATTTTATGAAAATCAAAGCTCAACTGGCCTGTTCTTGCTTTCTATTGCATTTCACTCAAATTGTATCCACACATTAGAGTTGGGGGAGGGAGTGTCAGCCAAATTTGCCCTTTAGGTTGAGCAATGAATCGATCTACCCATTGACTTGAGGATTTTATGAATTTTTTTTAATGTGGCTGATCTTGAATACATAGATCATTAAAACTACCAAGGAGAAGGGGAGACAATAGTTTTAGAGGTGGTTGTCATTTCATCAGCCACCAGCCAAGTGGCTGCAGATATGTTGAGACCACCTAACAACTGGCTAACAATTGTCAGTGAGCCTATTAGAGGCCATCTGTAAAAGGAATTCAACTACAAAATGTAGAACGTCGAAAGATAGCACAGAACCCTGGCCAAAAAGGGTCATCAGGGGCACCCCTTTGATAACAGGCACCTTCTGTCCCATGCCCCGACTTTCTTTCCCTACTTAATTTCCTCTAAGTACAACTATTCAGAAGTCACCAGTGAAACCTTCAGTCAACCAAGAGCTTCAGTCTGTTAGATGCTAGAAAACATCATTTATGCAGAAAAGAAGCAAAAACATGATGAATCTCTCTAAAGGATTTCAAAATTCAAGTCCATTCATTCAAAAGCATGTGTAATAGTTCTAATGGGCCATAAATGATTCCAACACCAGGATGGAAAGTATTTCATTCAGCACGTTTGTGATCATGTGCATTGCAAACTGCTTTAAGACCTGTGTTCCCCATCGTGCAAGGCACACAGCATGTGTCCAATTAAATCTGGCCAAATTTAAATATGCTGGTACCACTTCAGGTACCACAAACTAGAATTATGTGGTCAGTAACACCGTTCTCACTAAGGAAGATATGATACCTGACATGTGTCTCTTTTACATAAACAGGTCCTGTCTTCACAAGGAGACTGGGAATACCTCCCAGAAAGGGGCTACCTAGGAACCAGGACTGTGTCTGGCAGGCGCCAGCATATCAACAGCCCTATAGCGTGGACATAGTTCACCATGCTCCACTCAATCTCCCTCTAATCCATGCCCATCCTGAAGGAACAAAGTGTCATGGCAGTGTGAGGAAGTAACCTGTAAGATTTAGGGATTTTCCAGACCAACTGAAAGGTTATCGCTTATCTCTGTTATTTGTGACTCACAGACCCTGACCTGGAGGGTTTGTAACTTACAGACCCTGACCTGGAAGGTTTGACTTTCCAGAGAGTCAGAAACACAAGTTGTGTAAACTGTGTGTTATCCACAGAATTATATCGCCAGACCCTCACGAGCCTATCCTTGTAAAGGTCAGCAGTATTGTGACCAATCATGATATATCTATACCTCCTCGCCCAATGTGGTTTTTTGTGCTTAAAAACTGTTCTGTAACTGTCATCGGGGTTCGCTCCTTGCTTAAGGAGGACAGAACCCCGGCGCGCCGGTTCAATAAATCCTCTTGCTATTTGCATCGATCCTGTGTCTTGGTGGTCTTGGGCGACGGACTCCAGGGCGGAACCTTGCGGTTCAACAGCAGTACCGTATGGAGCCTGCTTTCTGCTGGGAATTTTTAGGAAGGTATTCTAAAGAGCAGATCTTAGAACCAGTCCTTGAAGCATGAATAGGACTGAGGTGGTAGTAAAATAGAAGGAAGAATATTCCAAGCAGAGTGAACCCCATGAACAAAAATTAGTTTGAATATCAGGCACAAAAGTCCAAATCAGGGTGTCTCTGTGGCTGTTCCATCACTCAGTCAGGTCCAGCCCCGTGGACTGCAGCACGCCAGGCTTCCTTGTGAGGAAGTAACCTGTAAGATTTAGGGATTTTCCAGACCAACTGAAAGGTTATCTCTTATCTCTGTTATTTGTGACTCACAGACCCTGACCTGGAGGGTTTGTAACTTACAGACCCTGACCTGGAAGGTTTGACTTTCCAGAGAGTCAGAAACACAAGTTGTGTAAACTGTGTGTTATCCACAGAATTATATCGCCAGACCCTCACGAGCCTATCCTTGTAAAGGTCAGCAGTATTGTGACCAATCATGATATATCTATACCTCCTCGCCCAATGTGGTTTTTTGTGCTTAAAAACTGTTCTGTAACTGTCATCGGGGTTCGCTCCTTGCTTAAGGAGGACAGAACCCCGGCGCGCCGGTTCAATAAATCCTCTTGCTATTTGCATCGATCCTGTGTCTTGGTGGTCTTGGGCGACGGACTCCAGGGCGGAACCTTGCGGTTCAACAGCAGTACCGTATGGAGCCTGCTTTCTGCTGGGAATTTTTAGGAAGGTATTCTAAAGAGCAGATCTTAGAACCAGTCCTTGAAGCATGAATAGGACTGAGGTGGTAATAAAATAGAAGGAAGAATATTCCAAGCAGAGTGAACCCCATGAACAAAAATTAGTTTGAATATCAGGCACAAAAGTCCAAATCAGGGTGTCTCTGTGGCTGTTCCATCACTCAGTCAGGTCCAGCCCCGTGGACTGCAGCACGCCAGGCTTCCTTGTCCATCGCCACCTCCCAGAGTTTGCTCAAACTCATGTCCGTTGAGTCGGTGATGCCATCCAACCATCTCAGCCTCTGTCATCCCCTCTCCTTCTGCCTTCAATCTTTCCCAGCATCAGTGTCTTTTCCAATGAGTTAGTTCTTCACATCAGGTGGCCAAAGTATTGGAGCTTCAGCTTTAGCATCAGTCTTCTCAGTGAATATTCAGGGTTGATTTTCTTTAGGATGGACTGGTTTGATCTCCTTGTAGTGCAAGGGACTCTCAAGAGTCTTCTCCAAAACCATAGTTCAAAAACATCAATTCTTCAGCACTCAACCTTCTTTATGGTCCTACTCTCACATCCATACAGGATATATACCCCCAAAGAATTAAAAACAGGGATGCAAAAAGATTATTTTTCTTCCATGTTCATGGCAAAGTTAATCACAATTGCCAAAAGGTGGAAACTGAGAGATGAATGGATTAAAAAAAATGCAGTCTATACACACAACACAATACTATTCAACCTTAAAAAGGAAGGTGTTCTTACACATATTATTACATGGATGAATCTTGTGGACATTATGCTATCTGAAATGAGCCTATCACGAAAGGAGAGCTATTGTATAGCTCTGTTCATACAGTAATATGACAGTATTAGACATATGACCACACCTACAGTAATCAGATTCAGAAACAGAAAGCAGAAAGGGGCTAACCAGGGCTGAGGGAGCAGGGAAATGGAGAATTATTGTTTAGTACTTACTGAGTTTCAGTTTTGTAAGAGGTGAAGGGTTCTGGAGGCAAATAATGGCAATGGTTGCACAACAACATGGATTACTTAATGCCACTGAATTATACACTTAAAAATGATGAAGATGGTAAATTTTATGTTCTATATACTTGACCACAATAAAAATTATTTTTAAAGTACAAACCAAAAACCATCACAACAATGCTCTGAATTCAAACATTAACTTTTAACTACTTAGGCATTTACACTCCCAAAAATATTGGATATTATATTTGCATTGTGCAAATTTGAAATATTAATATGACATTAATTTGACATATCAATTTTGGGAAATATGAATTTCCTCTAAAATGTGTTACATAATCAAGAACCATATAATTTTAGGGTTCAAGCACCAAATGAGCTGTAAACTCATGGCAGCATTGACAGACAAAAATTCCCATCATCTTTGTTGATAATTTCTCAATTGTACAGCACATGCCTTTAGCAAACATTGAATTGTTATTTTTAAATACACAGTCATAAATTTTAATTTTTTCTTATGTTATTTCCTTGAAATTCAAGCTCTTACATGGTAGTACCAGCACTAACTCTGAAAAAAAATATGAAACTAACTAAACTTGGAAAAGAAGTTAGAAGTGGCACCATCTTAAGAATCAAGTGAACCATTTACCAATGATTTCTCTATCTTTTTAGACTAAAATATATATATATTTTTTTGTAAGTTGTAAGCCCTATTTCCTTCAATTTGTGTGTTCTGAGAACACATCCCCATGACTCTCAATTATTTTGGAAATAAGTGTCTATACAAATACTTATTTACAGGAAATGCAGCTACCTTGTGTTATGAATTTCCAGTTTCCCTTTAGAAGTGTTATGACTGGACGCTCAGAAAATGTCTTGAGTCTGCTGGTCTGCAGTCCTCCTTTGCTATTAGAGTGACTACAACAGTCTCATTACCACACTAAGTGGTGTGGTGCCTTATCCCAGGCACGGAGCCCATTTGCTCAAAGATGAACATGTCGCTGAGAAGCAGGTCCAAGATGGGCCCCTGCTGCCTTCCAAGCACCCAGCCTTGGGAGCCTTCTGCTGGATGGGGATGTGTGGGTGGCTGGAGGCTGCCCCCAGAGGCTGAGAAACCACCTCCACTCCCACACAGATTTTACCTCCTGAAACCAGTCTTGAAAAATGGTCATAGTATTGAGCCTTGGGTCACTGAAAGCTTCCAGAGGTGTCAGAATCATTCAATCATTGGCTCATTGGAGAATGGAATAACTTCATCCTGTAAGTATACATTGTCCCAGAAGAAGATATGAATATGAGAAGAAATGGGTACAAAAGATGGACTATCCAAAGACACACGTGTCTATCAAATAAACAGAAGAAAATTGAGGGCTGGAAAAATATTATCAAACATACTGGAGCCATATAAAACATGATGCCTCTTATCAAATACACATTTTTGCTCTTCGAACCTTTCTAGCAGGGACACAGTCTGTCTCGATGCCTGCGCCAAGGTCGGTCTGTGAAAACAAGGCTGTGAATAACAGAGGGAAGTTTCCTGCCACTCCCCCAGTCCTGGAAAGAGACCAAGAGTGATGTGAGGAAGGGGGCATCCACTGAAGCTGCCAGGAGTGCTGTGGCCTCAGAGGCCAGCTCCGTGGCCCATGTGGCCCATTTTCACATTTGACCCCATTTGCCAGAACAAACAAGAAATTTGAGCTTGGAAGGTTGCTTCCCATTTCAGCCAGTGTCTTCTGGGTGTGGAGAGATGCACAGGCAGGTGCCGAGGACCTCTGAAGAGGTGGGGCTCCCAGCATCCTTGTGGAAAGACTTCCCCAAGTCAGCGCTCAAAGGTTTACCCCCAAAACACACGCACACACACAATCTTCCCAGAAAGAATAGGATAGCAAGAATTAGATGGACTAAAATTATAATGCTAGAAGAAGCATCCCTGCCATACCAAAGATGCGTCTGGAAGTCGGGCCAAAGAATCTGCTCCGATTACTGCCTCCTGCAGAGGTTTTGGTGGAAAACAAAAACCTCTGGTTTTCCATTTGTCTCCAGGCTGTAATGGATGTAAAGAGGGAAAAGAAGTGTGCTGTGTCCCTAACTCAGTTCTTCTCGGGTTTTATGTTTAATGCCAATACTCCTTTTCTATCTTCCAGCCACACAAAATGGTACTTATTAATGAGCTCTCAAATTACATAAAGAGAGATCTGAAGAGCAGAAACTAAACCGTCCAAGGCAAGCCTGTGGCGTTGTGGCTCTGAGTACAGAATGGCATCTGTCTGCAAGCGAGGAGGGCCTGCTTGCTGCATCCATGGAAACCATAACCAGGGGAGAGGGAGAAGATGCCAGAATAAGCAGGTAAGGTGATGCAGAAAAGGAAAAATCCTCAGAAGGAAGATACTCAGCATCCGTGAACACACACACACAAACACACACACACACACCCTTCCCTGGTACCCTAAACTGTGCAACTCTCATCTCCCAGTTATAATGCTGACTTATAAAATCTTAGTTTCCCACATTAACAAATGTGTTTCTGTTTGTACATGTATATGTCTATGTAAGTATGCATGTATATATATATATTAGCTTAATAAATAAAAACAAATAATTTTGCAACATGTAGAAGTCCTGGGCCTTCAATCCGTTATGCTGATCCTCTGAGCATCCTCCTCCTTTCCAGATGGTACCAATTAAGAGCAAGACCCTCATCCTAACAGATGTTAAGCAAATAAACCCAATCTGAGGCTTTAATGAACAAAACCAGACACATTTACTATACCCAAGAGAAGCAAAACTAAATATAATGTATACAGTGGGCCACTTGGGTTAACTTGCAGCTGACTGGGGCTTTGACCTGTGGCTGTGACTAGTGTCAACTTTTCCCACGTATTTGTAATTAGCACAAGAAAGGCTGAGACACTGTGGAACACAATCCTAACCTTGGAATCCTTCCACTCCCCTTTATTTCTCCTTCATGTTGTTTGGAGAGGCAATTTACATCTCTAAAATACTTTGCTTTGCTTCCACTGGAATGGGAAGCGTTGCTTTTTAAGAGTCTAATCAATAATGATCAGCAACTAAGTGTGCAGCTTGTTCTTTGTCAAGAAAGTATGTCAATTTGGGGCCCCTCTGGGCTCTCGATGAGTAGATGAGTACAACTCACACACAGGTTGTGTCTCAAAGGGCTACATTCAGGATGACTGTGCACAATGCAGAACACACCTCAGGCCTTCGAACCACCTCTGGGGGCCCCGCTGAGCCCTTACATTTTCCTGAACAACAGGTGACAGTAAAGACACACAGTCTGCAGGAGCTAATTAAGGCTTTCTATTTCAGACGGGCTTGCACAAATGCTACTTGAAAGAAAAGATTGGTAGTTTAAAACACACACACACACAACCTGATTCAAGTTTCTCTGCACACGCTGTTCTGTTTCTGCATATGTTGCACCTAGATATTCCGTCCCCACCAGCTCCTTGTCTTATTTAAAGAACTCACTTTGTGATAAAAATAGTTCCCTTATTGTGGAGACCTCAGCATTGGCAAACAACAGGCCTCTAACCACTGACTCCCCTGACACACACAAGCACGCACACAGATGCACACACACACACACACATTAACGCCTAACACATCTAAGAGAGCTTGAGCTTGTCAAAAGCACAGATTCCAAAGCAGCAAAGCCAAGGGTGGCTTTGTGAGAAAGCTGCCATATTGTGGGAACATTTGGTTTCTGAACTGCCTTAAAATGGTGACCTTTTTTCTATTGCCAAATAAACATTCTACAAGCTGCACTGGTGTGGAACAAAAGTATTATCCGATAGTTGATCATGTGGATCAAAGAACTGTCTCTTAGATCCTTTCCTCATTTTTGACCAGAAAAAGGCATTTGTTTGAACTCTGAGAGGAAACCAGTCCACTTCACTTTTAATGTACATTTCACTTTTAAAAATATATATTTTTAAGAGTACACAGCACACAGCTCTCCTCTGAAAACAGAGAGAGACAGACTTAATAAAACACCAAGTCCCAGGGAATCTACATGACTAATTTTGTATTAAAAAATACTGAAGACGTCTGTTCCAGTGGGAACTGTCCCCAACTATTAGTAATTGCAAACATTAGTCATGAAGACATGGAAAATACAATCTGTAGCTCATCTAGTACATTTTGCCCAAAAATAAAATCTATGGAACTCGGTATCACCCACTTTGCTGCAGTGTGCCACCCAGTAATGCAGTCCAACTTTGTAGCCAAATATGCCCTGTTTTACTGATTCACCAAGTTCTCCCGGCAGCTCTTTGTGAGCAGCACCTTCTGCACTGAGCAGGACCACATGGCCAGCCTTCTTTTCCCTCTATCTATTCTATGTAGCCTGAAATCACAGAGATAAGCTCTGCTCTTATTACTATGGATTCAAAGGAAAGAAAGCCTCCCTCTGGTGCCTCAGACAGTAAAGATTCTGCTTGCAATTCAGGAGACCAGGGTTCAGTCCCTGAGTCGGGAAGATCCCCTGGAGAAGGGAATGGTAAGCCACTGTAGTATTCTTGCCTGGAGAATCCCATGGACAGAGGAGCCTGGTGGGCTACAGTCCATGGAGTTGCACAGAGTCAGACATGACTGAGCGACTAACACAAATGAAAGAAAAGAAGAACTTTAAGAGTGAAAAGTTGTGAAGTTGTTCAGTCGTGTCTGGCTCTTTGCGACCCTGTGAACTGTACCCCACCAGGCTCCTCCATCCATGGGATTTTCTAGGCAAGAGTACTGGAATGGGTTGCCATTTCCTTCTCCAAGGGATATTCCCAATCCAGGGATCAAACCTGGGTCTCCCTCATTGTGGGCAGACGTTTTACCATCTGAGCCACCAGGGAATCTCTTGAGTTTAGTATCACTCAATCGCTTAGTATTACTAAGAGTGATAGGGGACGTGTAAAGAGTCAGCTATGAAGTTTGTTATTGTGCACTTTTGGGTCTCAGTTGCCAGAAAGTAGAGGGAACCTTTCCTCGTGGGTTAATGTGAAATCTCCCAGGCTCACAGAGAATGAACATGTTAAAGTTTTCCCAACATTTATCTGACTTGGTCTTGCCAAGTGGAAGGTAATTGTCCTTAGAGCCAATTTCTCCAGCCGTGTTCACATTCCACACATGCGCCAAGCCAGAAATGAAGCTCTTTAAGTCTTCCTTCCGCCTTCACAGTATGCTGCTGCCACTGCTGCTGCTGCTGCTAAGTCGCTTCAGTCATGTCCGACTCTGTGCGATCCCATAGATAGCAGCCCACCAGGCTCCGCCAATATGTCTATCCACAAGATGACCCATGATTCCTGCCCGACTCTCTAAATATAGTACTTGATGAAGTAACTCCTATTCATCCTTCTAGATTTACTAAGGCGTCAGTTCCTCCCCCAAATTGGCTCTCCCTTCCTGCACCTAAATCAGATCCTGCTTCAGAGGATTTCCATCATGCATGGTGCTCATCTCTATCACGGCAAAGTCACAGTTTATGATAATGGTCTAGTTACATGCCTGTCTTCTGTAAGACACTGTGAGCTCCTTGAAGAACATAACTGTATCGTTTTTCTTTCTCTCCTCCATGTGCCCAAACCAGGTGTTTGGCAGATGGATGGAGGGATGGCTGTGTGGGTAGAGGGCCCATTAGGAGCATCCCAGCAAGAGGACCCTGGTTTCCCCTGTCCTGCAGACTTGCCAAGGACATCCATGCACATCACAGCTGTCATGAGGACGTTCATTGCAGCCACATTGCTTGGATGATTCTTAAGAACAAATTATTTTTTTTTTAAGCAAATTTAATTTACATTCAAAGACCGTCTCTGAACACTAACCCTTGAAGGAAGTCTCTAGGAAACAGCTCTAAATCATGAAAGACTTGTCTCTGAAGCTGGACCACATTTAAATTCCAAATCAAACAGCCTGCTCTTTTGCCCCCATTTCTTTATGTCGCCAACAAATGTAGCTCTGCTGTTGTCTCAAAAGCCTGGTTTGAGTTCTTACAGGTGAAACGTGCCTGCCTGAGCAATTAGAGGCACTTGATCTACTGAGATTAATGGCCTCTTTGCGGACCCGGCATAATTTAAATCCCCAAAGAAGGAGGCCAAAACGTTCACCAGCAGAAACCCTTCATCCCTCACCATACACTTAAAATGCCAGCAGTCAGTTCTGGTGGGTGCCTTACACACAATCCAAATAGAGTTGGCAGATAAAATACAGGATCCTCAGATACATTAGTCTCAGATAAATAATAAATAGTTTTTGTAAGTATGACCCATTCAACATTTGAGATGCACTCACACTAAAAAAAAATTAATTCATTGCTCACCTAAAACTCAAATGTCACTGGGTGCCCTGCATTTTTGTGCAGTAAATTTGCAGTCCTAGCTCAAAGCTGCAGCGTCTGAAATTTCTATATCACCGACAGTTAAAAGAAAAGTTCTGGCATCTGACTTGGTCTTGCCATGTGGAAAGTAATTGTCCTTAGTGCTCTGTCCACACTGACCATCCCTGAGGGACGCTGCAACCCTCTCTGCCCTCCTAGCATCGTTCCAAAGCCAGCTTGAGCTCATGAAATTGGAATGCATTTGCTGATGTAAGTCACCCTAAATTCTCCCCAAACCGTCATCTGAGAATCACCAAAAATGAAAATCCCAACAACAATCCTGTGCCTAGCCATACAAATAGAAAAACTTCGGGGAAATATGCAGAACCTTTTTTTGTAATCATGTTAGGTTTTGTGACCACAGTTCCTGCAATCACATGGCAGTTTCTAGACACTCTTATGCTTATTATCTTCTCTGGCTCCCAGGACAAACATGCAGGGTCTGGACTAGGGGAAAGCAAAGAAGGCTTGTAGGGTGCGTGGGTTAAGGAGGGCACGGAGTCCTGGGCCAGGTGCAGAACCAGCACTGAGAGGGAAGCGACACTTTGGGACCCTGTAGACTGCTCTCCTAGTCAAGAGTACTGGAGTAGATTGCCATTTCCTCCTTCAGGGGATCTTCCCGACCCAGGGATCAAACCTCTGTCTCCAGGGTTTCTTGCACTGGCAGGCAGATTCTTTGCCACCAGCGCTACCTCTGAGTTTCCTCTCTAAGGACGCTATCCCAAATAAGGTCACATTCTGAGGTCCTAGGGGTTGGAACACCAGCACATGAATTTGAATGGACATCAGTAAACCGATAATAAGGTGTCTCTACACAGATTGGTCAAGGACACTGGTTGACACTCAGGGTCCCTCGGACAGGTGACAGTTTCCCTCAGATTTCTTTTTTGTCTGTGTGTATCTTGCTATCTTCCCTTCAACCCCAAACTAACACCTTTCTCCAAAGATGCCCTGGAGCAGAAAAGGGCAACCCACTCCAGTATTCTTTCCAGGAGAATCCCGTGGACAGAGGAGTCTGGCGGTGTACAGTCCATGGGGTCGCAAAGAGACACAACTGAAGCGACTTGGCGTGCACCAATGACGGTAGGTATTGCACACCCTCTATGCACACCTGCGTGCCCCTCTCCACAGAAGATGGCCCTGGAGCAGCAACGACCCACCCTGGCTCTGTGAGCGACCGCGCTCAGCATGCGGACGCCCCCGAGACTCACTCCTCCTCCCTCACTACTGCGGCACCGGAACTTAGCGAACTTCAGGAAACCTTTACGTTTTGTTTTTGTTTTCGTTTTTTTTTTTTTTTTCCTTATTCGTTTCATCTCAATCATCACTTCCTGGGAAAATGGAATTAAAGTATCAAAGTCTCAAATCTCAGGACGTTTTATTTTTTTTCACAAGCGATGAGGAAAGCGATGACCAGCCCTCCCTCCCTGGTCGCAAGGGAGATTGGTGGAAGTCGGCTCATGCCCACGTTTGGGCCAGGTCTCTCGAGGATACTTAGGACAGGGGGCTAGGGAACCAGGCCAACGTCTAAAGGGTCAGCTACAGTTGCTTTCAACCACGTGACATGGAGCATCTGAAGCAGGAGGGTTGCAGTTTATGAGCGTCCCAGGAGAGCGGGGACACAGGAGAGAGGTCAAGGGGGAGGGGAAAAGAAATAAAGGAGGGGGAGCTGGAAAGTATGAGTTTGAGATAAGATTCTTTCCCAGCATTGTTGTGTGACCTCGGGGAAAGCACTTCACCTCTGTGCTGTGCTTAGCCCGCCAGGCTCCTCTGTCCATGGGGATTCTCCAGGCAAGAATACTAGAGTGGGTTGCCACGCCCTCCTTCAGGGGATCTGCCAAACCCAGGGACAGAACCCAGGTCTCCCGCGTTGCAGGTGGATTCTTTACCGTCTGAGCCACCAGGGAAGCCCAAGAATCCTGGAGTGGGTAGCCTTTTCCTTCTCCAGGGGATCTTCCCAACCCAGGGATTGAACCTGGGTCTCTTGCATTGCAGACGGATTCTTTACCAGCTGAGCCACCAGGGAAGCCCACTTAACCTCTCTGCACCCCACGTTCTCTGTTTATAAAGTGAGACAATGACAGCCGCCCCTCAGGTTTCTGGAACATCATTATAAAACGCCTCACAGTTCAGCAGGCCTAATCCAAGAGATTCCCAGGATCCGCTCCCTTTCTGACTTCTGAAAGTCAGCTCCCTTTTCCCCCTTCCTCTGAAAAGTCCTTCAGAGAAGACTCCTTCCTAACAGAGGCTTCCAGAGGACGGAGGACGAACAGCCGAAGGCCTGGGCGGGGGCGGCGGAGAAGCACGGAGCTTCGCGGGCAGGTGGTGCTGTCCATGGTCCTCCCTCCAAGGCGGGGAGAAGGGGCTGAATAAAGGCGCAGCGGGGACTGGGGGCCAAGCACGCAGGGAGCTTTCCAGAAGCGTGCGCAATGAGAGCCAAGGGTGCTGAGCAAAGTCTCCAGTCTGTGGCAAACGACGTCCCCGGAACGTGGGCGGTTTTCACAGCCCGGGGAAAGCGGGCGCGGGGCGAGCCCGGCCCGGCGCCCGGCCGACGCCAGGTGGCGCCGCGCGGCCAGGCAGCCGAAGGCGGCGGCAGGGAGGGGCGCGGTCCCGCAAGACGGCCCCTCTCCTCGGAGACACAGAGCGTCTCTGCCTTCCCCTTAGCATTTGCTGAGCAAATCAACCTCTTTTATTTTTTAACACTCGACCCCCCAACAGAGATGTACAAGCAAAACGTGCTGTACGCAAGACTGACGCTTTTGTCAGTTTTTCCTTAGTTAAAAAGGGATTTGAACAGCTTAGGAGGAAGTCAAAAGGATATGAAATTATTCTAAATTGTTACTCTGGCCTGTGGGTAAAGTCTGAGTTGAACATTTATAAGGTGGAATGTAAAAAACATAAAGAACTAGCTAAAAATAAAAAAATCATATGGCAGTGAAATGAATCATAACCCACGCTGTGACCCAGGAACTCCACTCTTGGTGGGGGAAGTGTTGGTGTCCAAAAAAAAAAAAAAAAGTGCATGCGAGAGTGCTCAAATAAGATTCATTCATAATAGCCCAAACCTGGAAACAAGCCACGCGTCTGTCAACAGAATGGATGGACAAATTGTGGTCTATTCATACCACAGAGTCGCTCTCAGAAATAAAAAGGGATGATCCGTTGATACTGGAAACAGCATGGCTTCATGGAAAGTGAAAGGAGCCAGGTATCAAACACTAACACTGAATGTTCCGTGGTCCCATTTTGGTGAAGTTCTGGAAGAGGTGCTCAAATCTACAGTGATAGGAAGCAGTTCAGCGGGGCCTCTGTGGGTGACAACTGCCTGGAAATGGGCACGACAGAACTTTCTGGAGGAACGGAAACGTTCCAGCTCTTGATTCCAGTGTTGGCTACACAGGTCCGTATAAGTGTCTACCTCTTCATGGTATGCACTTCGGTAAAATGTGTGCGTTTCACTACAGGAAATTATGCCTCAATTAAAAAAAAAAAAAAAAAAAGAGGGAAGAGAGAAAAAGGAAGATTATTTCCACTCCTGCCTTTCCTGTGTGTTCCCATATCCATTTTACAATTTCAGTAAAAGTTTTCCTTTAATGTGAAGAATATGGCCTATTTCTGGCTTCTGTCCCTCCTGTTCCATTTTTTAAAAATAATTTCGCTAAAGACTTCATTAGTTTTCTTTTAAGTGCTCACGCTCCCAGCTAATGAATTGTCCAAAGCCTCATCACACGATTTGCATTTCACTCATTAGAAACTTAACTGTCAAGCTGTTGAAATGATCCTTATTGTTTCTCCTAATTGCTGTTAGGAAGAGCACTGGAATTATATGTGGTTTATTAGACACACAACAATAATGAGGGACAAATAAAGTTGTTTTCCCTGAAGTTGTTCCTCAGATGCAGGAAGGGGCATGGTTAAGCAATGCTGCTCTGGGCATCTCTGAAAGGAGCAGAAGCAGGTTTCCCTGGGTACCTCGACTTGCCAATTTTGTCTTCAGTCTCTCTTTACCACTCCCCTCAGGCACTTGGGGCCTTCGGAGAGCACTTTACTTCTTGCTGCCATCCTGATCCCCTCTACGGAGAATCCGGTGTTGGTCGTTACTCCCCCGATGAGATGCCAATTGGATCCCCACTTGCCAGTCCTCCCCAGGATCAGGGATTCAAGCATTGGAGAGTCACGGTCACTGTGTTCAGGGACCAGGCACTGGGCACCGGGGTTTGTAACCAAGAACTTTAACGGCAGCGATGTAATGTGGGTGCTTGGAACAAGATACCTAACAAGGGGCACATGGGGGCCAAGCAAACTAAAGACCCGAGAGCAGGGGCTAAGGTGGGACCCTTTTCCTCCACCCAGAGGGAGGGAGCTTTTTCCCCATACCATCCAGCTACACCCAGAGAAACTATTTGTAACCTGCACAAGTCACTGCTGAGGCTGGCCACGCCCCAGATGTGGCTTCTGGTAGACTGCCTTGCTCTTCCCATCAGCAGCCCCACTTTGAGTGTCCAGCTGTGATGAACGAGAGGGTGTGCGTGGTCCACTCATCTCCACACGGAACTTAGATCCAAACCAAGGAGGGTACGACGATGCCGGGAAACTAAGCCCTCTCCATCAGACCCCCTTTGGGAAGCCCCCTCCTGTTTGGCCGTTCCTCCGAAAGGCTGTTTTTGATTCTCATCCTTTGAGCTGGGAGACTCTCTCCCTCCAATGCCCTCCAAAACACAGTCCTTGGATCAAGTTTCATCATAATTATCACACATGCAGAGTTTGTGTGCACACATATGTATACTGAGGACTTTAGAAAAAATCATCACAACGACTCAGTAAGGTTGCAGCCTCAGTGTCCTCATCTATAAGATAAGAATAACAAAGGTAGCCACCGTCAGGGGTTGCCGTGAGGATGAAATAAAGAATACTCATTTGTTTAATGCCCCTGAGATATTCCATTTTGCTAAGAATTGAGGGTACCACCTCCACTTGTGCGTGTAGATTACAAAGGTGAGACAGACGAGAAGAGTTCAGTCGGCACCCAAATCTCAAGATGGCCAACGGCCTCCCACCAGGCCCCTGGAAGCTTGTTTCGGCTCCTCCCACAGAAATCTACACGGGACTTACATGCCTCTGCTTCTGGATCTTCTCCCAGTCACCTCTCCACATACCTCTTATGGAAGACACTATGTAAACAGAGAAGGCAATGGCACCCCACTCCAGTACTCTTGCCTGGAAAATCCCATGGATGGAGGAACCTGGAAGGCTGCAGTCCATGGGGTCGCTGAGGGTCAGACAGGACTGAGCGACTTCACTTTTCACTTTCATGCATTGGGGAAAGAAACGGCAATCCACTCTAGTGTTCCTGCCTGGAGAATCCCAGGAACGGGGGAGCCTGGTGGGCTGCCACCTATGGAGTCACACAGAGTCGGACATGACTGAAGTGACTTAGCAGCAGTCATGTAAAAAGACAGTCTAAATATACAGAATTTTAAGGGAGTGGGCTCACAAGGGAGAGGGTATATACATATAATTAAGACTGGTTCACATTGTCGTAGGGCAGAAATCAATGTAACATTGTAAGACAATTTTCTTCCAATTAAAAATAAATTTTAAAAATAACAGTAAATATATAGAACTTTCAGTTCAGTTGCTCAGTCATGTCCAACTCTTTGCAGCCCCATGGACTGCAGCACGCCAGGCTTCCCTGTCCATCACCGACTCCCGGAGCTTGCTCAAACTCATGTTCATTGCATTGGTGATGCCATCCAACCATCTCATCCTCTATCATCCCCTTCTCCTTCTGCCTTCAGTCTTTCCCAGCATCAGGGTCTTTTCAAATGAGTCAGTGCTTTCACATCAGGTGGTCAAAGTATTGGAGCTTCAGCTTCAGCATCAGTCCTTCCAACGAATATTCAGGATTGATCTCCTTTAGGATGGACAGCTTTGGTCTCCTTGCAGTCCAAGGGATTCTCAAGAGTTTTCTCCAACACCATAATTCAAAAGCATCATTTCTTCAGTGATCATCTTTCTTTATGGTTCAACTCTCACATCCATGCATGACTACTGGAAGACCCACCTTTGACTATATGGACCTTTGTCAGTAAAGTAATGTCTCATCTTTTTTATATGCTGTCTAGGTTTGTCATAGAAGTTTATGGTGAGTAAAAGTGTCAGTAATGAACATCCCTGTCTTATTTCTGATCTCAGAGGTAATACTTTCAGCTTTTCCTTATTGAGTAAGATGTTTGCTATGAGGTTGTCATATATGGGCTATACTATGCTGAGGTATCCCCCTTCTGGAGAGTTTATGTCTTAAGTGGGTGTTGAGTTTTGCTGAAAACTTTTTCTGCATCTATTGAGATGATCATACGGTTTTATTCTTCAATTTGTTGATGTGGTGCATCATATTGCTTTGCAGATATTGAAAAATCCTGGCATCCTTGGGATAAATCCTACTCGATCATGGTATATGAGCCTTTTAAAATACTGTTGGATTAGGATTGATAGTATTTTGTTGAGGATTTTTGCATCTATGTTCATCAGCTATATTGACATGTGACTTTATGGAATTCTTTGGTGGTCCAGTGGTTAGGACTCAGCATTTTCACTGCCGTAGCCAGGGTTCAGTCCGTGGCTGGGAGAAATGAGATTTCCCAAGCCACGCGACACAGTCTATTGTTATGTGTCTACAATTAAAAAATATATATTTCAAGACCTCAAAATGCTTGAAATGATTGCCTTTCAAAAATGAAATCATGAGGGACCCGTTTTCTTCTGCTTTTTTTTTCTTTTCCTCCAGCTTCATTTTTAAATAAGTACATATTGTTTTTGTAATTTAAAATATGTAGCATAGTCTAAAAATTCGAGCAAATTTTGTGACTCTAGTGAAACAAAAATCACTACTTCTGCCCTTCCTGCCTTGGCCAAGAAATACTCTCAGAATATAAGAGTCTAAAGCTGAGGTTGAGGCTCTAGTGCATCTGATCTTCTTGCAAAAATTAAATGGCAGTGGGGGAAAGCTGGACCTTCCACACAAAGTCTCACCAAGGTTTTTATTGCTTATTGGTAAATCTGGCTTTATATATTTTATTTGTTTTACCTACTTTAAAAATTTTTTCATTTATTTGAAGTGGACAGTTTTGCCATATAAAACTAAAATAATGACCTGGCCATCAGTGATGACCTGGATTTGTCCAAGTGAAGACATGAAGAAGGTCAAGGGCACAATGCCAAAGCACAGAAACAAAGTTTCCGTGGTGGCCGCCTGTGGGCTTCCCAGGTGGCATTAGTGGAACCTGCCTGCCAGTGCAGGTTAGACATAAGAGATGCAGTTTCCATCCCTGGGTCAGGAAGATCCCCTGGAGGAGGGCGTGGCAACCTATTCCAGTGTTCTTGCCTGCAGAATCCCATGGACAGAGGAGCTTGGCAGTCTACAGTCCATGGGGTCTCAAAGAGTTGGACACAACTGAAGTGAGTTTGCATGCACACACACAGGGGACACCTGCAGATCCGTGAGGACTGTGTGAACACGCTCCACAAGGGTAAGAATGAGCTTGAGGAGTGAGTTTGATAGTGTGCAGCTCTCCAAGTAAAATTAGAACCCACGGACTGCTGGGCTGAGACCTCACTCTGCTCAGCCCATGCTCGCCAGGTCTATCAGGGGGAGCTGGACCTGGAACTTCCAAGAGCAGAACACAAGACCTCACATCAGAACTACTGACCAGATCTACGAGTCAGCAGATTCCGGTGATGCACAAGCACATTAGCGTATGAAAGCGCTGCCATAAGCAGCTGGCCAATGGGGGTGCTCACCCACTGATGATCAGGCCTGCATATCCATATATTGTCATATTGGCTTCTCACACCCTCCCCCAACCCTACAGCAGAGGAATAAGATTGATGCTACAGGCCATGTTTTACAAAGGAAGAGAATGATTCAGGAGGACAAGTGACTAGCGCAAAGCCCTCTAGCTTGTTGGTTAGGGAGCAGCCCTGGGGCACCAGTCTTTGACTCCACATTCAGGCGTCTCTCCACTACACATGCCTGCTTCTTTGTGCTGAGGGAATCAGGTCATGTCAGTTACAGATGGCCCATGCTTGTCCTTGTAGAGCGTTTCCATTGATGGCAGCATGACTTTTCCTATCTTAAGCATCTTTATCTCATTTACACTCTATGTCCAAGGCTGTCCATGCCTTAGGGTGATGTGAGGCAAGTTCACTCTCTCACAAACATCTACTTAGAACCCAAATAGGTGGACTCTGAAACACTTCAATGAGAATAACAGAGGCTGCAGCTTGTTCCAAAATACCCATTCCATCTTTTTTCTCAGTAACAAAACCGCAGCTTTAAATGAGGTGGTATTGTACCTGGGTAAAAACTACCACCAAACCTACCCTGTAGCTAGACATAACCATGTAATCAAGTATAATAAGAGAGAAGCACACATTACTAGTGAGGATTACAATAAAATTCTTTAAAGGAGAGACAAATGGCTGTGCAAAACTTTTTGCCTTTCTTTACTGCTTCCTGTTCCCATCTGGACTGTGGATGTAATGGCTGGAGCTCTAGCAGCTATTCGGCCACAGAGTAACCACATGGATCAGAGCCAAGGACTAGGGATGAGAGCAGTTCTTGCTGCTGGTTCTCCTGTGGGTGTCTGGAACCCTCATACCAGCTCTGGTTATTGCTCTCTGGACTGAGATACGTAAGAAAAAATATCTTCTTACGTTATTCGTCTGAGTCTCTGCTGTAGCAGTCAAATACAACTTCTAACTGACACAGTAAACAAGACCGACATACCCTGATTATACAGAGGTTAGAGGCTCAACAGCTGGAACTAATGCAACATAACAAACATGAGATAGGGAGATTATAGAAGCCATAAATCCAGGGAACCAGCGAGATATAGGAATATTTCTCCAGAGAAGTAAAATCTAACTAACCATGGACTGGACTTAGCCACACAGAGAGGGGAGAGGAGAATGTTCCAGGAGAAGAAGAAGCATGTGTAAGGACTCACTGTTGTGAAATTTATCACAACATTGATAGAAGTTGTTGAAGGCCTTTAAGAAAGAATGCTCATGTTAGAAAAATCCCTCTGGTTGCTATGCTGAGAAACTAAAAAGGCAAGTGTGAAAACAGGAGGCCAGTTGGGAGGCTAGTGCAGTAGCCTGGGTGAGACACCCAGGCAGCTGGGGCGCTGGCAGTAAGAGGAGAGCATCTGAGTGATGCTCAGCAGATAGACTCAGCAGGACGGGTTCAGGAAGGAGAAGAGTCAAGAGGGGCTCTGTTTCTTGGTTTTGTTTACCAAGCAAGAACTTATGAGGCTGTCTCAGAAGAGACCCCCATCCATGTTCTCTGCATGCCTTTGGTCTATAGAAAAACTTTAGCTTTCTAGCCCTTCCCCAAGTTCCAAAGAATATGGTTAATCAGAGAAATGAGAAAATGCAGAAATAAAAGAAAACACCCAAGCAAGACAAAATAATACTTTAACCATTAAAGTCAAGGACTTTAGTTCTTCTTCAAGGACTATAGATAATATTCTGGACCATGACTTTTAAGCTGTTTTGCAGACACTGAAACACCAAGTAGAAGAAGCTAACTGCGTGCTGCCCACAAGCACATAGGCCCAAGATGGGCTGCAACCAGAAGGACGATGATGTTGACTCTAGATGACCTCACCACCAACCAGTCAGAAGAATGGCCACGTGCCCATCACATCCCTCTCCCTGAACAGAATAACGCTCCTCATAACCTTCTCAAGAGCGGGACACAATCTTAAGGGCATTAGCTTGCTGTGGCCCCCTTTGCCTGGCAAGGCTGTCTCTTTCTACTTCACCCCAAACTCTGTCTCCAAGATTTAATCCAACGCTGATGAACAGAGGCCAGATTTTGACCACAGCTTGAACAAATCTGGGGACGTGAGAATCCGCTCATGGACTACACTGTGTCCATCACCGCTACAGAAAAATTTTATTTCTTAGCAACAGACTGTTCTCTTGCCTTGTTCATGGCTGTGTCAATGGGTCAGCTCCAGCCCAGCTACCCATAACTACTGAAAAGAAGTAAGAAAACTCTTTTCTCAGGCACTGAGGCAGCATGTGATTTATGAGGCTAACACTTGCTAGGGAATAAAAAGAAATGTTCCCAGGGTTTTGTGTGAAAGGAAAAAAGTGGTGAGTAGATATTTACATAGATAAGTCCACAGAAGCTATCTGTTAGGAAAATGATCCCAACTATTCTTAGAGTCCAAACTCTATGGTTTTCTTCGAGCAATGTTGTCAGTCTCAATTCTCAGGGACGATTTAGGCAAAGGTTCCGAGATGCAATACGTGAAATATGCTGAACATAAAGAAGGTCCTGGAAATAAAGAGAAACCCACTTCACTACAAGAAGCACTGTCTCTAACTGGGTACCTGGCATAGCTCCGCAGCCAGTGTTCCAATCAGACAGAAAGAAGTAAGCCAGGGCTACTGACATGCAGTGCAGTTACAGCAGCTGCCAGGGGAGGGCAGTCTAACCTGATTCCCATAAGAGTCAGGATGCTTAAGACTAAGGTGTAAATCAAGGCGCAAATTCGGCTTCAAAAAGACCAACACTCACAGTCCCACTCCGTGGGCTCCCTTGTTGGGAAAATAAGGCAAATTATGGAGTTGGGGATACATCCTCAAAACCAGTAACTGCAGTAAAACTTGCAAGAGAGGAAAACTGGAAGCAATTTGAATGTGCGATGGTGAAGACATGGAAGGATATTATGATATATGTAGAAAACTATGCTTGCTTTCATTGGAAATGATAACAAAGCTATCATGTTTAGTTTTTAAATGCTGGATAAAAATCTTATATTAATATTAAATTCACTTTAACATGCAATTAAGACCAAATTACTATGGGAATAGAGAAGGGAATGGCAACCTACTCTGGTACTCTTGCCTGGAGAATCCTCATGAACAGAGGAGCCTGGTGGGCTGCAGTCCATGGGGTCACAAAGAGTCAGACATGACTAGGTGACTTGGCATACTATGGGAAACATGGTAGAATAGATAAACACCATACACTTTGATAATATAAAATATGAAGATGTAACAATCATGAAACAGGAAATGCAAGGCAGGAACAAGAAGAGTTATGTACAAGGCAAGAAGTGTAAATGTAAATTAGAAGAGAACAGGCCGACCGTCTAGAAGGTTCTAAACTATCTTTTTAAATTACTCATGGATATTTTAAGCAGAATATCTGAGGGGAAATGTATTTTTCTAGATCTAGGGTATCAAAACCCTGCATAATTAAATAAGAAAAATGAATTACCTAAACACCCAAATTGGAGAAGTTAAGAAAAACAATAAGATACCCAGAAGATGATGATGAAGGTAAGAGTGCAAATGAAACAAATATAAAATGGAAAAGAAGGAAATGGAGCATTTTCTGGGAAAACACAGGTACAAAATTGACCTCAAAAAAGGGAGAATGCATCAGGGAAACAATGCAAGTGAAAAGGCAACAAAGAAACAGAAAATGACTACAGCATTCCTGAAAAGCTGCCTCCCTTTCATCGAAAACTGCAATATAAGAATAAAACTGCTTTGGATGAGCTGATATGAAAGTAACTTTTTAAAGGGGAAAAGCAAGGTGCTGAATTTTGCAGGTGATGTAATGTGACCTTGGTGTAAAGTTTACAGACTCATATAGGCTTCCCTGGTAGCTCAAATGGTGAAGAATCTGCCTGCAATGCAGGAGACCCCAGTTCGATTCCTGGGTCAGGAAGATCCGCTGGAGAAGGGATAGGTTACCCACTCCAGTATTCTTGAGCTTCCTTGGTGGCTCAGCTGGTAAAGAATATACCTACAATGTGGGAGACTGGTGTTCCGCCCCTAGGTTGGGAAGATCCCCTGGAGGAGGAAAAGGCTACATTCCAGTATTCTGGCCTGGAGAGTCCCCATTGGACAGAGGAGCTTGGTGGGCTATAGTCCATGGGGTGGTAAAGAGTTGGACACGACTGAGTGACATTCACTTTGACACTTTGACTTTCGATGGATACATAGTGATATATGTTTATGGTTTTAAGGGTCTAAAACCAGCACCATATAGTACTGGGGCAGTGTGTATACTGTTGACAGTTAATACTGAGATTCAGGGGTCAGATTTCCTGCATTTGGATGCCTGTTTCATGACTTCCGATTAGTGATTGTCAGTAGTTTCCTTAACTTCTCTGTGCCTCTATTTCTTCATCAGTAAAATGGTAACAACAATACAGCCTAACTCATAGAACCATGGAAATTAAATGGGCTAATCCATCCAAAGACCCTCAGAACACTATCTAATAGTCACATGATAAATGCTTACATGATAATTGTTAGCAATGTTGTAATTGTCTTATACATGTTGGTGTTTCCTTTTTAATATTTTTCCTGAAAGCAAACATTATCAGCAATTGTCCTTTGAAATTGGGAAGAAAGACAGCAATGGATGGAGTGTGCTCTTGGGCAAAGGGTGGCTGGCTTTCATTTTCTGAGCTGCTTGCATGCTCTAAATTTCTACCTTATTCCATCGGACTGTGCGGACAGTGGAATTACAGAACACTTTGATTTTCTTTCTCACCCTTTTCAGTATTTAACCAATATTATATTTTTCAAATGTTATGCTCCCTCTTAGCACCACTATGTAAGATATATACAAGTGAAAACAGAGTAGAAAGAGAATCACAACAGTTCTGATAGTACTTCTGTTAGAGAAAGAAGCATTAGCAATCTCTTTCCTTCTTCATTTTAAATAACTCTTTTGTATTTCTTTTCAAATTTAAAATGATATCGTTTTAACTGAATACATTCTTATAATCCTTCTCCCTCTCTCCAGGGGCAGTGGGCATCTTCCCAGCCTTCCCTGTGTATTGACATAGATACACCAATATGTACAGAGATGTATAATTGTTTGATATTTTTAACAATAGAAATGTTATCACACTTCTTGCATTGTTCTGCAAGTGCCTTTTTGCAATAAAGAATAGGTTCTAGAAAGTTTCCGGATCATTATCTATATCAGACACCAAATATCTACCTGGTTTGTTAAGAGCTAATTAATATGATAATTTTAACACATTAATATGTTCAGCTTAAGATGTTAATACCTAAGTAATCAATATGTTTCCTAATGGCAACATTTATGGAAAAGTGAAAGTGTTAGTCACTCAGTTGTATTTGACTCTGTGAGCCTCTGTCCGTGGGATTCTTCAGGCAAGAATACTGGAGTGGGTTGCCACTTTCTTCTCCAGGGGATCTTCCTGACCCACGGATCAAACCCAGGCCTCCTGCACTGCAAGATGTTTCCTTGTTGATGGACGTGTAGTTTCTCCTCCCATGCTGACATTTTCCAACAGCACTGCAACACACAGCCTTCTGAACATTTGTTTATGCTACTGAAGGGTTCTTTTATGATTTTTTCCTATTGTGTGTACTCTTGAGGGTGTTCTAACTGCTTTAATAATATGAATTAATTTTTTAAATAACAAGACTAAGATAAAGGGAACATGAGCTTGCTTTCCAAACTCAAAAATTCTGTGTAAGTTCTGTATAAGTTTAAGTTCTGTATACATTTTGTATAAAATTCTGTATCATTTCATCCCTTAAAGCCCAACATGCAAGCAAATATAAGGACACCTTAAAGTGAGTAATACAGCCAAAACACACTCCCACACAACAATGTTCATTTTCCTCAGGAGGTATTCCTCAGGAAAGTACAAACATAAATCTGTAGCTTGGCCAAACGCATGGATGACCTGGCATTAATTGTCCACCAGGATGATAAGGGACAAACTGCATCTAATGGAAACACCATGAACAATGACGTTTCCTGGGAAAGGTGCCAACGGCAGGTGACTGGGCAAAAGAAGCCAGAGGCGGCCAAACGTGAGCAATATATGCCCCTCCTACCACTGTTACCACAAATGGCTAACCTTCGCAAAGATCCCCTGTTATTTACTATCTTGTCTCTCTTCTATGCCCTTCTCCAAGGGATCTTCCCAACCCTGGGATTGAATCCAGGTCTCCCGCATTGCAGGCAGATTTTTTACTATCTGAGTCACCAGGGAAGCCCATCTCTTTTCTAAAATTGACTATTTCATGAGAAAAGATTCCACAGATCAATTAAGTACAAGTTTATTAATTTGGATATGAAAAAGAAAATACTCTCTTTCTACTTCCGTTTTTCTNTAGAACCATGGAAATTAAATGGGTTAATCCATCCAAAGACCCTCAGAACACTATCTAATAGTCACATGATAAATGCTTACATGATAATTGTTAGCAATGTTGTAATTGTCTTATACATGTTGGTGTTTCCTTTTTAATATTTTTCCTGAAAGCAAACATTATCAGCAATTGTCCTTTGAAATTGGGAAGAAAGACAGCAATGGATGGAGTGTGCTCTTGGGCAAAGGGTGGCTGGCTTTCATTTTCTGAGCTGCTTGCATGCTCTAAATTTCTACCTTATTCCATCGGACTGTGCGGACAGTGGAATTACAGAACACTTTGATTTTCTTTCTCACCCTTTTCAGTATTTAACCAATATTATATTTTTCAAATGTTATGCTCCCTCTTAGCACCACTATGTAAGATATATACAAGTGAAAACAGAGTAGAAAGAGAATCACAACAGTTCTGATAGTACTTCTGTTAGAGAAAGAAGCATTAGCAATCTCTTTCCTTCTTCATTTTAAATAACTCTTTTGTATTTCTTTTCAAATTTAAAATGATATCGTTTTAACTGAATACATTCTTATAATCCTTCTCCCTCTCTCCAGGGGCAGTGGGCATCTTCCCAGCCTTCCCTGTGTATTGACATAGATACACCAATATGTACAGAGATGTATAATTGTTTGATATTTTTAACAATAGAAATGTTATCACACTTCTTGCATTGTTCTGCAAGTGCCTTTTTGCAATAAAGAATAGGTTCTAGAAAGTTTCCGGATCATTATCTATATCAGACACCAAATATCTACCTGGTTTGTTAAGAGCTAATTAATATGATAATTTTAACACATTAATATGTTCAGCTTAAGATGTTAATACCTAAGTAATCAATATGTTTCCTAATGGCAACATTTATGGAAAAGTGAAAGTGTTAGTCACTCAGTTGTATTTGACTCTGTGAGCCTCTGTCCGTGGGATTCTCCAGGCAAGAATACTGGAGTGGGTTGCCACTTTCTTCTCCAGGGGATCTTCCTGACCCACGGATCAAACCCAGGCCTCCTGCACTGCAAGATGTTTCCTTGTTGATGGACGTGTAGTTTCTCCTCCCATGCTGACATTTTCCAACAGCACTGCAACACACAGCCTTCTGAACATTTGTTTATGCTACTGAAGGGTTCTTTTATGATTTTTTCCTATTGTGTGTACTCTTGAGGGTGTTCTAACTGCTTTAATAATATGAATTAATTTTTTAAATAACAAGACTAAGATAAAGGGAACATGAGCTTGCTTTCCAAACTCAAAAATTCTGTGTAAGTTCTGTATAAGTTTAAGTTCTGTATACATTTTGTATAAAATTCTGTATCATTTCATCCCTTAAAGCCCAACATGCAAGCAAATATAAGGACACCTTAAAGTGAGTAATACAGCCAAAACACACTCCCACACAACAATGTTCATTTTCCTCAGGAGGTATTCCTCAGGAAAGTACAAACATAAATCTGTAGCTTGGCCAAACGCATGGATGACCTGGCATTAATTGTCCACCAGGATGATAAGGGACAAACTGCATCTAATGGAAACACCATGAACAATGACGTTTCCTGGGAAAGGTGCCAACGGCAGGTGACTGGGCAAAAGAAGCCAGAGGCGGCCAAACGTGAGCAATATATGCCCCTCCTACCACTGTTACCACAAATGGCTAACCTTCGCAAAGATCCCCTGTTATTTACTATCTTGTCTCTCTTCTATGCCCTTCTCCAAGGGATCTTCCCAACCCTGGGATTGAATCCAGGTCTCCCGCATTGCAGGCAGATTTTTTACTATCTGAGTCACCAGGGAAGCCCATCTCTTTTCTAAAATTGACTATTTCATGAGAAAAGATTCCACAGATCAATTAAGTACAAGTTTATTAATTTGGATATGAAAAAGAAAATACTCTCTTTCTACTTCCGTTTTTCTTTCTGAGTTTTCATAAAGGCCACAAGTCTCAAGGCATTCATCACAACCAAGACCAGAAGAAGCGGCAGAAATCTCAGTGGAGAGGAAAAACCGTGGGTCTCCAGAACTTTCCGTGGAGGAAAACATTCCCTCATGATCTCGCATGTCAGCGAAGTCGAGAAACAGGAGATTGAGGCTCTCCTTCAATATCAGAGCAGAACATGATACGCTGTTTAATGGAACGGCACAATAATCCTCTTCTGAAAAAGAGTTTGACTTAGGATTATAAAAATGAAAAGATGAGGGTCTCTTTAGAACCCTACTCCCACCTCTGACCTCTGGAATACACAAGTAAGGCTGGCTAACAGTAGCCATTTTGCAACCAAGACGTGAATGTCAATACAGTACACATTGTCACACTCACTGAAGAAGAAAATGAAATAAATGCATTCTACTTAATCCTGCAGTGGAGGGATGAAAGACCTCAATGTGCTGTTTGGGAAAGAAAAGGATATAAGTGCACAGCCTAAAACACAAATGTGTAGGCTTCATATCAATATGATTATTTGGGACACAGTTACACACCCAGTTCAGTTCAGTAGCTCAGTCGTGTCTGACTCTTTGTAACCACATGGACCGCAGATGCCAGGCCTCCCTGTCCATCACCGACTCCTGGAGTCCACCCAAACTCATGTCCATTGAGTCAGTGATGGCATCCAGCCATCTCGTCCTCTGTCGTTCCCTTCTTCTCCTGCCCCCAATCTTTCCCAGCATCATGGTCTTTTCAAATGAGTCAGTTCTTCACATGAGGTGGCCAAAGTATTGGAATTTCAGCTTTAGCATCATTCCTTCCAAAGAACACCCAGGGCTGATCTCCTTCAGAAGGACTGGTTGGATCTCCTTGCAATCCAAGTGACTCTCAAGAGTCTTCTCCAACACCACAGTTCAAAAGCATCAATTCTTCGGCACTCAGCCTTCTTCACAGTCCAACTCTCACATCCATACATGACCACTGGAAAAACCAAGGCCTTGACTAGACAGACTTTGTTGGCAAAGTAATGTCTCTGCTTTTGAATATGCTATCTAGGTTGGTCATAACTTTCCTTCCAAGGAGTAAGCGTCTCTTAAGTTTATGGCTACAGTCACCATCTGCAGTGATTTTGGAGACCCCCAAAATAAAGTCACACTAACATGTGTAAAATACAATGCTAGTGGGAAGCTGCTCTGTAACACAGGTAGCTTAGCTCAGTGCTCTCTAATAACCTAGATGGGTGGGAGCAAGGCTCAAGAAGGAGGGGATGTATATGTGTATGTACATTGTTGTACTGCAGAAACTAACATAACAATGTAAAGCAATTACCCTCCCACTAAATATTAATAAATAAAATAGGAAATAAAGCCCATCTGGGGAAGTGTTGAAGACTGAAAGCAAAGAGTAGATTAAATGTCTAATAGTTATGAGGTGCTATGTCTTTTTGTGAGTTTGCAGGTAGTCTAAGAAAGTAAAAATAGTGTAACTTTGCTCTGGCAGATTAATTTTAAAATCACATTTCAACATTTGACCTGTTTATCGAAATCCCACTGTGACATCATTGCTCACATCCTCGGTTTCGACTTTCCTTCTGCTTCAAAGTCCTTCTGGCTCAAGAGTGCCTTTTTATCAGCCCCGCACTCTTCTCCTCTGACTTCTATGTAGGCAGATCTCATATAAATTCCTTTTATCTCATCCCTTCCCTGAGCTATGAAGAATGCATGATAAGCAAACAATGATAAGGATGCATGAACGTTTAATAAACTCTTATTTGAAAGCAATGGCCAAATTAAGGTCTAATTTATAGCTGCATGTCACACTTGAGGAAGCTTCTTTGATAAAGTGTCTTGTATCAAAGGCCATGGGATAAAGGATTCTGGTCTGAGTGGAGTCCTACCTTACATTCCTTCCACCAACTTTAGCATGTTGTTTATCAATGGAGAATGAGTAATTCAAAATCTATTCCAACTTTCTTTTCTTTGCATTTTTCTATTACAGACTGTAAAATTATATACTATATAGATACTTTATACTATAAACCTCCATCCCTCCACCTCTGCTATAGTCAAGAATTGCCATGTGACTCAGTTCTGATCTACAAGACATAAGGGAAATCTGCTGGTCTCTTCAGAACCCTACTCCCATCTCTGTAATGCACAAGTAAAGGCTGGCTACACAGCAGCCATTTTGCAACCAAGAAGGGAATAACAAGAGAACTTTAGAGATTTAACTTAGTTTTTGTTGAGCTGTTGCGCCAATGACTTTAGGTGCCTACTCATACTATAAGGCAGGAAATTTCCCTATTTAAGTTATTTGAAGCCAGATTTCTATTATAGCCAAATGCAATTCCTAGACTAGATGACAGGCTCCAGTGATGGCAGCCTAGTGACAAAGAGTTCATACCACATCTAAGAGAGGCAGGTATCTAACCAATTAACTAAACTATTGAACAGAATACGAACAGTACTAAGTTGAAATAAGCAAAAGTCCAAACAAAGAAGCAGGAAGAGAAATTTTGTGTTACCAACAGGACCCAGGAAATTCTCACAGAAAACATGGGAAAGACATTGGAGCCCCACAGACACTTCATTTTGCAAAGAAGTCAAGGAGTGGTGGACTGCCCATACCAAGGAGCTAGCACAAAGAAAGGAATAGTGGCCTGGCACAGCACAGTTAGCTTCAAAACTGTCCTGGGGGGCTGCAGAACTGAACTGTGTTTAATGGCAACAGTCCTGGTTGATCTTCCTACATTACAAAATGGATTTTGCAAGCCTAGTTCTCCTAAGCCCTTTCCCACTTTCTATTTCCTTTTATGTTCAGTAACAATTTCCATCAAAAATTCATCTACTGTGAGAAGCTAGGTACAACTCATTGGCTCTTACCCTGCAAAGAAAAAGAAAACTTAATAATGCTCAACAATTGTTGATATGAACATTTAGTCTTTCATGTGGGTCACTCTCTGGAGAAGGCCGTGGCACCCCACTTCAGTACTCCTGCCTGGAAAATCCCATGGACGGAGGAGCCTGGTGGGCTGGAGTCCATGGGGTCGCGAAGAGTAGGACACAACTGAGCGACTTCACTTTCACTTTTCTCTTTCATGCATTGGAGAAGGAAATGGCAACCCACTCCAGTGTTCTTGCCTGGAGAATCCCAGGGACGGGGGAGCCTAGTGGGCTGCCGTCTATGGGGTCGCACAGAGTCGGACACGACTGAAGCGACTTAGCAGCAGCAGCAGCAGCATAAATCACTCTCACTCAAAAGTGATTTTTTTTTTCCCCTTGGAGGACATTAAGCAATTTCTGGAAACGTGTGGTTTTCACAATTAGGAGAGTTGGCTTCTGCCAGCATCTAATGGGCATGGATGCTGCTAACATCCCATGGTACACAGAGCAGGCCCCCCCACAGCAAAGAATTATCTAGTCTAAAGTGTCAATAATGCTGAAATTTCTGTATTATTTGATCGTGGCTGGTGGAGCTGCCACAGGTGGCTTCATATCACCAAATGAGATGAGATGCACCACTGTGCTTTTTAATTAATACTGAACCAAAGTATGCTGACCGAAGCAACCTAACAGTGGCATTTACTACTTTGGGGTCCTTTATACACAGAAACCCCTACAACAGAATTCTCAGCAATAAATATTTGCTTAATCAATGAATAAAGAAACAGAAATTCCATCACACAGGGGTCAAAGTACATTTTATATAATGAAGTTTGCTGGAGATGGAGTGACAGGAGAAGGATGGGGTGATTTTCAGAATTTTAAGCCCTTGTGTACAACAGCAACAAATACTTGAAACAATTGTTAAGGCCATATTGGGCTTCTTCAATATGGGATTCTCCAGACTCAGAAGGTAAAAGAATGTACCTGCTATGCCAGTCAGACACAACTGAAGTGACTTAGCAGCAGCAGCAGCAGCAGCTATGAAGGAGACACAGAAGATGCAGGTTTGATCCCTGGGTTGGGAAGATTCCCTGAAGGAGAAAATCACAGCCCACTCCAGTATTCTTGTCTGAAAAATCCCATGGACAGAGGAGCCTGTTGGGCTGCAGTCCAAAGGCCATATTTACTATTTCATTCAAGAGAAGCTCCATGTCAAGAATAACAATGTTTTACAAAAGTAGTCTTCTTAGAAAAACTTTTTTAAAAATCATACTGAACTACAATGGATTCAGCCTTTGTGAAGAACGACAGTTAGACCACAGATGGAATATTGAAAACTGTGCTAAATCACAGATGGTATATTTTTTCCTGTATTTCACAAAACAGGCAATTCCTACCATGTTTTTCTTTTACATTTTGCTCTTGGTAATCCTGTAGATTGAAAAAAAAAAAAACTAAACTAAAAAGAAACGTGAAAACATTTACTTTAGTGCTGTTTATAATCTTAGTCTTTAGTGGATAGAAACATCACTGAATATTCTGTGGTGTCATTTACTTTAAAAAAAAACTTGGAGTGTAATTCATTTTAGGTGTACAATTTGTTTTATGAGCCATGCATGCTTATTTGGGGTTGTGCTGTTTTTTTATTGAGTGCAATAAAGACACTTCTTATCAATTGATTTGTTGTATCAGCAGTGGGCTTCTCTCCAGACTGAGATGTGGCAGCTTTTCTGAGGACATTATCCCGCATCTAATTTCACCACAGACATGAATCCAGGTTCATTAGGGCCCACTTGCACCGCCTGTTATGACCTAATTTCTAGGATTCCTGCTTGATCGTGGCATTATCTTCCCCTGCACACACTGCATCACATGGCTGTCAAATGGCTTCTCTCCCTTTGATGGTGCATCTCATACACAACTTTGAATTGTGCCAACTTGTATCCCAACTGATCAAATCAAAAGTTCAAAAGTTCACCTCCAGTCCCATGTGACATCGAAACTTCAAATACTGTAGAGCTTACACCTTTGATAAGTAAGAAATTGCAAAGCGGGGTAGAAACTGGAAGTGTTAGGGGACTATTTCAGTGCTATTAAAAACACAAATCCACTCAAAGGTGGATTAGTACAATTCAGTTGTATATTATGCAAGCCACCTGCCTTCTCTCTAGCCTTGTGTGTGACGAATACTGTCCTTCTGGGCTTGGCTGACTTAACCATGACTGTTAGAGCAGGGGGTCCTTGCAAGGTCTGATGTCAATCTGTATCACACATACTTGTGCGTTTCCACCGTGAGAAAATCATGCCTTAAGAACAAGATCACAGTGGGTGCAGATCTCACAGAAGCACATATCCCATCGTCCTGGGGAACATCCGTCTGTCCTTCGGTCACGCTGTGTGTGAGACAGCACACGAGCGATACACACCCACAGAGAGCAGTGCGGTGCAGTGGAGCAGCTGTGCAAACGGGCTTAAGAACGTAAAATGAGGGAGCTGTGTCTTTAGAAACATATTTCTTTTAAATCCCCAAATATCACATCTGGTTGCATCAAGTTGTCATTATGACATAGTATTTAAGATGATTTAATGGGTTATTGCAGCATAAGAATCTTGGAGTGTATTTAACTACTGTGCATTAAGAGAATGCAGCTCTCTAAACTGTGTTCTGACAAAGCTGATACAAAGCTGTTCTTGATGCTGGATGACTTTATTATATGCTTTTTTTCCCCCGTACTGTAGTCAGTATAAATATAGCTTTCAAACATAAACAGAACATATTCAAAGACAAGAGTGAAAGTGGAGCTTTGGAATAGAAATGTAAAGTGAGAGGTACATACCAAAATGTAGAAAGCTATTCACTGTCAAAATTTATGAGATGCATTGACTGTGAGTATGAATATGGGGATGCCACAGTTACAAGGTACCACTTACTTCCTGGCCCTTGTCAGCATATCCCCTGACTGGGCCTCTGCCAGCCAGTAGGTCAGCCCCCAACCCGCAGGCAGGTTACCTCGGACTCAGCAAGACCTTGCTCCCTCCTCACACTCTCACACCCCTTTGCCTCCCCTGATCATCAGGAACCTCTTACTACATCCCCTCAGAAGTACACATCATTTTCAACAAAAAACTGAGTTTCTGTGTAGTTAGAACAGTTTAAGATAGCTGATCTAAGGCCATACTCCAAATCCATCACCTCCATTTCCCAATCCATAGCTCTGTCTACCAAATCATCTCATTCCTGCTGCCACGTAGGTCAACTATCTTCGTGGATGTCAATATTACATGTTTTTCCAATATGGAAAAGTTTCTCAACGGAACAGCTTTTGTGTGCTTTTCTATCCCTGCTGTGTTTTTACCTTAATATCCTTTTCATGTGCTAAGAACTGTTATGAAGGGGTTAAATAAACAAACACTACAATGGATGGCAGACTTGGAGCACATTACAATGACTATTTAACAAGGTCTTAAACAAAACAGAAGTGTAGTCTGGGACTGGTACAGAGGCCCTGCTTGGTAATGTCCTCAAGGACATAAGCTCTTTCAAATATTACCTACAGATATTATCTACTGTATATTATCTACTGCTTTGTCATCCCTCCTCATGGTCCAGGCAGCAGGATTCAGGAAGAGATCAAGAGAAAGACAGGTGAAAAGCTGGCATCGACTACCTCCAAAGAGTGTCTCCCAGAAATTTCCACATAATGCTGCGCCTTGCATCCCATTGACCAAAACTTATCATTCATAGCCACACCCAGATGCAAAGAACAGACCAGAATATTTCGTTTTTATTCTGAAGAACCATGTGCCCAGGCAAAATCCTACCATTATGAAAGAAGACAATGAAACCTCACAGTTGCTGTGGATGGTGAAATGTGCATTTGCCTGTGGACTTTTAATCATTAACAAGAGTCTTCCTTATTCAATGTTTCTTTCATCAGTTACAGACTCTAGCATTAAATACAGTGCCTAAGTTTTATCTGGAGGCAACCCTGATTAATAGTTTAACATGAATGAGGAATGATTGATTAATCATTAGCCTTGATTAATGACCACTTGAGAGAGTCTGAAACAAAGCATGGCCTCAGTGACAAAGAGTTCTGCTATCCATTGGTGATGCCTGACATGGGTACCAACAGGAAGAGAGAGTGGGGTTGAAGATGCCTTCTCTTATATTCCTGTTCTAACACTCTCATTTGGCATTCACTTTCAAATCAAGGTAATGGTTCTACAAGTAAGTCCAGCAGCATGATAATAACTAACGAAACCAACAGTCCTATTGCACACTATCCCAAACAACGTATGCCTACACCTACTATTTCCATCCTAACAGGCTTCTTGCAAGATATGTATTTTTATGATCCCTAATTTAGAGATGAAGAGGTTAAGTTTTAAGCAGAACAATGGGCTTCCACGAAAGTCACCTAATAATAAATGGCAGATACAGAATTTGAATCTCATTTTTCAGCATTCAAAGAAAAGAAAATTTCTCTTGATAAACTTTCTTGAATCTTTAAACTATTATGGTGCCATGTGCTAAAACAAAAACAAAATAGGAAGAAAACAGAGTGATTGTATATTATCTACTAGTAAGTCTCTCTTCAAGTTTTTGAGTCTTCCCTAATAAACTTCCCATGGTACTCTAGCCCAAATGAAACATTCATTCAACAAACCTAAAATTGAACCAAAAAGTTGACTGAAAGGAACCCTACCAGGAAATAGGTTATACAGATGAATAAATAAATTAGTTTCCAACTATAGAAAAATTATAAACATGTATTCAAAAGCAGAGACATTACTTTGCTAATAAATGTCTGTCTAGTCAAGGCTATGGTTTTTCCAGTGGTCATGTATGGATGTGAGAGTTGGACTGGGAAGAAGGCTGAGAGCTGAAGAATTGATGCTTTTGAACTGTGGTGTTGGAGAAGACTCTTGAGAGTCCCTTGGACTGCAAGGAGATCCAACCAGTCCCTTCTGAAGGAGATCAGCCCTGGGATTTCTTTGGAAGGAATGATGCTAAAGCTGAAACTCCAGTACTTTGGCCACCTCATGCGAAGAGTTGACTCATTGGAAAAGACTCTGATGCTGGGAGGGATTGGGGGCAGGAGGAGAAGGGGAAGACCGAGGATGAGATGGCTGGATGGCATCACGGACTCAATAGACGTGAGTCTGAGTGAACTCCGGGAGATGGTGATGGACAGGGAGGCCTGGCATGCTGAGATTAATGGGATCGCAAAGAGTCAGACATGACTGAGCAACTAAACTGAACTGAACTGAAACAGAATAACGCCATTGTGTTCAGAGGGGCCAGTGCAAGGACCTATAGTGGTCCAAAGGGACCAACAGCCAGCATACTGAGAGGGTGTGGGCGGAGAGCGAGTCAGAGTGACTTTACAAAAGAGGAGATGGTTGGGTCCCAAAGGGTAGGTGGGCCATCACCAAGCTCACTCAAGTGGTAGCTAGCCAAGCAGGAAGCAGCTAATGCCAGAACCAGGGTGGGGGTTCCAGAACAGTGTGGTGATTTCAGAAAAAGCCAGGCAGTATGTGTGTGTAATGGGGTAACTAAGGCAGGGCATGGCATGCCTGGAGTATACAGTGAGTTGGAGGACCACAGGCGAGGTAGACAAGATGGTCCCAAGAAGCTATTTCAGAAGCTTGCAGCCCCTGAGGCTAGGTTTTATGGATTTTAGCCTGTAAGCTGTGGGAGCCACTGGAAGCTTTTATAGCAGGTACACAGAATAACCACATTGGCCTTTGAGAAAGACCACTGTGGAAGTGGGGCCATGGTTTCCTAAGTCAGAGGCCATGCAATCAGGTAAAAACTGAGCAGAGTCTAAACTGAGAGTTCTTCCTCTGGGATCGACACTCTTTGAAGGATTTATGAACGCCCTCAAGCCACATGTTCCAAAGGTGGGAATGAGTGGGTCTTTGAGGAAAGGCTCAGTACTTTCCCCTTGGTTCTCAGGGAAGTCCAAAACATTCAAGAGTTGAAGTAATAACATTCTACAGCTGAAAAGAATCTGGCCTAAGCTCAATTCACAAAAGTGGGCATTTTTTAAAAAATAGAGATAAACGTAAGAGCTGTACAGGAGTCATATATAAAACAAATGAGATTTTAATACGGTATTTGCATTTATTTTTTAAAAATGAGCAAAGGCCTTGACAATAGGGCAAGTGTATGTGGTTCATATTTTATACATAAAGCAGAGAAATTCATGTGTGTATAGGAACCTTGCCACAGATTTTTCAAGACAGGCCAGTCTTCTTCAATATCTCATCTTCTTGAACTTACAAGTGCTCTCTTACTTGACAGACCAAATACTCCAAAGTTAGTTTGAAAAATAAATTCCACATAAATTCAAGTCTCTGAGAAGGTGGCCAAAGAAGGTTTTTAATAGATAGTTTGGGGAAAGGAGGGTATTGAGAAGCATCAAATCTCAAATCTCTAGCTACAGAACTATAAGCAGAAAATGGAGCAGTTATCAGGTAAATATGGAAAGAAAAATCTAGATCAGTTGTTTTTTAACCTTTATGGGGGTCTCAGACCCATTGCCTCCATAATTTTGAAAAATTGATGAATGCTGTAAACCTCCTCCAAAAGGGATCCATGAATATACTTCCTTACAGAATTGTGCAGAATATAAGAGGTTCACAAAAATCCAAGGATACTGACCTGACCCTGGATGCCAACTTAAGAGCCCACAGTCTCGACAGCTCTCCTTTCTCTCAGCAAAAATTCTGTTAACACAGTTCATCATCTAAATTAGTCCCATTAGTGTTTACATTATCTGGTTTTCATTGATCTCATTCACTTTGCAATTAATTTCACCTTTCCTGCAAATATGCAACCTCCATCAGTTCTAAAATCACAAAGTCAAAAAGGAGACTGATTCCAGTTTCCACTAAGTTGAACTGTTGCCCAAATGTCGTACAAGCTCCCAAATGGATTCATAAACCTAGAACAGAAAACACTGTGCTATGCTTAAGCTTCATAAAAATGCCTTATCCTCTCATCATTGCTGTGTGTTCTTACAATCAGGAATTTAAATCCTGGTCTACTGTATGGATATATGTCTTCACTACAAAACAAATTTATAAACTCTCAAAAAAAAAAAAAGTCCAAATCCAGCAATGGTCTTGATCTCTTAATGGATTAGGGAAAAGAATAGTTTGAAGGAAAAAAATTGCAGCAATTTCTATATCACTTCTTTTTTTTCCCACATTGCAGTTACTGAAAACCTTTGATTAGACCTCTGGAAAGGACCACACATTCAATAATTTGAAGCAAAAGGTTAATGGTGTTGTTACAACTATTATCCCTTTTAAAATCATTATCCTCTTGTTTTTTATGGCTGTATTACCTTCACCTTTCAGTGAACCCACTTTACCAGCTGTTTCCCTCTGTCATAAAGTTTGCTGAACATCATCGTAGGAATAGGATAAATGCCATGTTTTATCAATCAAGCCTAAGGGGATTTGAGTCTTCTTATATCCACAACTGTAAAGGGAGTTTATTGCAAGTTTCTGTTTTGATTTGTAAATTGTCCTTAAGTAAAACACATACCTGATGCCAAGAAATAGAATGTAAAAATGCAAGACGCTATACTACAAAAATCTGCATCATAAAGTTTGATAGGTTGACAAATGAGAAAGCTTAAGATTACTGAGGAACACTAGAGGCTTGCTTCCTTGGTAAACTGACACCTACCTGCCGGCATTTCTGAGCCTACCCATATGTGAATTCCCTGGTCCTTAATGCTGCACCACCCCAGCAAGCCAAGGAGTGTATGAAACATAAGACAGGTTTTTATCCTACACAGGGCTACGTGGTCTCAATACAAATCTGATATAATGAAAATATTGCTTAATCATATGCAATAAAATTTTAATTTACAGTAAAATTCACAAAATACCACCACACACTGGAGACTGAAACATACATTCCTAAATTAAAGGACATTATAAAATATCTATAATTTGCTGATAGCAAATGTAAAAATTTTAGGTTACAGCTAAATGAGTACTTAGGAAATTCTGAACCCTTAATAAGCACTTTTAAAAATTGAAAATAAATGAACAAAATATTCAACTAAAGTAGACATAAAAAAGGCCAAGAAAAAAATTCAAATAAAGTTGTAGAAAGGAAATAAGCATAAAAATAAAAATTCATACTTTATATATTTATTCAAACTTTATATGTACATAATATGTGTATATATACAAACACAGAGAAAGAGACAAAGATGAATAACAAAACTGAAATCAAGTTTCTTAAAAAGATGAGTACTATTTATCAATCTCTAGCAAGACTAATCAAGGAAAAGCAGAGAGATCATGAATTAGCAAAATTAGGAATGCAAAAGAAACATTATAGATAACTTATACATAATTATAGATGTTATAAGTTTAAATTATTGTTATTGAATAGGGGGTCCCAATGCTAGTCACTTACAAAATCAATACAAATTGTAGAAAGGAAAGGTGTCTTTAATCAGAATGCCAGCAATCTGGGGAGATGGTGGACTTAGCATCCTTCAGAAACAGCCTGCAAAGATTCTGCCTGGCCTTGAAATTTTTAAAGGGAAACAAGGAAAGAATCTCAGTTAATCATTGAGATGGGGATCAGGGTTGTCGTCATCTGCATGGTGTGCAGGTTTGTCCACTCCTGGTGATCTTCTTCTAGATGCTATCTTATTCACATAGTTTGTTCAGGAAATTACTATGGGGGAAGCTAAGAAAGAAACCTGGTCATCTCTTAACTACTTATTCATCATTTCTACTTCTTTGATCTATGGAAAGAATTGACAAGCTAGGCAAACTATTATGTGATTTAAAAACTTGAAAGCTGTACTTGAGCCAGAGATGAGTGGAACATGGGGGTGCCTAGTTTAAGGTTAAGACAAAAGTGTGCCTCCTGCAGAGAGCTCTTCCCTGCCAAAAGCTGCTTATACTACAAATATGTGTGTGTGTGTGTGTGTGTGTGTGTGTGTGCCAGTAGCTTTGAAAGCATAGATGAAATGTAAAATTTCCTAAAAAAATACTTTAATCACCAAAATTACTCAAAAACAAAATTTTAATAAGCCAGCAAACATTAAATAATTTGAACTAACAATCTAAAAACCATCTCTCCCCAACGAATTTCATGTGATAATTTTGTTAACTTGACCCCAAAAATCCCCCTCTCTCCCTCTCTCTGCTTTACAAAATTTTCCAAAAACACTGAAATAGTGAAACTTCAACTCATTTTTGATGTTATTATATCCCTAGGCTGAGACCAGTTAAGGGCAGTGCAAAAGAAAATTAAGTCCAAATCACTTACAAGTATAAATGTAAAGATAACAAAATAGTATCAAGTTAAATCAACAGTGTATAAAAATAATACATCATGAATGAGCTGGATTTATTTTAGAAAGGCAAAAATATTTCAAAATTATAAAATCAGTCTATGTTCGATGCAGGATGCAGGATGTTTGGGGCTGGTGCATGGGGATGATCCAGAGAGATGATGTGGGGTGGGAGGTGGGAGAGGGGGGTTCATGTTTGGGAGTTCATGTACACCCATGATGGATTCATGTCAATGTATGCCAAAACCAATACAGTACTGTAAAGTAAAAAAAGTAAAAAAAAAAAGGAAAAAATAATAAAATAAAATAAAATAAAAATTATAAAATCAGTCAACACTAAGAGTGAAGGACAAACTAATGCAATTATTTCAACAGATGTAGAAAATTTTCAAATAGAAACATTTGTCTAGAATAAAATCTTTGACAAGGTAGGAATAGAAAGAAACTCTCTTAAGTTAAAGATGACATCATTCTTAACCTCAAATTTTGTAATGAATCCCAATAAATTAAAGAAAAGGGCAAGAATTACTGGTATTGGTAATTGGTGTCACTGAACAATACTATAATATAGAAATCCTAGCCCATGAAATATGATAAGAAAAAGAAACAAGGGGCTTAAGATATGTCTTTAAGAACAAAAATACCCTAAATGACTATAAGCATTGCTTTTTCAGGTATGTCCAACTCTTTGTGGCCCCATGGACTGTAGACTGCCCATGGGATTTTTGGACTCCTCTGCCCAAATTCCATGGCTCCTCTGCCTGTGGAATCTTTCCAGTAAAGAATACTGGAGTGGGGTGCCATATCCTGCTCCAGGGAATCTTCCTGACCTGGTGATTGAACCTGCATCTCTTGTGTCTCCTGCATTGGCGGGTGGATTCTTTATCACTAGCATAAGGCTTAGGGCATATCTTTAAGAACAAAAATGCCCTAAATGACTACATGCATTAATGGTCTGTAAAATAAGGTCCACAGGCCAAATCAAACCTATCATGATCCAAATTCAGTAACTTCCATGGTCCAAATCTATTTCTTTATACATTGTTTACTGCTAAGTCGCTTCAGTCGTGTCTGACTCTGTGTGACCCCGTAGACAGCAGCCCACCAGGCTCCCCCGTCCCTGGGATTCCCCAGGCAAGAACACTGGAGTGGGTTGCCATTTCCTTCTCCAATGCGTGAAAGTGAAAAGTGAAAGTGAAGTCACTCAGTCATGTCTGACTCTTCACGACCCCATGGACTGCAGCCCACCATGGGATTTTCCAGGAAGAGCACTGGAGTGGGTTGCCATTTCCTTCTCCAGTGCATGAAAGTGAAAAGTGAAAGTGAAGTCGCTCAGTCATGTCTGACTCTTCGTGACCCCATGGACCGCAGTCCACCAGGCTCCTCCATCCACAGGATTTTCCAGGAAGAGTACTGGAATGGGGTGCCATCACCTTCTCTGTTATACACTGTTTATGGCTGTTCTTATCCTACAACTACAGAGTTAAGTAGTTTTGATTAAAAAAAAAAAATACTCACTATTTGGCCTTTTCCAGAAAAAGTTTACACACCTCCGATCTACAAACAAACCAATAGAATAAAAAAAAAAAAAAAAAAAACAACTTTAACATAGTTTCTGGGCTCAAGAAGTGTATAGAAAATCAACAGCATCTTTATAAACCAGCATGATCTAATTGAGAGCTATCTCACAAAAAGAACAAATATTTAAAATAACAATAATGACAAATAAGTAAGCCAACTATAAGGCATATAGAAAAATATGCCACAACTTTACAAAAAAAAAAAAAAAACAGTCTTTGAAGGATGTGCAATAATAACTGAATAAAAACTGAGTAAGTGCCTGTTTCTTCAGCAAACTGTTCAATCACAATATATACAATAACTGTCAAGTCTGCATGGAATTCTCTAGGCCAGAAACTGGAGTGGGTAATCTTTCCCTTCTCCAGGGGATCTTCTCAACCCAGGGATTGAACCCAGGTCTCCTGCATTGCAGGAGGATTCTTTACCAGCTGGGCCACAAAGGAAGCCCAAGGATACTGGAGTGGGTAGCCTATCCATTCTCCAGGGAATCTTCCCCACCCAGCAATAGAACCGAAGTCTCCTGCATTGCAGGCAGATTCTTTACCAACTGAGCTATCAGGGAAGCCCTTTTCCATTGTGCACCCGCTTCACAACTGTTTTGACTATTTCTAGATTTCCCTACAATGTATGATGTAATAAACAATAGATAAGTGGAATGTAATTGTGTTCCACACCACAGTGTAATAAAAGGTGCAACGACAAGAGGAGTAAGAGAGAAAGGAAAGCCAATAACCATATTTTTAATGTATTGTGATAATCATAAAATATTTAAATGTATTACATATTTATAGTATGCTTCACTCTGAAATAAAATATACCTGTATGTTTCACTACAATCCTATGAGGAAGATATCATAGTAGTTTCAATTTATGTATAAGGAAACAGCCTGGAGAGAGTAATGGCTTTGACACATTAGATAGGCAGGCATTCAATGAGGATTCAAACTCAAGCAATTTAATTCCAGACCCTGTTCTCTTAATCTTCACTATGAAGTAGGTATTACTCCCTTCATAATTATACATCATATTACTCATCTCATGATTATAAAATGGAGAAAAAGAAGCTTGGCACTATTAAGTGACTTGACCAAATTCACCAGCCTGGAAACTGGTAATACTGAAATTCAAATGAGAATGTTGTTAAAGTGCATGATATTGCTACTGTACCAACTATGGTCCAAAACTCAAATGATACCAGTGGAGGAACAAGAAGAATATAAAGGCTTGGATATTAATTATTCAGCAGACACTGTGATTTGGGGTAGAACAGAGCTTCAGAAATGTCTATAGACTATACATTATTAATCAATTTATCAAAGTCAAGAATCTAAATATTTAAACATTTCTACAACTGAAACATAGGTAGCAAATAGCACAATCAAATGGTTTGTAACACATTAATTCTCTACATCCTCACTGATGAAATATACTTCAAATCATTTGATTCAAATAATTTTTTTGTAGAAAAATAGGCTGAGAGTATCAGGAGAGGAGCTGTGGAAAGTGGGAAAGTACCCCCCAGTTACTGATTCACAGTCTGTAAAGCTGCTTCCTTCAATGGTTGTATCATCTTTTAGTATCCCTCCATTCCATTCTCAGGTAGAAATGTAATTATTATCAACAGTAGTTCAAAATAAGTTTGGAGCTTAATTTCTTTAAAATAAAATATATACTTATTGTAGATTTAAGGAAAGAAATATCAATAACCTCAGACATGCAGATGATACCACCCTTATGGCAGAAAGTGAAGAGGAACTAAAAAGCCTCTTGATGAAAGTGAAAGAGGAGAGTGAAAAAGTTGGCTTAAAGCTCAACATTCAGAAAACGAAGATCATGGCATCTGGTCCCATCACTTCATGTCAAATAGATGGGGAAACAGTGAACACAGTGTCAGATTTAATTTTGGAGAGGCTCCAAAATCACCGCAGATGTTGACTGCAGCCATGAAATTAAAAGATGCTTACTCCTTGGAAGGAAAGTTATGACGAACCTAGATAACATATTAAAAGCAGAGACATTATTTGCCAACAAATGTCCGTCTAGTCAAGGCTATGGTTTTCCAGTGGTCATGTATGGATGTGAGAATTGGACTGGGAAGAAAGCTGAGCACTGAAGAATTGATGCTTTTGAACAGTGGTGTTGGAGAAGACTCTTGAGAATCCCTTGGACTGCAAGGAGATCCAACCAGTCTATCCTAAAGGAGATCAGTCCTGGGTGTTCATTGGTAGGACTGATGCTGAAGCTGAAATTCCAATATTTTGGCCACCTCATGCGAAGAGTTGACTCATTGGAAAAGACCTTGATGCTGGGAGGGATTGGAGGCAGGAGGAGAAGGGGACGACGGAGGATGAGATGGCTGGATGGCATCACTAATGCGATGGACATGAGTTTGAGAAGGCTCTGGGAGTTGGTGATGGACAGGGAAGCCTGGCGTGCTGCAATTCATGGGGTCACAAAGAGTCAGACACGACTGAGGGAATGAAATGTACTGAAGGAAATAAAGAGAATCTTTTACAATATTAATAGCCATAGATAACAATTTTTAACCATCAAGTACATTTTTAAAATTGAAGCAGTGCCCTGAGAATTGCCATAAAATTGCCTTAGTCAAGAGATTTGCTTGGACCTCAGCTATAGGCTGTCAAAGTATATGGGATTTTGTTGGACAAAGACTAAGTTTGTGACGCAGAAACAGAGTTTGACCTCCAAAGAAAGTGGTTACTAATCTAAAGTATTGTGTATAAAGCTTGTATTCGATGTCCAATGAGCCAGCCTGAATAGCTGGGTGATCAACTCTGAAGTTTCTTGGTCAATGACAAATAGATGGAATTTTCTGCTCAACCATCTCTCTGGATTTGGACATGATCCCAGGCAGCAGCTGTAAGTCCTGAGATAGCTTTGATGTCTCTAGAGAAAGATACCTATCAAGGGTCAGTCTGGGTTTAGGGTCCCGTTCAAACAGACTGAACGTCAAAGCCTGTGTCATAGGCAAGGATGAACCACGCATGAACCTAGCTAAATGTGTGTTATCACTGAGATGAGTAAGGAACCTGGATTTCAGAGAACCACTCAAAAAGTTGGCAAGAGATAATTTTGGGGTATGTCTAATGATTGGTCTGGTTCAGATCCCTCATCTAGCCAACCTTGGTTCTCTAGACTCAGACTACAGGTTGAATACCCTCAATATCCAGAGTTGAATGATACTAAAATACTAATAAAGATCCTGTTGCCACTTTATAAGCATTGGGAATGGGTCACTTTTGCTGTATTTCCAAATTCAGTCTGACACTGTTTCCACTGTTTCTCCATCTATTTCCCATGGAATGATGGGACCGGATGCCATGATCTTCGTTTTCTGGATGTTGAGCTTTAAGCCAACTTTTTCACTCTCCTCTTTCACTTTCATCAAGAGGCTTTTTAGCTCCTCTTCACTTTCTGCCATAAGGGTGGTGTCATCTGCATATCTGAGGTTACTGATATTTCTCCTGGCAATCTTGAGTCCAGCTTGTGCTTCTTCCAGCCCAGCATTAAGCAGGGTGACAATACACAGCCTTGACGTACTTCTTTTCCTATTTGGAACCAGTCTGTTGTTCCATGTCCAGTTCCAACTGTTGCTTCCTGACCAGCATATAGGTTTCTCAAGAGGCAGGTTAGGTGGTCTGGTATTCCCAGCTCTTTCAGAATTTTCCACAGTTTATTGTGATCCACACAGTCAAAGGCTTTGGCAGAGTCAATAAAGCAGAAATAGATGTTTTTCTGGAACTCTCTTGCTTTTTCCATGATCCAGAGGATGTTGGCAATTTGATATCTGGTTCCTCTGTCTTTTCTAAAACCAGCTTGAACATCAGGAAGTTCACGGTTCACGTATTGCTGAAGCCTGGCTTGGAGAATTTTGAGTATTACTTTAAGGTTGCTATACAGGAATTTCTTCATTATGCTTTAGTATTTAGTATTTTCAGGAAAATTCAACAGATGTTAAGGTAGAGCTCTGCATCAGCTACTAACATTGACTATTCTAGACAAGCAAGAGTCAACAGGAACTTAAAGAAAAATAATGACATGAAAGTGAGGTATTACCCTGTAAAAGCAAAACAAATGTTTTCCCAAGAAAACAGCATTAATGTAGAGAAGGAAATGTTGCCAAAAATGGAAATATTCCTTGGGATAGTAAAAGCAATGTTGCATCCACATATTAAGAGCAGGCAGATAAAGAAGTACAATTAGAAAGTTAAAAAAAAAAAACTTAAATAGATAAAAATATGATTAGCATAAAATGAAACACAGTGGAAGACAGAATAACAAAATGCACATACACTCAAATCCAAAGCAGTTTATTCAAAAGTCCAATTTAAGAATGTAAAGCAAAAGACAAGTGATGTGTATAGACTATATGGGAAAGACTTGAGTTTTCATAACTAAAGTGTCATCTAAACACTGAAAAGAAATATTCAAAGACACACATTCCCAAATATATCCTGCTATTGCTTCTGAATTCAGAGGTTCAGAGCAGTTAAAAATTAAAAAAAAAAAAATGCTATGAGAAAACAATTTTATTACAAAAGAAAGAGAAATAAACATATACTGAATGTATCATAAAATGCTAAGTACTAAAACACAGTGAAGAAATGTCTGTATTGCTCTGAAGAAAATACTGTGACCCTTGAATCCTTTAACAGCACATTTTATCATTAGCACATGAAGACAAGCTAAACACTTCTTGAACTCAAAAATATACCAGCAAATTTGGTTTTTTCTGAAAAGGAAAATTACCCAATTATATATTCAAGCAACATAAAGACTTACATGTGTATGAGAAAAACCAATCAGTAAAGAAAAAGAGAAAAGCAATCAGTAAATCCTAGAGTACATCAAAACAAGAGTGATAATGTACTTCTAAAGTTTAGTGTTCAGAACAGACACTTATAAAAACAAGAGGTATAACAAAAAATTTAAAACAATTTAAAAACTCTGGAGCTAAAATAGTCATTTTTTAAAGTTACAGATAATATAAAAAAACTGAGTCTTGGAACAGGCAACAAGCTTATAGAAATGCTAAATGTTTTATTTGCCTCAGAGATTATACACATTGATGTAACAGAAAAACATAAACTGAAAAAAGGTTGCCAAAAATTAGGGGTAACTTTTGGTGGGGGGAAGTGACTGAAAAAGAACAAGGACATTTCTGGAGTGCTGATTACACAGTGTGCTCACATTTAAAAAGTCATCATACTCTACACTCTTGATTTGAGCAATTATATAGACATTATAATTAACAATAATCATATTATTATATTATTATACTTTTGATTTGAGTGATTATATATACTATCATAGTTAATAACATATAATTATTATAGTACTATAATTTTATCTAATTGCTACACTTTAAATAAAACTTGAAGGATAGATACATGGTTAATATGTAAAAATCAATTGTTTCTCTATATACCAGCAAGTGGAATTTGAAATTAAAAATACAATAACATTTTATTAGTATATAAAAAGTGAAATACTTAGGTATAAATCTAGCAAAATATGCACAAGATCTATATAAATAAAATTCCAAACCTATGATGAAAATCAAAGACACATAAATGAAGAGATATTCTATATTAATGGTAAGGTGGACTCGATATTGTCACAAAAATTAACTCAAAATAGATCACAGACCTAAATATAAAACACAAAACAATAAAACCTCTAGAAGACCACATAGGAGAAACCCTAAATAGCCTTGGACATGGTGATGACTTTTTAGTTACAGCGCCAAAGGTACAATCCATGAGAGAAGTAAGTTAGAGTATGCTAAAATTTAAAATTTCTATTCTGTCAAAGGTGGTGCCAAGTGAATGACAAGACTAGTCACATGATGGAAAAGATATTTGTAAAGGACATATTTGGTAAAGATGGCTTTCCAAAATAGACCAAAAATCTTAAACGCAACAGTAAGAAAATAAACAACCTGGTGAAAAAAATGGGCCAAACAAACATCTTAACAGATACTATACCAAAGAAGATATAGAGATGTCAAATGAGTATATGAAAAGATACTCTACGTCATACATCATCAGGAAGATGTGAATCAAAACAACAGAGGACTTCCCTGGTGGCTCAGCGGTTGAGAGTCTGCCCCTCAGGGCAGGGACACGGGTTTGATCCCTGCTCTGGGAAGATTCCGCATGTGATGGGGCTACTAAGCCCGTGGGCCACAGCTACTGAAGCCCGCATGCCTTAAAGCCTGTGCTCTGCCACAGAGGAGCCACCACAAGGAGAAGCTCACACACTGCAAATAGAGAAGGCCTGCGTGCAGCAATGAAGACCCAGCACAGCCAAAAATATACAAACAAATAATTTTTTAAAACACCTCTACACACCTAGCAGAGCGGCTAACAACCAGAACACAGACACCACCAAATGCTGTCAAGGATGTGGGAGCGACAGGAACTTTCATTCACTTCTGGTGTGATGCAAAATGGCACAGCCGCTTGGGAAGATGGTTTGCTGGCTTCTTACAAAACTAAACAATATGCCATTCAGCAATGTGCCCACTGGTGTTTACCCAAAGGATTTGAAAACTTTGTCCAAAAACCTGCCCTTAGATATTTTTAACTTTACTCATAGTTGCCCAAACTTGCCAGCAACCAAGATATTCTTCAGTAGATGAATAAACAAACTGTGGTAAGTTCAGACAATGAAATATTATTCAGCACTGAAAAGATATGAGCTACTGATTTCAAACATATGATATTCTGAAAAAGGCAAAACTATGAAGACAGTAAGATCAGCAGGAGAAGGAAAAGGGATGAAAAATTTTAGGGTAGTGAAAATATCCTATGCGATACTATAATGGTGAGTATCCTTATACATGTTCTTTCGCGTTTGTCCAAGCCCATAGAATGTGTAACACCAAGAGTGACCCTTAATGTGAACTGTGGACTTTGGACACCTATGATGCATCAGTGTTGGTTCATCTTTTATAACAAATGTACTATTGGCGGATGCTGTAAATGGGGGAAATATACGCATATATAGGGGCATGAGAATATGGGAAATCTGTACCTTCCTCTCAATTTTGCTGTGAACGTAGAACTGCTCTAAAAAATAAAGCCTGGAAAAAAACCTCAATGCCTAAATACAAGATTAGAAAATTCACACTGTTAAAGGGCACAAAAAATTTTTTGATTAATCAGTCAAAAATCGTGAAAGGGACTGAAAGAACAACAGAAAGAGTACTAAGAGGATTATAAAATAGGATAACAAAGAAAGTGATCACAATAAACACTGAAGAGTTAACTTTACCTTTTAACGGTAAAAATCTTTTTGGAATAAGCTGAAAAGTAAAACCCAGTTCTGTGCTGTTGAAAAGAAAAGCACTAAAGGAAGACAGACATAACAGAGAAACTGATGAAGGTAAGTCAGGCAAATGCTAAAAACGACAACAAGAAACAGCAATCTCCAAGTCAGACAAGCCAGAAGCCTTGAAATGGTGTTTTGGTCATGTCTAAGCAGGAAAATGGAAACCACGGCAAATATTTTCAGTATAGAGAATTTAATGGAGAACCGTTCATCGGTGTGGAGTTGCTGAGATGTCAAAAGGGAAGAGAGTGTGGTGACGCCAGGCTGAAGGGCAAAGGAAGGAGGGGGTGTTTGCAGTGGCCTGTCGCGAAAACCACTGTGGGTTGGCTGCTGGCAGCTGGAGTCACCGGGAGAAGCAGCCTAGACAGGAGACAAGGAGGAAGGGGGATAAGTACCTTAACTCTTCTTTTCCTGCACGCTCTTATCCCTCTCCCACTGACAAACCCATCTGAAAACCTGGGAACCTGGAAAACACAGACTCATACAGCAGCTACTGTAATAAAGAGCAGAGGTGGGCAAGGAATGGGTATGCAGACAAAAATGTCTAGGATGAACAAAGAATGTTGGAAGGAGTGTTTTAAAGTAGATAAAAGGTACAACCCACCAAAATCATATAATAATCATGAATCTCTATGCCCTGAACAGTACAGCTTTTACACATAAAGTGAAAACCGTCATTTCTAAAACAAATTAGAGGAAACTTTCGGGAGTAGAAATCTTTAGTATAAACTACTGTAAACCTTTCTTTCATCCCCATATGGAATTATGAGCGAACTCTGATGCCCACTAGTGCTTCTGTGTGACTGCACTCTCTCTCGGGGAACTCAGGGAGATTTTGGACTTTGCATTGAGTTAACATGGTCCAGAGTCAACCAGTAAAGCGATGGGACACAGAGAAAAAAGATACATGAAAGAGATGGTCCAAGAAGTTTAAAAGAATCCAGGAGAAGTTTGGGCTTCCCTAAGCATATTTGAATATGCTTAGGGAATACTCAAATATTCTTCCCTAAGAATATTTGAATAAAATATTCAAGGCTCTGCAGATCACACATGTGTGTATCTGTATGTGTGTGTGTGTTTGTATGCACGTGTAATTCTAAAAGCAGGGTGAAACGTACAGAAGGATTCACAGCAACTTTTGATGGATATTACCTTATAGACGAGAGTAGGAATGGATGAGAGATATCAGGCAGGGACCAGTTAGAAGACAGAATCATAAGTTATTTTAAAGAATGCAATATGAAAAAATGTTAACTAGGTATAAGGTTGTTAATTGAAAAGGCAGAAAGAGAACTCTGAGGTATCACAGGGGAGCAATCGCATTGAACTGCTCAGAAGAGGGGTCTTGTGGACCTGGGGCCCATGTCTCAGGACTAGATGCTAGCCAGCTGATGAATCTAAGGGTTGCCATGGCGTCTGTTCCTCATATCTGAGAAAAAACACAAACTTCATCAACTGCTTCTACAGGGGCAGGAGAAGGAACCGGATGCAAAACCCACAGGGGCAAAGGTGAAGGAGTCTGATAAGTCTCCTTCCATCAGGCCTGCAGGCTCTCTTCAGGACCCTGAGTGACATGAAGGCAGCTGACATAAAAGGAATGTGCTCTGTAGAATCCTGGGACTATCCCAGGGTCAGAAAGCAGGAGTATAGGCAGGTAGTAACATACGATTAAACCAAAGAAGAGTATTCTATTTGAATATAACCACATGAACTATAGTACTAATTATCTGTAAAGAAATTTATTTCCAATATCATTATTGACCCTTGCTTTTCACAGATGTAAGCTGTCTCATCTACAATTTACTCTTATTCGAATTAGCCAAATTAGCACAATCTTTCTGGACTTCCCTGGTGGCTCAGATGGTAAAGAATCCACCTGCAATGCAGTAGACCCGGGTTTAATCCCTGGGTTGGGACGATCCCCTGGAGAAGGGAATGGCTACATATTCCAGTATTCTTGCCTGGAGAATTCCATGGACAGAGGAGCCTGGGGTGTTACAGTCCATAGGGTTGCAAAGAGTTGGATGCGACTGAGAGACTCACACTTTCACTTTCGTTCACATTTCATTACAATCTTTCCAGTGAAAGCCACCTCTCATGTCGTTTCTGAAAATTGTTCATGCCACCTCTAAACCTTTAAAAGCATTCTTTGCTTTTTTTGAACAACAAAAACCCCAGCCCACCTTGAAAACTCCCTACTCCAAAACATGGATTCAATTTTCTCTAAGCAGCCCAGATAAGGTATAATGAGAAGAGCATTAGAGCCCAAACTTAGGGTTAGGGGTGTAAATCCCATCATTTATTGTGAGCATAGGTGATGTTTTCCTATATGGTGACAGAGATAGAAAATTTAGAGCTGAAACTAGTATTTTAAATTTACTGTTAACACTTTTGTATTATGTGCTTAATTGAATTTTTAATTCTCTACCTAAACTATTCTAAATTGATAAGCCATGTAATATACCTTTAAATAAAATATTAATTAAAACAAATATAAACATTTATTTATGTCTCCAACATAAAGTATCTCTAAAACTTACCAGTGTATAACTGTGATATGTAACGTTTGCCACTAAACTCTTTAGTGATAATTTTTACATATATCTCTTAATATTTTATGATGAAATTAGTTCATTTTGCATTGTTTGTAATAATTTGGATTCCAATGAACTTGTAAAAGATACAGGTCTATTGTATACTTTAACCCAGTTACTTAAGTTTATTTTAACCTAAACTGTCGGAGAAGGCGATGGCACCCCACTCCAGTACTCTTGCCTGGAAAATCCCACGGACTGAGGAGCCTGGAAGGCTGCAGTCCATGGGGTCGCAAAGAGTCAGACACGACTGAGCGACTTCACTTTCACTTTTCACTTTCATGCACTGGAGAAGGAAATGGCAACCCACTCCAGTGTTCTTGCCTGGAGAATCCCAGGGACGGGGGAGCCTGGTGGGCTGCCGTCTATGGGGTCGCACAGAGTCGGACACGACTGAAGCGACTTAGCAGCAGCAGCGGCAGCAACCTAAACTGTTGATCTTCTAAGGGTGGATAGTTCTTATTTTATAAAGACGTTCATTCCTCTTGTGTTCATTTGACAAATGTTTAATATATTTATTAATATATTGGTAATATAGTGACGGATGGTTGGATAGATAGATAAACAGATAGGAAAGAAAATACACAAATCCCTATCCTTGAGAAGTTAAATTAAATTCTGTTTTGGAGACAGATAGGAAAAACCAGTAAAATAAATAGCATGTTAGAAAACAGCAACTGCACAAGGACCTACTACTGTACAGCACAGGGAACTCGGCTCCATCTTACGTAACAACCAAATAGGAAAAGAATTTGAAAAAAATAAATATATGTAGAACTGAATCACTTCACTGTGCCCTTGAGGCTAACACAACATTGTTAATCAACTATACTCCAATATACAATTAAAAGTGTTTTTTATTAATTTTTATTTTTACTTTATTTTACTTTACAGTACTGCATTGGTTTTGGCGTACATTGACATGAATCCACCATGGGTGTACATGAACTCCCAAACATGAACCCCCCTCCCACCTCCCACTCCACATCATCCCTCCGGATCATCCCCATGCACCAGCCCCCAGCATCCTGCATCCTGCATCGAACATAGACTGGCAATTCGTTTTTTACATGACAGTATACATATTTCAATGCCATTCTCCCAAATCATCCCACCCTCTCCCTCTCCCTCTCCCTCAGAGTCCAAAAGTCCGCTCTACACCTCTGTGTCTCTTTTGCTGTCTTGCATACAGGGTCCTCATTATCATCTTTCTCAACTCCATATATATGTGTTAGTATACTGTATTGGTGTTTTTCTTTCTGGCTTACTTCACTCTGTATAATCGGTTCCAGTTTCATCCATCTTATTAGAACTGATTCAAATGTATTCTAAAAAGATGGCTGAGAATATGGTAAATGAAAAAAAGAATACAATAAATGCAATGGAGGGAAAGTGAAGAGAAATAAGGAGGTATGAACAATTAAGGATGGGATAAGCAACCTCGAGAGCATATTAAAAAGCAGAGATGTTACTTTGCCAACAAAGATCCATCTAGTCAAGGCTATGGTTTTTCTAGTAGTCAAGTACGGATGTGAGAGTTGAACTATAAAGAAAGCTGAGTGCCAAAAAATTGATACTTTTGAACTGTGGTGTTGGAGAAGACACTTGAGGGTTCCTTGGACTGCAAGGAGATCCAATCACTCCATCCTAAAGGAGATCAGCCCTGGGTGTTCACTGGAAGGACTGATGCTGAAGGTGAAACTCCAATACTTTGGCCACCTGATGTGAAGAGGTGACTCATTTGAAAAGACCCTGATGCTGGGAAAGATTGAAGGCAGGAGGAGAAGGGGACAACAGAGGATGAAATGGTTGGATGGCATCACTAATTTAATGGACATGAGTTTGGGTGGACTCCAGGAGTTGATGATGGACAGGGAGGTCTGATGTGCTCTAGTCCATGGGGTCACAAGGAGTCAGAAACAACTGAGCAACTGAACTGAACTGAAGTTAATATTTTAGATAAAATGACAAGGAAAAATCTCTCTGAAAAGGTGAGTGGAGATCTGAATATAGTGAAGATGGTATCCATAAGGATACCTAAGGAAAGAGAATATTCCAGGCAAAGGCAACATTTGAAAAGGCCTTGGGGTCAGCATGCCTGATGTGAGAGAAGACTGAGTTCTTCCTCTCAACTCTAAACCATGGTTTCTTGGACTCACAATGATAGCTTTTTCCCTTAAGTAGTTAACTTGTGGAGAATGTTACGTGTAAAATACACGCTGAACAAACACTCACACCAAATTTGTTTCATTTTGTGTCTTATTATTATATGAGTATATTTTTTGCTATTTTTGTCAGTTCTAACAATCAGTTCAGTTCAGTTCAGTCGCTCAGTCATGTCCGACTCTTTGCGACCCCATGAATTGCAGTACACCAGGCCTCCCTCTTCATTACCATCTCTCAGAGTTCACTCAGACTCATGTCCATCGAGTCCGTGATGCCATCCAGCCATCTCATCCTCGGTGGTCCCCTTCTCTTCCTGCCCCTATCCCTTCCAGCATCAAAGTCTTTTCCAGTGAGTCAACCCTTCGCATGAGGTGGCCAAAGTACTGGAGTTTCAGCTTTAGCATCAAAGAAATCCCAGGGCTGATCTCCTTCAGAATGGACTGGTTGGAACTCCTTGCAGTCCAAGGGACTCTCAAGAGTCTTCTCCAACACCACAATGCAAAAGCATCGATTTTTTGGTGCTCAGCCTTCTTCACAGTCCAACTCTCACATCCATACATGACCACAGGAAAAGCCATAGCCTTGACTAGACGGACCTTAGCTGGCAAAGTAATGTCTCTGCTTTTGAATATACTATCTAGGTTGGTCATAACTTTTCTTCCAAGGAGTAAGTGTCTTCTAATTTCATGGCTGCAGTCACCATCTGCAGTGATTTTGGAGCCCAAAAAAATAAAGTCTGACACTGCTTCCACTGTTTACCCATTTATTTCCCATGAAGTGATGGGACTGGATGCCACAATCTTTGTTTTCTGAATGTTGAGCTTTAAGCCAACTTTTTCACTCTCCTCCTTCACTTTCATCAAGAGGCTTTTTAATTCCTCTTCATTTTCTGCCATAAGGGTGGTGTCATCTGCATATCTGAGGTTATTGATATTTCTCCCAGCAATCTTGATTCCAGCTTGTGTTTCTTCCAGTCCAGTGTTTCTCATGATGTACTCTGCATATAAGTTAAATAAGCAGGGTGACAATATACAGCCTTGACGTACTTCTTTTCCTATTTGGAACCAGTCTGTTGTTCCACGTCCAGTTCTAACTGTTGCTTCCTGACCTGCATACAGGTTTCTCAAGAGGCAGGTTAGGTGGTCTGGTATTCCCATCTCTTGAAGAATTTTCCACAGTTTATTGTGATCCACACAGTCAAAGGCTTTGACATAGTCAATAGAGCAGAAATAGATGTTTTTCTGGAACTCTCTTGCTTTTTCCATGATCCAGCGGATGTTGGCAATTTGATCTCTGGTTCCTCTGCCTTTTCTAAAACCAGCTTGAACATCAGGGAGTTCACGGTACACACATTGCTGAAGCTTGGCTTGGAGAATTTTGAGCATTACTTTACTAGTGTGTGAGATGAGTGCAATTGTGCAGTAGTTTGAGCATTCTTTGGCATTGCCTTTCTTTGGAATTGGAATGAAAACTGACCTTTTCCAGTCCTGTGGCCACTGCTGAGTTTTCCAAATTTGCTGGCATATTGAGTGCAGCACTTTCACAGCATCATCTT